>OY755236.1:42311971-42657312 GCA_963576725.1 Azorinus chamasolen | reverse complement strand
AGACCGGACACGAATTTGGGATGGATGGAAGGACGGACGGAAGGACGGACAATGCGATTACTATATGCCCGCCTTTGGGGGCATAAAAAGATGTTTTGTTTTTTTCGCGAACACCCCTGCTCAATATAAAAAGTAAAAGGGTTCAACTCCGGCCGAAATCTGCTAAAAAATCGATGGGTTCATTCACTGCGATCGTCCTTGAAAGCTTACTTGACTACTGATTTCCATAAACTGTGTCTCATTTATCATCCAGAAATCATCCCTCTTGATAAGCAGTCATTTATTTTTTCTCAGAATATTAACACGCTTTCACGAGGCGCCAAAGTGACAACCAACCCCTCTAGGACACACCGAGGTTCGAAATAGAAATACGCTAATACGCTATAATTCAAATAGAAACACCATATAACTGGTCTATAAGCCATTGCCCCGGTCTGATAGCATGAATGGATATACATGTAGTGTATTCACAATTTCTTCAAATAATACTTTTCTAAAAATCTCTACAAGCTTGAAATTGATATCGGTGAAAGTCATTATTTTCGGTTTTAAACTGAAAGTAAAGACTTGCAGGCGATGAGGTAAAAAGTTTGGGTGGAGAAACTGTAATATCAGATTTGCATTATTCAATAAGCAAATAGTGCAGACCCTAATCTCTACCAGTAAAGAGTAAAGGTTTTAACCCTTTCCTTCATATAAACCCCTAATCACGCATTTGCAAACAAAGTAGACCCAGATCAGACGTCTCCTATAGGAGCCGTCTGATCAGGGTCTGCTCTGTTTGCTAGCTGAATTTGAAATATTTTTCTTTACTTTTTTTAAATGGCTACAATGTTCCACCTTCCATTTTTCGTTATAACAATTTTGTCTGTGAATATACAGTAGGTATTGAAATTTGAAATAAACAAAGAACAGGGAAAGGATTAATGGAAATAAATTTGTGATTTTTTTACCATTGCAGAAGCTGCAGAATCAGATCTACATTATTCCGATATCAAATAGAGCAGAATCTGATCAGACAGCTCCTGCAGAAGCTATCTGATCAAGGTCTATACCAATTGGATATGCATAATAATATGTCTGTTTCAGGTACAGAGTCAGAGAAACAGACAGAGGTGTGCATACTCAAATAATAAAATCCTCAATTCTCCACTGGACCCTATGCTGTGAATACTCTTTAGAAACGTCTTGAATAGACGATTCTAAAGAGTGGTCACAACATAGAGTTAAGTGGCGAAATTTAAAGAAGTTACTCTTGAAAAAGTATTAATTTACGCATCTTATCTGGACCTCTGAGAGTTATGGTTTGGTGGACAAATGAGGAAATTTATGTTGTGAAATAGCATATCCCTAACCCTCTATTCCAGATCTGGAACCCTGAATACTGCATTTTGATAGGACTTCTTACCAGAACATCATGACACTGTTGTGAATAGTCCCGATTTTTGTTGAACTTTGGTGGCTGTCTGAGCCAGAGGTATGCTGCTGCTGTTGCCACCACAGTCCCAGTCCCGATTAACTTCAACGCTTGTTCATCCATCTTCAAACGACCTGCAAAAGCAACAAAAATTAGCGACTTATAACATACAAGTAAACTATTGTGAAAGCATGGCATACATAGCAGAACCTTTAAATAGTGACCACTTAACCCTTCCCCTGTTCAATATTCATGAAAGAAATACTGACCTCATGAATATATATTAGCTGAACCTTCATAATACATGTATAAACTTTTCAAGGACAGTTTCTGCTTTGAAAAAAAGCTGTAGAATCAGATCTATACCATGTCAAAAGCAATCAGATTAGACCCTAATCGGAAGGCTCCTATAAGAGCAGTCTGATCTGGGTCTACTCTGTTTGCAAATGCGTTAAAAGGTGTTTATATGAAGTTAGGGGTTAAATCTTCTCATGATGTTAGTTGAAAATTTAATCAATCGTTTTTAAAAGTTATCCAGTTGGCTGAAATTTTGAGAAACTTTTGGTTGAGTGTCCAACAGTTTGAATCCTGATGAGACGCAGTGTTACTCGACGTCTCATCTGGATCCAACGGTTTGCAAATACCAGCCAAGCCACATTTAGGCTAGCATGGGAAGAGTTTATTAATAAAATGGATGTCTTTACAAGCAGGTGGTTCCTTAACCCATTCCCTCATATTGATGCTTTTTGGTCTAGATGTAAAAGTCACTATTTGAAACCATTGTGATAAATCTAAAGAGCATAAATTTTGCCAAACTTTTATCCTGCATGAAGCTGTCATCTACCTGTAAGATCTTTATTTAGACTTGCTGTTAGTGGTCATAGTAAAGAGGCTTTACTGTAATACTAAAGAAACAATATGGGATAGTAATAAGGGTGAAACGGTATCTTACGGTACACGTGTACCGCGGTTTTTTCACTTACGGTTCGGTTTTCGGTATTTATTTCCACTTTACGGTACGTACCGAACATTTCGTAATGTCTTGGGACGAATCTGCCGTAATAATATAAAAGCCGTTCTCTGATTGGTTCATTCTATAAATAATATCCAATTAGATTACGCGTTAAGTACATTACTCATAGTTTACATACATGGCTTCTCCGGAGGGAAACGAAAGTGCATATTCCAATTTGGGAACAGTTTGAAACTATTCCCAAATTGAAAGATGCACCATCAAGCTACTGGTCGAAAGTTTGGAAGTTTTTTGGCTTTCGGGAAGGCCAGTCTCAGAGCAGAATGGCAACAGGTCATGTAAGCGTTGTTTCGCGGACGTGCCGTATAAAGCACGTTGATCGCAAACTGACTGTTGTCGAAATTACTGATGAGTTATTGTTATTAATCCTTAATGTGCTGGGTATTATTATATAATAGACTTAAACTCTGCTCTGAGATTTTCAATCATAGTCCATTGAAAACTGTGTGGACTAAGATAAGCTGTCTTATTAAAATGTGACATTTGAATGTGACAGCTGCTCAGGGCTTACACTGTTTGCAATGCACTTTGGTTCGAAATCTTATAGTGAGGCTCAATTTCAATTATCATCCTACATCTCACACTGTTAAACTTGTATAATATTTATAGACAAACAGTGCAGTCCAAGATTAGAAAACTTCTAATAATATCTACACTGTTTGCAATGCGCTTTGTTTACTTGTTTCCAGCACATTGTTGGTTATTTTGAAGTTCCAGTTGAAGAGATTATTAGATAGTGATATTTTCCATAGAAGGAGATTTGTATTTTAAGAACTATAAATCAAGTCTATGACATGGTGTTCAGTATTACATTATTTTAGTGTTTTTCCCTTAATACACTTGACTGTTTATAATTTTAAGAGATTAATCATCATCTTTGTTAGCTGTGGCAGTTACTGATTCTAGTAAAAGCAAATTAATTCAAAGGGTTTTTTTTATAGGTAAGCTTCAAAATTATGTTTACAAGATAAAAATTCGTGTACCGAAAATGTACCGAACCGTGGCTCATGTATCGTATACCGAACCGAACCGTGGGGGTAGTGTACCGTTTCACCCCTAGATAGTAATAGCAATAATGCTACTTAATGATAGAATAATTTAGTTACTGGTATGATAATTTTTTAAATATACAATTAATCATAATGATATACCAAAACTTCTGTTCTTGTCACTACTACTTAAACATTCTTTTTCAATTTGAAAAAGTCAGGCAGTAGTTTGCAAACTAACTTCCTTTCAAGTTGAGCATCATAACCCTCATTAAACAAGAGATGTTTGTAAAACATGTATACCCCCGACCCCCTGACCTTTGATCTAGTGACCTCAACTATAGAGGTCATCTAGCGGTCATGACTAATCACCACAGCAACTTTGAAGATCCTTAGCCAAACCACTGATCATTTATTGATCTGAAAACATTTCACATATTAAGGTCATGGTGACCTTGACCTTTGACCTAGTGACCTCAACAACTATAGGGGTCATCTAGTGGTCACGACCAACTACCACAGCAAGTTTGAAGATCCCCAACCAAACCATTGAGCAGTTATTAATAGGAAACCATTTCATCAGTTAAGGTCATGATGACCTTGATCTTTGACCTAGTGGCCTCAAAATCATTAGGGGTCATCTAGTTGTCATGACCAACCACCATAGCAAGTTTGAAGATCCTAAGCCAAACCCTTGAGCAGTTATTGATCACAAACCATTTCATCAGTTAAGGCCATGGTGACCTTGACCTTTGACCTAGTGACCTCAAAAATAATAGGGGTTATCTACTGGTCATGACCAACCACCACAGCAAGTTTGAAGATCCTAAGCAAAACCCTTGAGCAGTTATTCATCGCAAACCATTTCACCAGTTAAGGTCATGGTGACCTTGAACTTTGACCTAGTGACCTAAAAAACAATAGGGCTCATCTAGTTGTCATTACCAACCACCTAAGCAAATTTGAAGATCCTAAGCCAAACCCTTGAGCAGTTATTGATCAGAAATCATTTTACAATTTAAGGTCATGGTGACCTTGACCTTTGACCTAGAGATCTCAAATACAATAGCGGTCATCTAGTTGTCATGACTAACTACCGCAGCAAGTTTGAAGATTCTAAGCCAAACCCTTGAGCAGTTATTGATCGGAAACCATTTGACCAGTTAAGAGCATGGTGACCTTGACCTTTGACCTAGTGACCTAAAAAACAATAGGGGTCATCTAGTGGTCATTACCAACCAGCACAGCAAATTTGAAGATCCTAGGCCAAACCCTTGAGCAGTTATTGATCGCAAACCATTTCACCATTTAAGGTCATGGTGACCTTGAACTTTGACCTAGTGACCTAAAAAACAATAGGACTCATCTAGTTGTCATGACCAACCACCTAAGCAAATTTGAAGATCCTAAGCCAAACCCTTGAGCAGTTATTGATCAGAAACCATTTTACCAGTTAAGGTCATGGTGACCTTGACCTTTGACCTAGTGACCTCAAAATCAATAGGGGTCATCTAGTGGTCATGACCAACTACCACAGCAAGTTTGAAGATTCTAAGCTAAACCCTTGAGCAGTTATTGATCGGAAACCATTTAACCATTTTAGGTCATGGTGACCTTGACCTTTGACCTAGTGACCTCAAAATCAATAGGGGTCATCTAGTGGTCATGACCAACCACCACAGCAAGTTTGAAGATCCCAAGCCAAACCCTTGAGCAGTTATTGATCAGAAACTATTTCACCATTTTAGGTCATGGTGACCTTGACCTTTGACCTAGTGACCTCAAAAACAATCGGGGTCATCAACTTGTCATGACCAACCACCACAGCAAGTTTGAAGATTCTAGGCCAAGTCGTTTATTAGTTATCGTTCGGAAACCATCGATCTACCGACCGACCGACATGTGCAAAGCAATATACCCCCATTTTTTCAAAAGGGGGGTATAATAATGACATCATGAATTTCATTAGATCTAGCTTAATCTTTATAATGGCATTGGAACATAATCATGATATTTTGGCCATGGCAGAATCAGATGTATATATAATTCCATAAGCAAACAGAGCAGACACTGATCAGATGACTCCTACAGGAATATTCTAATCTGGGTCTACTCTGTTTGCAAAGGCATGAAAAATGTCTGTATGAAGGAAGGTTAACACACCAGAATGTCTCTCCCTTTCCATATACCTCCTCTCTAGCCCACCCTACCCCACTTCCCCACACACTTCACCACCACCACTGTAAAGTTCACAAACTCTAATAATTCATACTAGATTACCTAAATCCTGAGGTTTCCTATTTTAACAAAATTGAGAGTTCCAACAATATTTCCTAGACTGGTCAGAAGGAAAGTAGATTCCAGGAATTCTAAGAGTTTCCTGCAATTCTAAAAATAGACTTTATTTAGACTGCATTTTATTGGCTACAAACTCTTCAAAAAATTCCAATAGCATGCAGCATGCTTGCGGTTGAAAGATACATGTATCTGACTTGTCTTTAACTCTTTGCATGCTAAGTAATTCTTACGTATGCTCAATAGTCTGCAACATTTTCAAAATTCTTTTTTTCTGTTTGATTCTTTGCCTAAGTTTAGCGATTGTTTTGTAGGGCCTGATCTGTATCCAAACTGTTTGCATAGTACATACATGGCGGGAGAATCCGCCTCTTGTATTCAAAAACTAAGAAGTCAAAGACCGCTACATTAACCCTTTGCTTGCTGAATTTTAAAATATATCTCTCCTTCTTTACCCATGTCCTGTTGTATAATTACATATATCTTCACTGTGTACAAGTATTTCGCTGTGCACATCACTGCTGTGGAGTGCACTGGTTGCACAATCAACTTATAAATAGTGCAGACCCTGATGAGACAGCTCCTGCAGGAGCTGTCTCATCTGGATCTTCACTATTTACAGGTATGCATATTGATGTGAATAGTAAACGAAGGGTTAACCCTCTGAGTACAGAAAATGAGTGTATTGGCATTTGCAAACAGCCTCAACCCAGATCAGATGGCTCCTGGAGGAGCTCTCTGATCAGTGTCAGCATTGTTTGTCATTCAAAATCCTTGCACAAACCTTTACCTTTAGACTGAATAGACTCTTATCATTTACCCGTTACCTGTTCAATATTCATGTAAGATACAATGACATGATGAATATTCATTAGATGAATTTTATAATACTATAATTATGAACACATGACTTTTTTGGCTTTGGCGGAAACTGCAGCGCCTCATTTATACTATTTCATAAGCAAACAGATCAGACCCTGATCAGGCGGCTCCTACAAGAGCCATCTGATCTGCATCTACTCTGTTTGCAAGTTTGTGAAAAGGCTTTTAAAAGGGGAAAGGGCTAAATGCTTTCTGTCATATAAATCCTTTTTCATACATGTACATATAATTTGCAAACAGAGGAGACCCAGATCAGACAGCTCCTGTCTGATCAGAGTCTGCTCTGTTTGCTAATGAAATTTTAGATCTGTTTCTTCAGTTTCTAAAATGGCTACAATGTTCCACCTTCCATTTTCATTAAAACTATTGTGTCCATGAATATTCAGTAGGTATTCAAATTTGAAATAAACATAGAACAAGGAAAGGGATTCAGCATTCAAAGGTGAACTCATGTACACGAGCAGTAAATGCTCTGACATCTGGCACACACTTCAGCCCCTCATTTATTCTTACTGTTATGTATTATCATGTAGTTTGATGTCTTATTAAATTTATGATGCACTGGCACACACTGAAAATGAAAACCACAGATTCAGACATATATATAAATGAAAGTTACATAACCCAAGAACTTTTATACCTTTAACATCCATGACTTATGCCCCTTTGCCAAAGAATATTTTCAACAACGGTAAAGTCTCACAAATGTGACCACAAAATTTATTAACATAGGAGTCTGTAAAAGCAGGTGGCTGCTTAACCCATTCCCACTTAGGCTATTTTTAGACCTAATCTCTTTGAAAAATTCTACCAAAATGGAGCATTTACTAGAGAAAAGGATCTTTTCAGAATTGTGTAGTTTTGAAACCATTCTGATTAATAGAGCATTTGCTCCATAGGAGCAAATGCTCTATTTATCAGAATGGTTTCAAAAAGTGACTTTAACAGAGGCGTCAAAAGGCGTCAATATGCGGGAATGGGTTAATGCTTGGCAAAAGTCATGCAGAAAGCTCCTATGGGAGCTTTCTGTATAGCTTTTATCCTGCATTCAGCTACCACTTGTTTTAAAAATCCAGAATAATGTGTAGACTTCTTTTGACTGTTCATATTAGGGAGACTTTACTGAACTTATAATAATTTACAGATGGGGAAAATTGGAATGTAACCTGTGTCACTGGTCTGAAATTTAAAAAAAACCTTCGCTAAAAATAAAAAAAGAATGCAAAGTTTTCTGTATTCAAGAAGACATTTTTACAACTTTCATACATGTATCTAGATTCTAATCTATGAGTACCAGTAAACTGTTTTAAAATTTCCATCAAAATCAAAAATTACAATCATACCTTAGTAACCTTACACTTCTATACAAAATTTCATCTGTCAATTTAGATAGTACAAACCAGATAATATAACCTTAGAAAACAGCTTATCAGTAGCTTTCAAGGCTACAGAATTACCGTAATACAGAGAATCAGTAGTTTTCAAGGATACGGAAATACGGTAATACAAAAACACTTGTCTTATCTTTCATGAATACATTGGTGTTAAACATGCATATGATAACTTTTGAAGAAAAACCCTACTTTTGGATGAAGTCTTTAAACTTTGGCAAGCAGTTTGGATGCAGTTACTCAGCGTCTCATCAGGATCCAAACTGTTTGATGCTGTGATTATGGTATCAAAATTAAAAACTAAAGCAGACAACAACTGTTCAGTGTGCAGAAGGTTAAACACATTGACCTGACATGTCCTCTGAGATCTGGCTGGATCTACAAACTATCTAAACCCTTTGAATGTGGGAAAGGAGTGTAAGTATTGCAATTTGCAAACAGTGTAGACCCAGATCATAGGGCTATTACAGGAGCTCTCCAATCAGGGTCTGCACTGTCTGCTATTCAAAATATTCTAGTAAATGAAATCCTTTCATACTGAATGTACTCTATAGTTAAACACTGATAGACCATTACAGTACGTGAATACAGTGTCTATTCTAGGGAAGGAGGTGAAAGGGGGGGGGGCAAATTCACTTAAATTTGAGTACAGTGTCTCAACCATTTCCCTTATACAAATGCTTGTTTAACCTTTGCAAAGTAGACTCAAAGCTGATGGCTGATCATGTAGAATGTCATAATGACATCATGAATACTGATTATATCAACACAGGAGTTATATAGTCATGACAGAAACTATAGAATCAGACTTATATTATTATTAATAAGTAAAGGGTTAACAAGCCACCAGAATGGATCCACAAGTTCTTGAATGAACATTTAAGTTATCTTACTGCATCTGCAAGTCATTTTGACTGCATTTACAAGCCCTTTGAGTGGATCTACAGTTTGAAAATTCCATTGGACATACATTCATGAACTAGGAGCTTTTTGCATGACTTTCACCCTGCATTAAGCAGCCACCTGCCTAACAGTATCTTACAGTACAGAAAAAATCATTACCTCTGATTCCCAAAAGTGTCACTCCCATGGTTTGAGCAGTGTCTGCCTACTACAGCAGCTTGTCAAAATAAGCCGAGACAAAACTTCAAAACCCCAACGAACCCAATGATCCCAAGCCAAGGTTAAAAGATAGATAGTACCAGGGTTAGACAAGGTCGGGGCTAAAGAATAGCGTGACTGATAATACCACGTAATGGTCACTCATATGTATGATCGTGCAACATGACCAACCATCCAACTAGCATTTCGTTCATATCTGATCAGTTGAATGTGCAAAATAAAAACTGGCTACCCCCTTTCTCATTATTAATTAACCCTTTCCCTGTTCTATGTTTATTTCAAATTTCTATACCTACTGAATATTCATGGGCAAAATAGATATAATGAAGTATTATAAGGTGGAACATTGTAGACATTTTGAGAAAGTAAAGAAACAGGTCTATCAAATTCTATTAGCAAACAGAGCAGACCTTGTTCAGACGGCTCCTCTAGGAACCGTCTGATCTGGGTCTACTCTGTTTGTAAATGTGTGAAAGCACGTTTATAATAGGGAAAGGGTTAAACAAAAAACGGTGTACTAATTTATCATTAAAGAATATTTTTTATGAAAAAGCATACCCTGATCAAAAGGCCCTTATGGAAGCCCCTTGATCTGGGCTACACTATTTGCAAATGTTTTACATGCTTAGTTCCAGCACCTTAACCCTTTCCCTCATATTCATATACTAGACGTTTTCAGGCATTTGCGAACAGAGTAGACCCAGATCAGATGGCTCCTATAGGAGCAGTCTGATCAGGGTCTGCTCTGTTTGCTAATGGAATTTGCCAATTTGATAGATCTGTTTCTTTACTTTCTAAAATGGTTACAATGTTCCACCTTCCCACATTTCATTATAACTTATAATTTTGTCCATGAATATTCAGTAGGTATTGAAATATAAAATAAACATTGAACAGTGAAGGGTTTAAGTTATACTCTGCCCATATTTCATATAAATCAATCAGTACCAAAAGTTGTACACATATTCATATCATTAAAATAATGCATACATACAACCCATTATCATCAGCTCATATGCAATGTATATTCACCTAAATATTAACAGTCTCTGGATACTGCTAAATCCTTAGAAAACTGCTGACTTTTTAAGCAAAGGAAAAAATTGAAATCAACGGACACATTCCACCAATCTCTAATATCAGAACAACACTTATGAATACTACTTGAATTTTCACAAAAATAGCTGGATTGGGTCATTAGAAAGTGTAAATACATGAAAACAGAATACTGTGCAATACTTTACTTCCAGTAGTGTACATGTAACTGATTATCCCTTTCCCTCACATAAACATGTTTTCACGCATTTGCAAACAGTGTAGACCCAGATCAGATGGCTCCTAGGGGAGCTGTCTGATCAGGGTCTACTCCGTTTGCTAATAGAATTTGATAAATCTGTTTATTTGCTTTCTAAAATGTCTACAATGTTCCACCTTCCATATTTCATTATAACTATTTTGTCCATGAATATTCAGTAGGTATTTAATTTTGGACTAAATATAGAACAGGGAAAGGGTTATACAACAGATTCCCTATTTCCACTGGTTTCCAGCTAACAGAAAAATCTATTTTTTTATACAAACAACTATTTCCTTACAATGTCCTTTAGCACTATTAAAGTTAGTTTCAAGTCACACAGACTCTGATTCTGAAGTTATTTTGTTATGAAAAATTGACAAAATTATATGCAGAGTATCATCTCTAAGGGATAACTGATACATGTATCTGCAAACAGTGTAGACCCAGATCAGGTTTCTAAGGGAAAAAAACTTCTCATCTGGGTCTGTAACATTTGGACTTCAAAATTCTTTTTATACTAAATGGATATTACATTTAACCCTTTCCCTCATACAAACGTGTTTTCACGCATTTGCTCCTAGAGGAGCCGTCTGATCAGGGTCTTCTCTGTTTGCTATTAGAATTTGATAGATCTGTTTCTTTACTTTCTAAAATGTCTACAATGGTCCACCTTCAAGAATTCTTTATAACAATTGTGTTAATGAATATTCAGTAGGTACTGATAATTGGCCTAAATATAGAACAGGGAAAGGGTTAAATGATAATGGAGTGTTCTATTTGGATAATTCTGTCATGTATAAAGGTCACTATAAGAGCTGTTTCATATTTTATATTTCAATTCTTAACATTTTGCAATTACCAGCACACAAGGAATAGAAACTTAAGATTTCAAAATTAGCATTTTGAGGAAGCAGTTTTGTCACCCTATAATTCATTCTTGCCATCAGGTCTAAAAGTCAGTGATAAAAGTGGCCACCTAAAGAAATGTCCCTATTCTGGAAGACATATCCCATTCTTATTACAGAAACGAGTGTATATCGGCATAATTTTTAGAATACCAATTCGCTGCGTTAGCGCAGTATGGTTTCGAATTTCTTTTATTATTTCCATCCAAACAAAACCAACATGGAACACATGTATCTGAAAATTCTTGTCTAAATGGTCGAGTACTTTGCAGGAGAGTTTATGCAAATAATAAACCAATCAAAACTTAATGGAATTGATCAGTATTTAGTTCAAGCACTTATTTTCTCTATCACTGTGATGTTGTATGTTCTTTGAAAATAAAGCAGACATGAAATGGAGGAAATTGGTTCAACATAATTCATTGTTTAGATAAAAAGTTCATTCAGCATGAAAGGGTATAATGTGCATGCGTGTGAGAGGATTTCGAATGTCAAATAGTGCGGACCTCCTCTAGGGGAGCCCTCTGATTTGGGTCTACACAGCAAAAATTATTGCTAGTATGTACACAATTCCTGAATTCAAAGAGTAAGCCAACATTTTTTAACCTTTAGAAGAGATCTGCGATTACTTAACCCTTTACTCTTTATGCCTTTGCAAACAGAGAAGACTCATATCAACGTCTCCTGTAGGAGACATCTGATCAGGGTCTGCTCTGTTTGTCTATGAAATAATACACTTTACTACTACAGAAATTCATCTAATTAATAGTCATCATGATGATGTCAATATTTCTTCTAATTGTTCATGAGGTAAAGAGTTAAGATGATGATGTCAGGAGCCATCTGATCTGGATCTACTTTGTTTGCAAATGTGTGAAGGAAAGTTTTAATCTAAACGTTCGCAAACCGTCAAACGTTTTCACAAATTCATCCATATCATGGCTGTAGTTAGACAAGTTTTGCAATATGCCCTTGAGATACAAAAGCAGCAAACCTGAATTATTATGAGACTATATTGATCTGTTCTACAACTTTGATCTACACAGTGAATGCCCTAAACCCATGCTCCATAAAACTTTATTACAAATGATCTGATCATCTGAACATAGCAGTAAAATAGATTTGCTTTAGTATACATGTTTTTTAGAGTAAAAACTTTCACAAGCAATTATTTGTACAGCTTTAGGATATGTGATAGTATAATGCAGGATAAAATGAATAGAGATTTCACTGACAAATACAAATTAATTTCAAACCATATTTAGTTAGAGTAAAACCCCTCTAAACTGGGCATTCAAATTAGTATCAATATCGGTCTTTAAGACAGGTGTTAGCTTCATGCAGGGAGAAAGTCCTAGAGGAGCTTTCTGCATTATATTCACCCTGCATGAAGCAGCCACCTGACTAAAAGTATCTAAATTCTTCCGTACTAGAATTTCAGTTTAGAGGGGTTTTACTGTATTTTATAGTAGATATCACACTGACAAGTTTTTCTTTGTTTATATTTATAATATTCCACACCCAGCCCATTCAATCAAAGACAAATTTATGCATAACATGCACACCTTGTCATGTATTACAAGCTGAGGACAAAGGTTAATGTAAAGACCATTAGACTTAACCCTTTCCCTGTTCAATATTTATGTGTGAAATAATGACATCATGATTATCTATTAACCCTTTCCCTCATAATTATAAACGTGTTTTCACACATGTGCAAACAGAGTAGACCCAGATCAGACGGCTCTGTTTGCTTATAGAATTTGATAGATCTGTTTCTTTGCTTTCTAAAATGTCTACAATGTTCCACTTTCCATATTTCTTTATTATCCCCCACCGCATAGCGGAGGGGGGTTATAGGAATGGCATTCGTCTGTCTGTCTGTCCGTCCGTCTGTCCGTAACAATTTCGTGTCCGCTCCATATCTCCTATACCCCTGGAAGGATTTTCAAGAAACTTGCCTCAAATGTTAACCAAGTTGAGACGATGTGCAGAACATATGTGGCAGATATGTCGGCTCAAGGTCAAGGTCACATTTGAAGGTCAAGGGTTTTAACCTTCAATTTCCATTGCATTTTTGTGTCCGCTCCATATCTTCTAAACCCTTTGAAGGATTTTCATAAAACTTGAGTCAAATGTTAACCAAATTAAGACGATGTGCAGAAAACATGTGGCAGTCATGTCGGCTCAAGTTCAAGGTCACATTTGAAGGTCAAGTGTTTAAACCTTCTGTTGCCATTACAGTTTCGTGTCCGCTCCATATCTTCTAAACCCTTTGAAGGATTTTCATAAAACTTGAGTCAAATATTAAATGAATTGAGACGATGTACAGAACCCATGCGGCAGTCATGTTGGCTCAAGGTCAAGGTCACATTTGAAGGTCAAGTGTTCTAACCTTTAATTTCCTTACATTTTCGTGTCCGCTCCATATCTTCTAAAGCCTTTGAAGGATTTTCATAAAAGTTTAGTTAAATGTTAGCTAAATTGAGACGATGTGCAGAACACATGTGCCAGTCATGTCGGCTCAAGGTCAAGGTCACATTTGAAGATCAAGTGTTCTTACCTTCAATTTCCATTATAGTTTCGTTATCTCCTATACCCTTTGAAGGATTTTCAAGAAACTTTCCTCAAATGTTAACCACATTGAGACGATGTGCAGAACACATGTGGCAGTCATGTCGGCTCAAGGTCAAGGTCACGTTTGAAGGTCAAGTGTTCTAACCTTTAATTTCTGTTACATTTTCGTGTCCGCTCCATATCTTCTAAAGCCTTTGAAGGATTTTCATAAAAGTTTAGTTAAATGTTAGCTATATTGAGACGATGTGCAGAACACATGTGCCAGTCATGTCAGGTCAAGGTCACATTTGAAGATCAAGTGTTCTTACCTTCAATTTCTATTATAGTTTCGTTATCTCCTATACCCATTGAAGGATTTTCAAGAAACTTGCCTCAAATGTTAACCACGTTGAGACAATGTGCAGAACATAATTATGTGGCAGTCATGTCGGCTCAAGGTCAAGGTCACATTTATTCTTCAATTTCCATTACATTTCGTGTCCGCTCCATATCTTCTAAACCATTTGAAGGATTTTCATAAAACTTGAGTCAAATATTAACTGAATTGAGATGATGTTCAGAACACATGTGGCAGTCATGTCGGCTCAAGGTCAAGGTCACATTTGAAAGTCGTGTTCTTACCTTCAGTTTCCATTATATTTGTTCCCGCGTCCTATTTTCTTAACAACTGGAAGGTTGAATATCAACCACGTTAAAACCCATTGTATCACCTTAAGGTCAATGTCTTAATTTAGGTGGCGGCGGTGGGGGATATAGCTGTCCTTTGGACTGCCTTGTATCTATTTTGCTAATGAATATTCAGTAGGTATTGAAATTTGGCCTAATTACAGAACAGGGAAAGGGTTAATGTCAGGATGATGAATTTTTACAACAGCGTATTTATGTACCATACATGTTTTGGTATTAGTAGACACTTTAAGAGTCAAATCTATTAAATTTCATATATGAGCAGACCCTGATAAGACAGTTCCTTTAAGGAGCCATCTGATCTACGTCTACTCTGTTTGCAAATGCTTTAAAAAGTGTTTATATTTAAAAGGAAACAGTTAAATGCATCATAATCTGTAATATCAAGGTGAATTTAACCCTTTACTTGATGAATATTCATGTCAGAAAAAATGACATCATGAATAATTAATAGCTGCATTTTTATCAAAGTATCCAAATTACGAACACATAATGTTTTGGTCATAGCAGAAACTGCAGAGAATCAGATCTATATACAATGTACATTGTAATTTGGTAAGCAAACAGAAGAGACCATGATCAGAGAGCCATATGATCGGGTTCATCTCAGTTTGCAAAGACACCTTAAGGCGTCTCTTTAAGTTAAAGGTTAAAATTACACTCTAAGGTCCTAGTTTATAGAAAATAACTCAAACAAAAAGTTCAATCCTTCCAAAACTTACAATACAGAACTGCTATAAAATGTTTCGCTACAGATATCTAGAAACACATGTGACAGCTTAATACAGCCGGTGGCCAAAAGTACCACTTCAAACCATATTTTGGCCAGTTCAAATTTGTCAAGAAATAAAGAAACAAGGCAGTCTAAAGGACAGCTAAGTTCCCCACCGCCGCCTAAATTAAGACATTGCATTTGACCTTCAAATGTGACCTTGACATTGAGCCGACATGCCTGTCACAAGCGTTCTGCACATGGGCTCAACTTGTTTCATGAAAATCCTTCCAGGGGTATAGGAGATATGGCGCGGACACGAAATTTTTACAGATTGACAATTGACCTTCAAATGTGACATTGACCTTGAGACGACATTGCTGACACATGTGTTCTGCACATCGTCTCAATTTAGCTAACATTTGACTCAAGTTTTATGAAAATCTTTCAAAGGATTTAGAAGATATGGAGCTGACACGAAAATGTAATGGAAATTGAAGGTCAAAACATTTGACCTTGACCTTGAGCCAACATGACTGCCACATGTGTTCTGCACATCGTCTCAACTTGGTTAACATTTGAGGCAATTTTCATGAAAATCCTTCCAGGCGTATAGGAGATATAGAGCGGACACGAAATTGTTATGGACAGACAGTTGACCTTCAAATGCGACCTTGACCCGACATGACTGCCACATTGTATTCTGCACATCTTCTCAACTTGGTTAACATTTGAGGCAAGTTTCATGAAAATCCTTCCAGGGGTATAGGAGATATGGAGCGGACACAAAATTGTTACGGACAGACGGATGGACGGACAGACAGAGGACATTCCTGTAATCCCCTCCCACTTCGTGGTGGGGGATTAATGAAAGTTGAACAATCACGGAACCCCTGAAAGACCTGTTACTTTTTGAATCTGGCCTGTTCAACCAATTCTTATTGAGAACACTAGTATTAAAGGGGATGTCCCTACATTTGACGCGTTTCATAAACACTTAAAATATACAAAACTCATTTGTTTATATGCTGAAAAGTAGTATATCACAAAAAGCCCCATCAAATTACCGTTTATAATGACAACACATCCATGTGTTTGATATCGCCGATCCCGGTTTAACTCCCCGATGTTTCAGCTTTATTCGGGTTGAGTTTTAGTTTCGTAACTGTTCGCCCTATTCGCGATTCTCCGACCACTTCCGAGAAAGCTATTGCGTAAACAATGGAGGGATCGGGTGATCATCGACAAAACGCGGAAGAATTTAACGGAAAAGGCCGATAATATTATGTTGTAGAACAAAAATTATCAGTTATTGATGGAATCGGTTTATTTGTATCACAGGAGCATTTTTCGATATAAGTTCAAATTGGGAACCTTCATAATAATGAAAGTGCATAACAAATACCAAGGTTTATGATAATATTGAAAATATGCGATCATTGTAGGGACCTCCTCTTTAAGCTGTGACCTTGAGAAATTGTTCAGATGAGAATTGGATGACTCGAACTTCTGTTATCTCAAACTAACTTGTATGGTCTCTTGAAGTTCGAGTTACGAAGTTCAACTGTAGTTACCACCATATGAGAGAGACAAATAAGATACATGAAGATAGGACAGAAATAAACTCTCAAGGAAATATGTTGAGTGTTATTTCAATGTCAGAACACTTTCTCCTGCATGTCTCTTGTTCAGCATTTCATCTGGCCTGATGGACTTTGTTAAGTGATTGTACCAGTAGCCAGAGTTACAGATAACCCTTTCCCTCATATAAATGCATTTTCACACATTAAACAGAGTAGACCCTGGCAGATCAGACTGCTCCTATAGGAGATATGGGTCTACTCTGTTTGCTAGCAAAATTTGAAAGATCTGTTTCTTTACTTTCTAAAATATCTACAATGTTTCACCTTCTTTATTTCAATATAACTACATGTATTTTGTCTACAAATATTCAGTAGGTATTGGATTTTGAAATAAACATAGAACAGGGAAAGGGATAAGAGGCACATTTAGGAAATCTAAATAAAATGGGACAGTTCTAATGAGTAGCAGCAAGATATGGTTTCACTGAGAAATAAGTGATCTTGAAAGATCAGTTAAACATCTAATCTATTCTACAGCTCTGATCAGACAATGGTGAGCTGATACCTGGTGTACCTGACTAGTAACAAGGTCAACTTCCAAAATCAGTCAGTACATGATCATTACATACTGCACTGTTTAATGGTGTCTCTGACAATGGTCACGTACTAGTGTACTGTGAATTCAGAGCTCCAGATAAGATGCGTAAATTTAGACATTTTCTAGTATAGCTCCTTTATTTCTTCACCAAACCCTATACTGTGACAACTCTTTAGAATCGTCTCTTCGAGTCGATTCTAAAGAGTGGTCACAGTATAGGACTTGGTGGAAAAATGAGGATTTTAGTATTTGGGTACGCATCGTTATCTGTAGCTCTGGTGAATTGTCTTGAAGATATTCTAAAGAATGGTCACAACATAGGGTTTGGTGGAGAAAAGACTATTTTAGTATTTGAGTATGCACCTTTATCTGCTAAGCTCTGCATCTATATAATCATATATTTCATCATACCCCTTTGAACAATTGACTATTATGGTTAAAAGATTTATGCATGAATTGATCAATAAAGCAGAACCAGTCTTCAGAGACCATCAAAAAGGTTTAATTAAGGGATTGTAGGGCAGTTGGTAGCTTAAATTAAACTGCTTAATACAGGTCAAAATTAATGTATAAAGCTCTTATAGGAGCTTTCTGCATAAAAAGACTTTAATATGAAGAAAAGGGTTAGTCATTTGAATGCTGAATTCTCAAAGTGGAATGAACAATCAGTGTTCAACTATTACTAGTTCATTCAGTACCGAAGGTTATGATATGAGAGTGGATTTTTAATGACAATAAGTGCAAACCCTGATCAGAAGGCTCCTATAGGAGCCCTTTGATCTGGGTCTACACTGTTTACAAATGGCAATTCACTCATTCACAGCATTCAAATGGTTAACTAGATATTTTCCATCATGATATGAGAGCATAATTTTTATGCCTAACTACATGTACATGTTAATCTACTTTATGACAATATCATACGAGGGGTGTTCCAAAAATAATGTCATCTGTGCTTTATTTCGCGGAAATCGTGCAATTCATGCACAAAACCACCTCGTGTCGATTGAGTGATCACTGGCTCGTGACACAGGTAAATATCTCGTCCACACATTCACTTGCCTCGGTACAGTGTACATCGTTTCATAGCCTATTCGTTAGACTATACACAAAATGACAGGAAAACGAGCTGAAAATGTTCTTGAAATTAGTGCCTATATAAAAGGTAGGTCATTACTCGGCATAAAGGCTGTAGATATTCACCGCGAGGTGTGTGACATTTATGGGGAGGGCCAAATGTCCCACAGGACTGTTTATAGGTGGGTAGCTAAATTTAGTGCTGGGCAGCAGCAACTGAAAGATGCTGCTCGCCCAGGTCGTCCTGCAACAACTACGACCAAAGGTAACATAGAAAAAATCCGAAATATCCTCAAAACTGATGCTCGATTCACCGTAAGACAATTGGCTCGAATGACAAACTTGTCGTTAGCAAGAGTTCATGCAATTTTGAAGAAACACCTAAAAGTTAGAAAGATAAATGCAAGATGGATACCCCATTTGTTAACGGATGAGCAAAAGAAGACGTGTGTAACAATGGCAAAAAAACTTCTCAAAATGTACCCAAAATATAGTAAAAAGGCTTTTGATAATATAGTCACTGGTGATGAGACCTGGGTGTATTATTTTGAACCAAAGCGGACGGTTTCCAACCGAATATGGGCTACTAAAAATGCCAGACGCCCAAGTATTGCCAAACGAATACGAACGGTAAAGAAGGTTTTGTATGCTATTTTTTTCACTAATAAGGGTCCAGCTATTCAAATCCCGGTGCCAAAAGGCATAACGGTCACAGGAAAGTTCTATAAAAACGTTGTTCTGAGAAAATTGAAGAACTACTACAAAAGTAGCCGCCAAAAAACAGGACTTAAGTATGTCCGACTTTTGCATGATAATGCACCCGCTCACAAGGCACGTATTGTGACTGACTTTTTGGAGTCAGAGAAGGTTACCGTCCTTCCGCACCCTCCGTATTCGCCAGACTTGGCCCCCTGCGACTATTTTCTCTTTCCAAAACTTAAATATCATTTATCTGGAAGGAGATACAATTCGAGAAATGCCCTTGGATCTGCTGTTTATCAGTGTCTGATGGGTGTCCCCATTGAAGAGTATGAAAAATGCTTCCAAAAATGGATTGACCGGCTAAAAAGGTGTATTCTGGCTGGCAGAGAGTATTTTGAAGGGCAGAGCAAATTAAAATGAACAAAAGCACTTCCGCTATATGAGCACCGATGCAAGTGACATTATTTTTGGAACACCCCTCGTACATATCAAGCCCTTTACTCCATATATACAGGATGTACATAACCTTTACAAACAGCATACACTAAGATCATGTCTACTCTGTTTGCTTATGGTATAATATAGATCTGATTCTACGGTTTCTGCAAAGAACAAATCTTCCTGTGTTCATTTGCCTCTATACAAATTGAGCTAATAAATATCCATGCTGTCACCATTTCTAACATAAATGTCATTAACTTTATGTCAGTCTGATCTCCATGTACTTGACATTTCAAATGCAGCAATTGAATGGTACCCATTTGTATGATTCTTGTTTTATAGTCTATCCAAGTGCAAAACTGTTATAGTATTATATGTTAACCTTTTCCTTTATACAAATGCTTTTTCATGCCTTTGCAAACATGGTAGACAGATCAGACAGCTCCTGTCTCCTCTTTTTGCTTGTGAAATTATAATAGATCTAACTCTACATTTTCTACAAATACCAAAACATCCTGTGTACATATGCCAGTATAAAAATTCAGCTAATAAATATTCATGATGTCACTATTTCTTACATGGATATTCAACAGGGAAAGGGTAACTGGTAATCAATGGTAAGGATATGCTTTCATCCTTTACTCCACAGATGTCTTTTACCCCCTGTATGAGCCATCTGATCAGGGTCTGCTCTGTTTCCTAATGAAATAATATGGATCTGTCTGATCTGATTCTACAGTATATGCCATGGTAAAAAAATTCCCGTGTTCACATGTATGCCATAAAATTATCTTCCGTTATGTCATAATATTTATGAAGTACATTGTAAATGGTTACGCAAAGTTCAAGCAGAGCAAATGTTTGTATTTTTGGAAATCTATGCTTTGTTTATACCCAAGTACAATATTTACCCCATAATAGCCAGTTTGAAAAGCTGTATAGGTCAATTCAACACCATTTTGATAACTTTAACCCTTTCTCATGCCATAAGCTCATAAAATCGTATCTGCATTTGCAAACAGTGTAAATCCATTAAGACAGCTCCAAGAGGAGCTCCCAGACTGAACCCTTCTCATGCTATTAGCATACATATCTGCATTTGTAAATTGTGTTGGCCCATATGAGACAGTTCTTAACTTCTTAGGATGTGTCTTATGGGTCTGCACCACAGGCATTCGGCTTATGAAATATGTCTAAAATAAGTTAGAATGTCTCTAAATTGACGTTTTGTAACATTTGGAGCCAAAAAAAAATAAAGTTTGGAGAGTTTTGAGACAAGGCTGAAATTTTGTATATTCTATATAAGCGAAAGGCAAATAACTCCCTGGCCATCTGATCCAATTTAGGGGCATATTTAACATATTAAAAGATGCACAAAAACTTCAAAACGATCTTGTAAATCTAGAACTTTGGGAGAAACAGACTGGTCTATGGAATTTAACACAGATAAATGTGAAGTGATCAGAATAACAAAAAAAGAGAAATCCTATCATCTGTCTCTATAAGCTACACAACATCGAATTAAAATCTACAAAGAATCCAAAATACCTAGGCATAACCATTAGTGAGAGTTTTAGCTGGAAAAAGCACATTGAAACTGTTTCATCCAAAGCTAGAAATACCCTCAAATTCATAAAAAGAAACATACAGACTAGTAATACTAACCTCAAAGAAACTGCTTATAAAACCTATATTAGACCACAATTAGAATACTGTTTGGCATCCCAGGCAGATTAATCTAACTTACGAACTGGAAAGGGTACAAAGAGCCCCAGCCCGATATGTCACCAACAATTATTCCTGCTATAGCAGTCTGAGTGTAACAGAAATGCTTGAAAACCTCAGATGGCAAACTCTTGAACAACGTCGGATATATGCATCTCTCTTAAGGTTATACAAAATTGAAAACAATCTCGTCCATGTAGATCACAATCATCTAACACCTTCCAGAAATCTCAATCATTTTATTCCTTTCTCCAGAACACAATATAGACACATGAACAGCTTCTTTCCACAAACTATCAAATATTGGAATGCCCTGCCTAACAACATCAAGGCCTGTCGTTTTCAGAGAAGGTTTACCCTTCTACCAGAACGGTAGACATTTCTACCGTTTTGCCATTACCAAGGCCATTTTTTTTTAATTTCCTCCCTGATAGAGTTTATCTGTTAGTTCTCTGCACACACAGACCACCTTTAGCTTGCTATCATGCTGTGATCCACGCTTGGTCTGTTTTGGTAGGGACCAATCAAGGGAATCCTCTGTGGAGACCATGGAGAACACCCGAGGTATCACGAGGTGGTTCCGGTTTTCACTCTACTTGACTTTACCAAATAAATTGTTCGGGAACCAGTCGTGTCAAAATGCAAACGTCTACCACAAATATCACATGCAGCAGGTTTATTACTCAAGCGAGGCAAGATGGGCAGGCCCGTACCCAGGTGGGGGGCTAGGGGGCCTGGGCCCCCCCAGCTGGCTGCCAAGATACCATTTTTGTTAATGGGCCCCTTTTTAGTTTTCAGCTAGATCTACCGTTTTGAATTTTACCAAGGCAATTTTTAGTGACTGATATTTTCCTACCTCGGGGAGATTATCTTTTAGTTATCTACACAGACAGGCCACCTGTCATGCTGTGATCCACGCTTGGCCTATTTAAGTATGGACCAATCAGGGGAACCCCCAGCGGAGAACACCCGAATTACGTAATCACGAGTTGGTTCCAGTTTGTGCTATACTGGAGTTTAGCAAATAAATTGTTCAGGAACCAGTCGTGTCAAAATGCAAATTGCTGCATTTCCACAAATACCGCATGTGGCATGTATATTAATTAAGCGAGGAAACATTGTCGCAAAATTAAGACGACGGGAATGACGTTTCAAGACGCTATAGCATAGCTACAAAAAGCAGTATGCACTTCGACCAATAAGCGTTTTACTGACATTGATCAGTAACTAGTAATAAAAAAATAACTCTGAACATTTCGAATGATAAAAAAGTAAAAATGATCTTCGTCGCCAGGCCGATTGTACTGAATAAATCTAGGTGTCTTAATGTTTTTTTTCATGGATTTGTTTTGTAACTTGAGATTGGGATTTTTCCTCCAAAAAATGGGTACAAAACACACCTTTTGCTATTGGGAATATACCCGAATAAGGGCTATAAAATCAGCCAAAATATTATTGTAAAATAAGATAAAATGGAATGTCTTTTTCATTGTATACATAAATCTGTTATAACCAGGTGAGCGAATAATTAAGGGCCATCATGACCCACTTGGTAAACTGTAACATTTGATGTTTGTAGTTTTGATCAGGGTTATTTTCACATTTAGAATAAAGACATAAGCGGATGCTAGTTCTGAGATGAATAATGCAGAGTCTGTCTATGGCAAAAAAAACTTTAAGCATAATCAAGTGTCTGTCTGTCTGCCAATGGCAAAAAAACTTTAATCATGTTCATATGCGTGTCTGTCAATCGCAAAAAAAACTTTAGCCTTGATCACAACTTTTGGTGTTAGTATAATTTGTATGAAGTCCCTGCATTGAAACATTGGTGATCATTCATCATGCTTTAAGTCTATACACTGAAATTCAGGTGTAAAAAAGGAGCCGATTTTCTATATTATAACATAAAATTATATCTTAATAGAGTGATTCAGATAGCAGGAAATTGCACCATTCAAAGCAGCATACCAAAAAATTTCGACTACCGGGAGGGGACACCCCTCCCGTGCCCACCCCAACTAGGCCCCCCCCAGCAAAAGTTTTCTGGGTACGGCCCTGATGGGAGCGTCATGACCCTATAACAGGAATTATATTCTCATAATTATTAATTAAGTTATAAGTGCTTCTCTGCTTCCTTGTCAAAGACAGCTGTGCTTGGCCTCGTTGTTGCAATGGGCAAAAACACTTCGAAAATAAGACTGCTTGAACTGATAATCATGAACTTGATTTGTACACAAAACATTTTTCATTATATAATTAGTGGTAAGGACACTAAAGAAGTAATTGAAAGCACCATGAAATATTATCTACCTTGCAAACTCTTCAAAAAATAATAACTATATAAAGTTGAAATGTCATCAGCTTTCGCCACGATTGTAGATACGGGCTAAAACACGGACTCTAGACCTGTTGGGATTTCAACATTTCTGTGACTGCTCAATGTTTGCAGTAACTAACTTGAACTGAGTAAAGGTTTAACTAACTTGAACTGAGTAGAGGTTGTCATTGGGAGTATAGCTACATAAGGGCTATAAATAAACCAAAAAAAAACCCACCATAAATTGTTATTATAAAATAAGATAAAATGGAATATCTTTTTCATTATATATGATAAAACTAATAAATCTTGATTTTTTTCATGACATTGTTTAATAAGGAACCCAGTGTTTTGGGCTTGAGACCTACTGATTTCGAAGAGTTCTTTTGACCCATGAAAAAAATCTAGAATTATTACTGCATGTCAATTATTAGTATTTGTTTTTAACCCTTTCCCTGTTCCATTTTTATTCCAAATTACAGTCCCTAATGAATATTCATAAACAAAGTACAAAATGTAGTTATAAAGAAATATGGAGATTGAAAATTTATATCCATTTTAGAAAGAACAGAAACATTTTTAAAATTCCAAAAGCAAACAGAGCAGATCCTGATCAGATGGCTCCTATAGGAGCTGTCTGATCTGGGTCTACTCTGTTTGCAAATGCGTGAAAAGGGTTAATGGGAGTTTTAACACACATTGGATTTTTTTGCCATACCAGAAAGTGTAGAATCATTCCTGTATCATAAGCAAACAGAGCAGACTCTGACCAGACAGCTCCTGTAGGAGCCATCATTCTGATCTGTGTCTATTCTCTTTGCAAATTTATGCGTGAAAAAGGTGTTTATATGAGGGAAAGGGTTAAGTGTGTAAATGTTATGATAGTAAGATTTATAATGCTATGGTATGCATTTAATTAAATGGTAAAGTATGAATGATAATGTGAAAAATTATAACAAACATAAGTATCAAGCAAATTTCTTTTTTCTCCTCCATATATTTTGTGGCGTCAGTAAAATCTACCTGACAAAAGTCAAATCTACCTGACAAATTTCCTAAATCTACCTGACATGCCTCAGCAGGTTATCACATGTATGCAAATCTCATATATATGTTTTAGTGCAGTACTCCTGTTTTTATCCTTTTTATCATAATTTTTATTGTCAATCATGTAACTTCAACTAACTTGACTGGATTTTAATATTTTAACTTGTCCCCAAGCTATCAGTATAGTCAGAAATTGACTGTTGATAGTATCAACGTAGATAACATTTTTAACCTGACACTTATTCTTAAGCTTCACCCTACCGGACATTATCTATTGCCAGGTTTCTTAAACTCTCACTTTTCCTTACTAAAACTCCGACGTGCACTTCTCTGACTGTAAGTTAACACTCGAAAGAGGGGTAGTCAGTAACCGTAGATAGATAGATACTTTTCCTTACTAAAACTCCGATGTGCACTTCCCTGACTGTAACACTTGAAAGAGGGGTAGTCAGTAACCGTAGATAGATAGATAGATAGATAGATAGATAGATAGATAGATAGATAGAGAGATGTAGCTACTATTGAACCAACTTTACAATGATTCACCTAATTAATATTCATAACTTTGATGGATTAATATTTGAATATTCAGCATTATAAGAAGCCTGAAGGCTGTTGGTTAAATCATTAATGAAACTACAAATTTCAATAGAAAACAGTGAAGATCCTAATAAAACTACTCCTTTAGTAGAATACTATGTGTCTGTCTGAATTATGAATAAACCATCCATGAACAAAATTAATAAAATCAAGAATGTTAGCCAGGCCTTTTTCTGGGTCTACATGGGTCCATTAATGCAATATGCAAAAGCGTTTGGAAAAAATCCCAATAGTACAGCCTCCTGTACCGAAACAGCAAGAAAAAGTCGGAAAAAGTCTGCATGATCGGACCGAATGGATCCGAGATCGCACCGTGTGAATAATACTCAGGGGTTCTCACACGAAAATGTTCTGAAAAGCTATACTTGAAAATAAAATTGTGCAAATTTCTCAATAACGACATTTAACTGTATGTTTCTGATAAACTGACATAATGATTTGTGAAACTAAACACGTCGTACAAATAATCTTACCGGTGTTACACTTCCAAAATCAAGCCGTCGCAGAATTCCGGAAATGACCTTGATTGATTCCAAGTGAGGTCTAAAACGCGGACTCTTATCTAGTCTATGAAATATTGAGACAATCAGCGGTCAAAGGAATCTGAGAGAAATCGTGATTCGAACATATTATATTTGAATCATCTGTCTATAATATCTTCCGTCAATATTTTCTCTCATGAAGACAACTTTTCGCACCTTTGCAAAAACAGTAGACTCAGATAACAAATCTGCTTTGTTTGCTCAATAATACTGATCGATCACCTTCAGCAAATTGAAGATTATGTCATGTATACATATGGTGAATTACACCATATATGGGTGTAAAATATGGAAAATCTGAAAAATATCCATAAAGGCTGATTTCTGCAAAGCTGTCTGCTTTAGTCCTACTGCATTAAGCACTTTCAGCTAAAAAGATTTTTTAGTTCAGCATGTCATCTGCCAAATGTGTACTCGAAATACCGGTAGATCTAGTAATATCAAGCTACTTTCGGTTTGCCGATATCCCAAACGAGGACTGTCACAATCTAACAATCTACCTGAAGAGTTCATTGATGCGACTAGTTTTCAACACATGTATAGCCTACTATTTAAATAGATCACTGAGTCGGTTGGTTATCGGTCGCTACCTAGATACGATAACGTAGCTCTATTCCTAAATAGAATAGTTGTAAACTGGACGCTAGTCATTATCAGTCTTACAGCTACGATATCGCATCTAGTCGCTACCTACTACTTGACTGGCATCGCTCTCGTGAATCGTGTTAATATACACATCAGAGGCACATGCATATGTGCATATTTATGTGTAACTTTCGAGTGTATTCGAATTGATTCAGCATTAAGGATTTAAAATTTGATAGATCTAGCAGGTACACTAGTAAAACAATGGATTTCATTGACGCAGACTCTGTGAGAAGAGTCTTAAACTATGGGGAATTAATTGATATGATGTCACTGGCCGTTTGTAAGTTTTCCAACCAGTCTGTTGTTCAGCCAGTGCGGTCAGTGATACCAGTGAAAAAAGAGGGCGGGTCAGTATATGATATGTGTGTGCATGTGTGTCATTTAGTGCCAGGTTCTTTCAGTGACATCGAACGACATTCCGGGTCAAAACGGCCCACTTTTTAGTTCACATATGTGTACTCTAAATGGTGATATCGAGCTACTTTCGGTTTTAACGATATCCCGGCAGACGGCACCTGTCACAAAATTAGCATGCTGTCAAGTACGGGTCATTAATGAGACTACCCACTTTTATATTGTGACGATGTTTCAAAGCTCCTTATATAAGTGACCCCCCTATATACACAGTATCCAGCTGTGTTCCTGCAGTGTCCAGCCAGGGTCCATAGCCATAAAAGATAAAGTTATGTAATTATACATTGATCCTCTGTGATGGTAGTCCGCCTTATCAGTTTGTGTATCAGATTCCTGACAGTCAACTCCCAAAATACACAGCATGGGGTTAATGGGCCAACATTCCTTTTGAAATGCCTTTAAGTATTGTAATTAAGTATTATTTAACCCCCTTTCCCTGATGAATATTAATGTCGGAAATAATAACGTTATGAATATTAAAGGCATTTCGAAAGGAATGTTGACCCATTAACCACATGCTGTGTATTTTGGGAACTGACTATCAAGCGTCTGATACACACACTGATAAGGCGAGCTACCATCACAGAGGATCAATGTATAATTGCATAACTTTAACTTTATCTCTTATGGCTATGGACCCTGATTGGACACTGCAGGAGCACAGCTGGATACTGTGTATAAGGGGGGGGGGGGGGTTCACTTATATAAGGAGCTTTGAAATGCCTTTAATAAGATTGTTTTTTATAATGCTTTTTATGGAAGCCGTCTGATCTGGGTCTGCTCTGTTTACAGATGCGTCAAAATGCGCTTACATAAGGGAATTAAAGGGTTAATAAATGAAGAATTAGTTAGCATTAGATTACCTCAGGGGACAATCAATTTCAATTGATCGTTTGTTTCGTACGTAGTTTGCCATCATAATTATATTTTATTGAAAAATTTAGTAAACCAGGCAAACTATGAACACATATTAAAATTCTGAATTAATGATGAAAATCGATTGTTTGTTATATTGTTTGTTATATACTTTATTAATATTGAATAGAAATAATGACATTATATAGTTCAGTTCATAGGGGCCCGAAGTTTGACCCCCGACACTCTAACACTAATAATATTATATTATTAGTGTTAGAGTGTCGGGGGTCAAACTTCGGGCCCCTATGGTTCAGTTCAGTTCAGCTTTATTAGCATATCGGCAACTAAATTGCCTTTGGCTAAATACATACAGACAAAGAACATGGCATAACAACACAGAAATGTAAACACTTTCAGAATTACGAAACAGTTAAATATTCCAGGGTTTTTTGGCGTAAAATATTTGCCTTCTTGACATACATTGAAAGCTTATTAATTAAACTGACATTACTTGAACTAAGCAATGAGTTGAATTTTCCTATAGAGGGCCAAGAAACATTTCCCAAATACTATCGACGTAAATTTGCGTATTTTGGACAACATAATACAAAGTGGTATTCTGATTCAACGCAGTTCGAATTACACATCCTGCAAAAACGATTCTCTCTTGCAATACCTCTATATCTTCCTGATTCTATTTCTAGTGAATGTGACGATACCTTAGGATATAAGAGATTTATATTTAAATGAAAGATGTCTACAACTATACCAATCGTAATAATTAGTGTAAATATTATAAATACTGATTATTGTATACAATACTTAGATCTATAACATAATAAGCATGGGCCGTTTTGGACTAAAAAGTCGGCCGTTTTGACCCGGGTCCTTTTGGTAGTGGTCTGCTCTGTTTGCCAATGGAATGCTAAAGATTTGATTCTAAAACTTCTGTCATGACCAAATATTTTCATGTTCATACACCATTATAAAACTAACCCTTTCCTGCATAAATATTCATGTAAGAAATAATGACATCATGGATATTAATTAGATTAATTGCTATAATAGGTCATGCATCCAAGAAGTTTTGGCCATAGCTGCAACTGTAGAATCATATCTATGTTATATCATAACTTCATAAGCAAACAGAGCAGACCCTGATCAGATGGCTCCTATATAGGAGCTGTCTGACCTGGGTATACTCTGATTGCAAAGACGTAGAAAGGTGTATTTGTGGAGTAAAGGATTAAATAACCCTTTCCCTGTTCTGTATTTAGGCCAAATTTCAATACCTACTGAATCATCACTATCAAAATAGTTATAAAGAAATATGGAAGGTGGAACATTGTAGACATTTTAGAAAGCAAAGAAACAGATCTACCAAATTCTATTAGCAAACAGAGCAGACCCTGATCAGACGGCTCCTCTAGGAGCCGTCTGATCTGGGTCTACTCTGTTTGCAAATGCGTGAAAACACGTTTATATAAGGGAAAGGGTTAAGCTGATTAATATTCTTACATGAATATTCATCAAGTAAAGCGTTTTAAAGAAAATAGAAATGCTGCATTACAGATAAATGTAGATAATATTTCCTGCAGATGGCATTTTTGTTTAGTAAGCTAAAAGGTCAAAATGATTTAATTTTTTATTTAAGGTTTTTGGGGTTAATGCCTGCACTATGTGAAGACGAAGAAGTCCTGGGCGTTAAACTGGTGACATTTTACCCCAACAACTCTGTGAGACATGGAGTGTCCACCCATAATGCTGTTATTGTTATGTTTGAGACAAGAACAGGAATTCCCAAGGCTGTGAGAATTTTCACCCTATTCAAGTTTAACCTTTTACCCCATAAATACACACTGTAACGTCTTTGCAAACAGAGTAGACCCAGATCAGATGGCTCATGTTCGTAGGAACCATCTGATCAGGATCTGCTCTGTTTGCTAATGGCTAAAATTTACTGTGTTCATGTGCCATTATAAATAATGATCTAATCAATATTCATGATATTGTTATTTCTTACAAGAGTATTAAAACTTTCCTACATATGCTATTTTTAGATCCAGCCACTTTGAATAAATCTACCAAAAAGGGACCATTAACTAGAGAAAAGGAAAATTTTAGAATTGTTTAGTTTGAAACCATTGTGATAAATAGAGCATTTGCTCCTATAGGAGCAAATGCTCTATTTATCACAATGGCTTAACAAAGTGACTTTTAGAGAGGCGTAGAAAGGCGTATATATATATATAAAGGAATGGATTAATGGAGTAAAGGGTTAACAAAAAAACAAGTTTTGGCCAACTGCATGTTTCCATTTTAACTCTTATCTTACTGGAGAAATAATTTTGATATGTTGTATGTTTAATCCTTTACTCCATGAATATTCATGTAAGAAATAATGACATCATGAATGTTAATAAGATTAATTGTTATAATAGCACATGGACACAGGAAAATATTGGGCAAGGCAGAAAATGTAGAACCATGTCTGTATTAATATCATAAGCAAACAGTGTAGACCCAGATGAGACGTCCGTAGGAGCCATCTGATCTGGATCTACTCTGTTTGCAAAGCCTTCACAAAGGCATAGAAAGGTTTCTTTACTTTCTAAAATGACTACAATGTAGCACCTTCCCTATTTCATTGTGACTATTATGTCCATGAATGTTCTGTAGGTATTGAAAGTTTGAAAAAATATAGAACAGAGAAAGGGTTAAATGCGATATACATGTAGTTGGTGGATGCTCAGTTCTGTTCTGTTGTAGATCATGGACGGTGAAGTAATTACTACAATGCGGACAGCTGCTGTCTCGGCACTGGCTACGAAGGTACAATATCAAGTTAACCAATTTATTCCAATTCCAATATTATTTAACCCTTTACCATGAGTATTCATGCAAGAAATAATGACATTATGAATATTAGATTAAATACAGTTGAACTTCGATATCTCAAACTCGGATAACTCGAACTTCGGGATAACTCCAACTTAAAGTTCCGTCCTTCAAAAATCTTACAATACAGAATTGCTCTAAAATGTATGTATCACTATGCATATCTAGAAACACATTTCACTGCTTAATGCATTACTATTGACCTGCATTAAGGTGTGAACTTGTGAAATTGTCCAGATTACAAATCGGATTACTCGAACTTCTGTTATCTCCAACTAATTTATATAGTCCTTTGAAGTTCGAGATATCGAAGTTCAACTGTATTATAATGGCACATGGGCACAGGAAATGTTGACCATGGCAGAAACTGTAGAACCATATCTGTGTTATATCACAAGCAAACAGAGCAGTCCTATAGGAGCTGTCTGATCTGGGTCTACTCTGTTTGCAAAGGTGTAGAAAGATGTATTGATGGAGTAAAGGGTGAACGAAAAAGTTCTCAAAATGGTGCTTAATTGACTCATACAGCTTTACAAACTGGTGGAAGGAGCCATAGGTGATTGAATATGTCTGTATTTTGCTACATGTCTTTCTTTGACTGTCTGTGTTTGATAATGTCTGCATTTACTGTTTCTGTCTTTGACCATATCCGTTTGACCATGTCTGATTTGATAGTGCCTGTGTTTGACTGTGTACCTGTTTGATTGTATCTAAGTCTGACTGTGTCTGTGTTTGACTGCATCTATGTGTGATTGTGTCTGTGTTTGACTGTGTCTGTGTGTGATTGCATCTGTGTTTGACTGGGTCTAAATGTGATTTATGTTTGACTGTGTCTGTATGTGATTGTGTCTGACTTTGACTGTGTCCATATGTGATTGTGTCTGTGTTTGACTGTGTCTGTGTGATTGTGTCTGACTGTATCTGTGTGATTGTGTCTGTGTTTGACTGTGTCTGTGTTTGACTGTGTCTAAATGCGATTTTTGTTTGACTGTGTCTGTATGTGATTGTGTCTGAGTTTGAATGTGTCCATATGTGAGTGTGCCTGTGTTTGACTGTGTCTGTGTGTGATTGTGTCTGTGTTTGACTGTGTCTGTGTGTGATTGTGTCTGTGTTTGAATGTGGCCATATGTGATTGTACCTGTGTTTGACTGTGTCTGTGTGTGATTGTGTCTGTGTTTGATTGTGTCTGTGTTTGACTGTGTCTGTGTTTAATTTGTGATTGTGTCTGACTGTGTCTAAATGCGATTGTGTTTGACTGTGTATGTATGTGATTGTGTCTGTGTTTGACTGTGTCCATATGTGATTGTGTCTGTGTTTGACTGTGTCTGTGTGTTTCAGTACTTGGCTCCTCCTAACTCCACCAAGCTGGCTCTACTGGGTGCTGGGGTACAAGCAAGATCACACTTTCAGGCACTGTCAACAGTTCAACAGTTTAAAGAGGTAAATGTTTGTAACTTTAAATCAGTTCTTACAAAATGCAGAAACATTCTTTCCTGAAGTTTTTAGATACAACCACTTTGCAGTTTATGTTAAGTCAAACATAAGAATGTTTCTTTTTCTTGCATGATTCACACATTTTACAGATCACATAAGATTTCATGCCAATCAGTTACTAGCTCAATCCTCTATTAATCTTTCACCTCATGAATATTGATGTCAGAAATAATGATATCATGAATATTTATTAGCAGAATTTTTAACCCTTTTCTCCATAAATATTCATGTAATAAATAATGACATCATGAATATTAATTAGATTAATTTGTTAAAACAACATATGGAGATATGGATTTTTGGTCATGGCAGAAACTGTAGAATCATATCTATATCATATCATAAGCAAACAGAGCAGACAATCAGACGGCTCCTATAGGAGCCATCTGATCTGGGTCTACTCTGTTTGCAAAGGCATATTTATGGAGTAAAAGGTTAATAATAGTATATGAAACCATGATACTTTGGCCATGCCAGAAACTCTATAATCAGATCATTATTTCATACGCAAACTGAGCAGACCTTGATCAGAAGGCTCCTTCTGTAGGAGTCGTCTGATGCAGGTCTGCTGTGTTTGCTTATGGAATAATATAAATCTGATTCTAGTTTCTGCCATGGTAACAATTTCCTTGCTCATGATGCTGTTTTAAAATATCAGCTAATTAATATTCATACATCCATTACTTCTTTATGAATATTCATCAGGTAAAGGTTTAATTCAGACTTCAGCATTCTACAGAGCAATCTGAGATAACAATTGCGAACAGTTTGGATTTGGACAGATTCTACTGTATGGTTATATAAAAACACTGCCATGACACAAAAAGTAGAATCTGATATAAGAGATTCTATAAGCAAACAGAACAGATCCAGATCAGGTGACCCCTTTAGGAACTGTCTGTTCTGGGTCTGCTGTGTTTGCCAAGGTATTTACCCTTTCCCGCATATAGACGCCTTTTGATGGCTCTGTAAAAGTCACTTTGTGAAACCATTGTGATAAATAGAGCATTTGCTCCATAGGAGCAAATGCTCTATTTATCACAATGGTTTCAACACTACACAATTCTAAAATTTTCCTTTTTAGTAGTAAATGCTCCTTTTCGGTAGATTTGTTCAAAGAGGTTGGATCTAAAGATAGCCTATACTGGAATGGGTTAAAGGGTATGTATAAGAAGGTAAAGGCTTTAATAATTAACCTACATCAGCATTGAACAGGTGTCTGTTTGGACTCGTACTTTTGAGAATGCAGAGAAGCTTGCAGGAGAGATAGGTGGTGCTGCCTGTAGAACAGCCGAGGAAGCTGTTCAAGATGCCGATGTAATAGTCACTGTAACTGCTGCCACAGCTCCAATATTGAAAGCGGAATGGATCAAACCAGGAGCTCATATCAATGGTAGAACTTCTGCGTCATAGATACACCTTTTTAATGCCTTTGCAAACACAGTAATTCAGACAGCCCCTAAAGGATCTGTCTGATTGGGTCTGCTCTGTTTGCTTATGGTATAATAAAGATATGATTCTACAGTTTCTGCTTTTGGCAAATTTCCTGTGTTCACATTCCATCCTAAACAATTATCTAGTTAACCCTTTACTCCATGAATATTCATGTCAGAAATAATGACATCATGAATATTGATAGGATTATTTTTCTATAGTGGCAGGGGCGTAGCTAGCATTACGCACTTATGCACGTGCGCAACGTCAATCTGAAAGGTGAAAACATTATGGCCAAAATGGAACAATCATCGAAGGCTAAGGGGGTAGACTTTGATAAACATTGTCTTATCATGTTATTTTTAAGCCAATTGCTCATTTGACATCTCTGTAAAAGTCACCTTTTGAAACCAATGTGATAAATAGAGCATTTGCTCCTATAGGAGCAAATGCTCTATTTATCACAATGGTTTCAAAACTACATAGTTATAAATTTTCAGAGGAAAGCATGCCCTCAGTCCCCTATAGCCATGGTGCGTACATTATAGTTGGATTTAGCTACGCTCCTGAGTGGCACATGAACACGGGAAATTTTGGCAATCACAGGAACTGTAGAATCATGTCTATATTATTTATTTCAAAGGCAAACAGAGCAGACCCTCATTAGACAGCTCCTACAAGAGCCATGCAAAACATGTTGAGCTCTTTAATGACCTTTAACTTGAGCTCGTGCATGAAACTCGGGCCAGATGGCTTCAGGTCCGATTCTTGTTTCTGCCAGGGCCAAAAATTACTTTGTTCATATGGCTTATATAACATCATCTAAATAATATCCATAATGTCATTATTTCTTACATTCATAATGTTCTTATATTCCCCTCATATAAACGGATTTGCAAACAGAGTAGACCCAGATCAGATGGCTCCTGTAGGTGTCATCTCATCAGGATCTGCTCTGTTTGCTTATGGTATAATATAGTATGGTATAATATAGATATGATTCTATTTCTGCCCGAGCAAAAATGTCCCGTGTCCATATGCCATTAGTTAATATTCATGGTGTCATTATTTCTTACATGAATATGCAACAGGGGAAGGATTAATGAAGTAAAATGACTTTTATTTGATTGATTTGAAAAATATTACATCATTTTAAGCATCAAAATTTTTGCCTTAAAAAGTTCAAATTAATTTTTAAATAGCTGTACCCTGACTTGTGTCTGTATTGTGCACAGCTGTTGGTGCCTGTCGTCCAGAGTGGTCAGAGATTTATCCGGAGTTGATGACATCAGCTGTTCTGTATGTCGACAGCAGGGAAGCAGCATTGAAAGAGAGTGGGGACGTCATCTTGTCCAAGGTAAACCATCAACCAATGTGTGGTACTGAACCATAAAAACTAATGTAATGAATATCAAGTATATAATTAATACTCAAATTGATTAGACTAGTCAGCCTAGACCAAGAGCTATAACTGTTTTAACCCTTTCCTTCATATACATGTAAACGTGTTTTCACGCATCTGCAAACAGAGTAGACCCAGATCAGATGGCTCCTATAGGAACCATCTGATCAGGGTCTTCTCCGTTTGCTTATGGAATTATAATAGATCTGATTATACAGTTTCTACCAATACCCAAAAATTGTATGTACATATGGCATATTAAAAACATTAGCTTATTAACCCATTCCCGCATATTGACGCCTTTTGACGCTTCTGTAAAAGACACTTTGTGAAACCATTGTGATAAATAGAGCATTTGCTCCTAAGGAGCAAATGCTCTATTTATCACAATGGTTTCAAGACTACACAATTCTGAAAAAATCCTTTTCTCTAGTTAATGCTCCTTTTTGGTAGATTGAATCAAAGGGGTTAGGTAAAAAAAATAGCCTAAGTGGGAATGGGTTAATAGTTAACCCTTCGCTTGCTGAATTTTAAAATACATTTCCCCTTCTTTTCCAATGCCCTGTTGTATAATTACATATATCTTCACTGTGTACACCTATTTCGCTGTGCAATCACTGCTGTGGAGTGCACTGGTTGCACAATCAACTTGTAAATAGTGCAGACCCTGATGAGACAGCTCCTGTAGGAGCTGTCTCATCGGGGGTCTTCACTATTTACAGGTAGGTATATTGACGTGAATAGCAAGCGAAGGGTTAATAATGGTACTCAGAATTTTGATCCAGTTGTTGCAAATGGTATTCAGGTTGCATTTAACTCTTTCCTTCATGTAAACGCTTTTTCATGCTTTTGCAAACACAGTTAACCCAGATCAGACAGCTCCTGTAGGAACCATATGATCAGGGTCTGCTCTGTTTACTTATGATATAATACAGATCTGATTCTGCGATTTCTGCCTGGGCCAAAATGTCCTGTATTCTTAAGCCATTATAACAATTAATCTAATTAATATTCATGTTGTTAGTATTTCTTGCATGAATATTGAACTGGGAAATAATTAGCCCATTCTTTCCTACTGATGCCTTTGTGCGCCTCTGTAAAACTCATTTTTTGAAACCATTATGATAAATACAGCATTTACTCCCATGGAGCAAATGCTTTATCACAATGGTTTCAAAACTACACAATTCCAAAAAAAACCTTTTCTATAGTTAATGCTGCTTTTCGGTAGATTAATTAAAAGAGGTTGGGTCCAAAAATAGTCTAGAGGAGAATGAGTTAACAGGATAAGTTATACCCATTTATTTGTTAATTTGACAAATTCAGTTTGCTGTCTAAGTTTGTATACATTCTTCGATATTGATCTTTGCAGGTCAACTTTGTTTTTTATATGGTACATGTAAATGTTTTATGTATTTTTGTGCATTCCATCATGTTTGTTGATGTTTTGGTGCCATGCCCTTTAGTGTATGGTGCTCCTTGTGGGACTGTTGATGTTTTGGTGCCATGCCCTTTAGTGTGTGGTGCTCCTTGTAGGACTGTTGACGTTTTGGTGCCATGCCCTTTTGTGTGTGGCGCTCCTTGTAGGACTGTTGACGTTTTGGTGCCATGCCCTTTTGTGTGTGGCGCTCCTTGTAGGACTGTTGATGTTTTGGTGCCATGCCCTTTAGTGTGTGGCGCTCCTTGTAGGACTGTTGATGTTTTGGTGCCATGCCCTTTAGTGTGTGGCGCTCCTTGTAGGACTGTTGATGTTTTGGTGCCATGCCCTTTAGTGTGTGGCGCTCCTTGTAGGACTATTGATGTTTTGGTGCCATGTCCTTTAGTGTGTGGCACTCCTTGTAGGACTGTTGATGTTTTGGTGCCATGCCCGTTAGTGTGTGGCGCTCCTTGTAGGACTTGATGTTTTGGTGCCATGCCCTTTAGTGTGTTGCGCTCCTTGTAGGACTGTTGATGTTTTGGTGCCATGCCCTTTAGTGTGTGGTGCTCCTTGTAGGACTGTTGATGTTTTGGTGCCATGCCCTTTTGTGTGTGGTGCTCCTTGTAGGACTGGTTTTTTCCCACTTTTTTGGTCAAATTCAGTTTTTAGCTGGTCAGCCTAGACAAGTGCTTTGAACAAGTCAGAATTTGACAAAACTGATATAATTAGGTAGTACATTAAAGGTTGTTTCAACCCATTCCCTCCGAGTCTATTTTTAAACCCAACCTCTTTGAATAAATCTACCGAAAAGGAGCATTTACTAGAGAAAAGGAAATTTTTTAGAATTGCGTATTGTTAGCTCGTCTGTTTCGAAGAAAAGTTGAGCTATTGTGATCATTGGGTCGTAGTCGTCGTGCTAGTCGTCATTGTCGTCGTCGTTGGCATGCAAAAACTTCAATGTAGCTCATTACTCAAAAAGTATAAGAGGTATCAATATGAAACTTCATAGGTTAGTAGATCTCATTGAGGGGAAGGCCCCTACATAAGAACCATAACTCCTGATTTTAAAATTTTGGAGTTATGGCCCTTTTTTCGTTTTCAATTTTTTTTAAATTTAGCTGGACAAGTACCAAATCACGAGCGTTGGCGCCGCACGCCGCTCTTGTTATCACAATGGTTTCAAAAGATGTCTTTTACAGAGGCGTCAAAATGCGTCACTAGGCTGGATTGAGTTAAGAAATCTATTGATGATAATCATAGGACTTCTTAACCCGTTCCCTCCACAATATTGATACAAGAAGGCATGCCTTCATGAATATTAATTATAATAGTTTTACTCTCGAATTTGAGCTCCGGAACTTTTGGTCATGGTAGAAACTGTAGAATCAGATCGTTATTATTTCAAAGGCAAACAGTGGAGACTCCTACAATACAGGAGCTATATGATCTGGGTCTACTCTGTTTAAGCGTCTTTATGGGGGAATCTGTTTTCCTGCACCTGATGAGATAAACTTTTCCACATATGGCACTGACCTTGTACAATCCTTTAGCCCATTCTCGCCTACCGACGCCTTTTTGTGCCTCTGTAAAACTCAGGGTTTGAAACCATTGTGATTAATGGAGCATTTGCTCCATAGGAGCAAATGCTATATTTATCACAATGGTTTCAAAACTACACAATGCTAAAATTCTAGGAGGAAATGCATTAATACATGAATATTCATGTAAGAAATAATTACATATGCATATTTTATTAGCTGAATTTAATAATGGCATAGGGAACATATAATATTTTGGCCATGACAGAAATAGTACATTTTCATAAGCAAAGAGAACATATCTTGATCAGATGATTCATACAGTAGCAGCCTGATCTTGGTCTTCTTTGTTTGCAAATGTGTTAGGTGTATAATATGGAGTAAAGGGTTAAAAAGCAGATGGCTGCAGGAAAACAGTAACACAGAAAGCTCCTACTCCAAGCTTCCAACAATATGATAGACCTACAACTGTGACTCTTGAGTGGTTGCTTAACCCTTTCCCAGTTCAATATACATGACTGTAGGAAATAATGACATCATGAATATTTATTAGCTGAATTTTTATAGTGTTAACTTTTCAAGGAAAAGGTTTTGCTTTGACAAAGTCTATATCATGTCAAAAGCAAACAGAGCAGACCCTGATTAGACGGCTCCTTGCATATTTATACCCCCCACAAAAGAAGTTTAGAGGGGTTATATTTACCCTTCCGGTCCCCCATTAAATATTCATGTAAAAATGTCATCATGAATATTTATTACAGGCATTTTTATATTGGCATATTTAACCATGAATTTTTGGTATTGATAGAAACTGTAGAGTTAGATCTATTAGGATTTCATAAGCCATCTGGTCTGGGTCCACTCTATTTGCAAAGGCATTGGTAAAGGAGTCGTCATGTTGGCTGTTTTTTGTGAGCCGCATTTCACAGCAACTGCTGGCAAGATTATAACAAATTTAATGTGAAGCTTCGTTATTAAAGGAGATACACATGTGGTTACAATGTTCCGTAGTTACACTGTTTATGTCAGATTTTTCACAGTTATTGCCCTGGATCATTCAAAAGAATACATACTCTGACAAATGCATTAAATTCAGTGATAACTTGATCTTGTATCAATTTGTTTCAGGCAGAGATATATGCAGAACTTGGTGAGATGATATTAGGACAAAAGGAGGCATTTCCAACCAAAACAACCGTCTTCAAGTCTCTAGGTATGTGTCTTTATCAATACAGTAAAAACCCCTTTAAACCGGATATTAAATTTAGTATAAATATCGGTCTTGGAGAAAGGTGGCAGCTTAATGCAGGGTGAAGCTCATGCAGAACTCTCCTCTAGGAGCTTTCTGCATGACTTTCACCCTGCATTAAGCAGCCACCTGCCTGAACATATCTAAATTCTTCTCTTCTAGAATTCAGGTTTAGAGGGCTTTTACTGTACTGTTGTTAGTATGGCATTTAATGAGCAAACATAAGTGGCAAATTCTCTCTTTAGAATAAGATGTTTTAACCCTTGACCTCATGACTATTCATGCAAGAAATAATGACATCATGAATTGATGATATATGAACTCATAATTTGGCTTTGGCAGACTCTGTTGAATCATAACTGCATAGTTCCATAGGCAAACAGAGCAGACCCCGTTCAGATGGCTCCTTCAGGAACCTTCCGATTTGGGTCTACTCTGTTTGCAAAATGTGAAATGGCATTTCTATGAAGAAAAGGGTTAAATACGGTTTTCTACAGTTGTTTGACCTCTCTTTTGTTGTGTTAACAGGTATGGCTATTGAAGACTCAATGGCAGGACAGCTGGTGATGAAACTTCTCTCGAAAGGATAAAAAGAAGAAACCATGTGATTTCAAATAACTTCTCGAAACTTTACTTCATATAATTATATGCTTTATGACGCCTTTGCAAACAGAGTAACCCAGATCAGATGGCTCCTGCAGATCAGTGTCTTCTTTGCTTGCTTATGGCATTTTGTAGATATGATTCTACATTTTATATCTTTCCCAAAAATTCCTGCGTTCATATATATACAAATTTATAGAACTTTTAAAATCAAAGAATAGGCAAATGCTGACCAGCTTATCTCATTTTATTACTGAAGTAAATAGCAGGCGTCAGGAATTGTTATTAGTTGTTCCAAGAAATTGACCTGATGTGTGAATTATTAACACGATTTCAATTGAATGGCTTAACAATTTGTTCATTCTCCGCAACTATGAATTCTTCAGTATGGCACTAAGATACATGGTAAAGGAATACCCATTTATGAAGTGATTGATGTTGTTTGAAGTGTGTGTGTTTTCTATTATTGTCAGGCAAAATCTTGTATGGCGAACTCCTTCACTTTCAACCTGATTTAGTTGATACTTGGCATAAATGTTACTCAGGAGTAGTAGATGTGCAAGACACAAATTTCAGGTCTCTGTGACCTTGACCTTTGACCTTGAAATTGGCAGGCACAATTTTGTACTTTGAACTCCTCCTTCAAGTTCAACCTGATTCACTTGATACTTGACATAAATATTACTCAGGAGTAGTAGATGTGCAAGACACAAATTTCAGGTCTCTGTGACCTTGACCTTTGTCCTTGAAATTGGTCTTGAAATTGGCAGGCAAAATCCTGTACTTTGAACTCCTCCTTCACTTTCAACTTGATACTTGTTTTGGCTTGTAATATGGGGAGTTGGTGTCGCCAACTCCTCCTTCAGTTTTAAAGTTACTGAATTTATATTTGGGATACGTAATGGTCACAAATAGCAGATGCGCAAGACACAATTTTCATGTGTTTACGGTTAGGCATTGTAGAATTATCCCCCCCCCCCTGAACTTTGAATATTTGTTGTCATTTTTGCATGAAACATGGGGAGTTGGTGTCACAAACTCCTCCTTCATTTTGAAACTTATTAAATTGATACTTGCCATACATACTAAACACGAATAGTACATGTGCAAGACACAATTTTCCTAACACTAAGTTAGCCATTACAGAATTTTCTCTATTTGAACTTTGGGTATTTTTGTTATTTGGTCCTGTTACATGTTCAAAACTTGGATTTGTAATCAAGGCTGTCGTGTGGGGGTATTCATCACCTTTAGTGATAGTTCTAGTTATAATTGCACGTAAACACAGAAAATGTTGGCCACGACAGAAACTTTAGAATAAGATCTATAGAATTCCATAAGCAAACAGAGCAAACCCTGATCAGAAGACTCCTGTAGGAGCCATCTGATCTGGATCTTCTCTCTTTGAAAAGGTGTTAACACATTATCCCCTAGTGAAGCATTTTTGCGCATCTATAGAAGTCACTTTATGAAACCATTGTGATAAATAGAGCATTTGCTCCAATAGGAGCAAATGCTCTATTTATCACAATGGTTTCAACATACAAAATTCTAATTTTTTCCTTTCCTCTAGTTAATGCTCCTTTTCGGTAGATACATTCAAAGAGGTTGGGTCTAAAAATAGCCTAGGAGAGAATGAGTTAAAAGGTGTATATATATGGAGTCAAGGGTTAATATTCATGGAGTTCAGGGTTAACCCTTTACTTCAAACATAATCATATTTATGCTTTTGTAAACGGAGACTCTGAGACAGTAGACTTAGGATCTGCTGTGTTTGCGTAATTAATATAATTAAGTTTAATTATACATGGTCTGCCATGGCAGAAATTTCATGTTTCATATACAATACATGTGTAATACAAAATCACTTACCCTTTACCTGATGAATATTTATTTAAGAAATAATGTCTATAAATATTAACCAGCCACATTTTTAGCTCGTCTGTTTCGAAGAATAGTCGAGCTATTGTGATCACTGGGTTGGCAAGTAATGTAGCTCATTACTCGAAAAGTATAAAGAGGTGTCAACATGAAACTTCATAGGTTAGTAGAAGGGAAAGCCCCCTACATAAGAACCATAACTCTTGATTTCAATTTTTTGGAGTTATGGCCCTTTATTCTTTTCAATTTTGTTTTAAAATTTAGCTGGACAAGCACCAAATCAGAAGAGCGTTGGTGCCGCATGCGGCTCTTGTTTAACAGCTTTAATAACCCCCTTTATTTCATAAAATACGCCTTTCTATGCCTTTGCAAACCAGTAGACCCAGATCACAGGGAACCATCTGGTCAGGGTCTGCTCTGTTTGCACTATATTATAGATAAAATCCCCGTGTCCATGTGCAATTATTACAATTATTCTAATGAATAATTATGATGTCATTATTTTTTACATGAATATGCATGGAGTAAAGCATTTACCCTTTCCCTCATATATATGTGTTTTCACGCATCTGCAAACAGAGCAGACCCAGATCAGACGGGTGACCAGGGTATGCTCTGTTTGCTATGGGATTTGATAGATGTTTCTTTACTTTCTAACATGGTTACAATATTCCTCCTTCCATTATAACTCTTTTGCCATGAATATTCAGTAGGTATTGATATTTAGACTAAATATAGAACAGGAAAAGTGTTAAGAGAACCAAGACCAAGTTGACTCTGTGACTCCTTAACACTACTCCATGAATATTCATGTAAGAAACAGTATCATATATTTATTAGATATACATGTATTGTTTTTATAATAGTAAAATTGACTCGGGCTTTCTTTGGCATTGGCAGAAGTTGTAGAATCATATCTATATGATGTCACAAGCAAACAGGGTAGACCCTGATCAGATGGCTGCTATAGGAGCCTTCTGATCTGGGTCTACTCTGTTTGAAAAGGCGTTGAAAGGTGTACTTATGGAATAAAGGGTTAAAGCAAAGTGGTCAGTAAACCCTTTACACAATAAATATTTGTCTTAGGCTCCACCCTCTTTGCATAATTATTATTTCAGATAACATTTTGGTATGTTTTTATTGGCAATTATTTAAAATTGCACCTCTTTGAATAATAAAATTTCAGTTCAAATTATATTTTATCATAATTCCTTTTTTTAAACCTTCAGAAATAAATTTTGTATAACGAGTTGTTTTTACAAAATGTTAGGACTATGGAGCCATGTTCTTCCTGGGCAAAAAAGAAGAATAAGAATGCAAAATCATTTGAACGTTTAATCTTTGTTTAAATGAGCTGGACCATGAGAAAACCTACCTTCAGGACTTTACAGAACCAGTGTAGACCAAGACTAGGCACAAACAGTGAGTCTGGTAACCATGATGTATTAAGTTTCAAACAGTGTAGACTCAGATTAGCTGCAGAGTTTTCAACACTGTAACTGGTATGGGCTTAAATTGTTGAAGAAGTCCTGAAAGTAATGTTTCTCATAATGCGGCTTCAATACACGCTCTGACACACTACCTCCAATAAACACACATAACTTAATGGAAGAATTGGGAACAAACTTTAACAAAAATGCAGTTTGAGGATTTTGGTGTGTGAAAATTTTGATTATGGAAATATATGCAATATGCATGTCAACTATATGTCAACTATTGTATAAAATGCTCTCAGAGAAGGCACATAAAGTGGTAATTGTATTGTATTGTTCCTAGTTTAGAGTTGGTCCACCATATACTTGAACTTCACAGTCAATCTTAATGATTCTTCACCACTGATTGCATCAATGGCAACACCTTTTTCTTACCGTTATGTGATGAATATTCATGCGTGATTCCGACAATTCTAAATATTAACGAATTAATGCTTGTATCATAAGTATAAAATATGGAAATTTATTGCCATGGCAGAGAATTCCATAAGCAAACAGAGCAGACCCTGATCAGCCAGCTCCCACAGGTTCTGCTCTGTTTATCAAAGATGTCAAAAGGCATCTCCTTCAGATTAAAGTGTTAAGTTGCCTGATGCTCAACAGATGGCTTATAAAGGGCATCACATAGGAACAATACAGTACATGTATAATTATGAATGGCTACAATTTTTTAGGGAAAAGATATATCTGATCCATTTTCTGGCACTTCACAGACACAGCAGTAATGTCAACAAAACCAATGTCTTAACTGTAAAATGTCTTAACTGTAAAACAGTTCTAATATCTTATAAATAATAAAAGGAAATCTACAAAATAAATTTTCTTTGCAGTTCATAAAGCCATAGTAAAACTGAAAATCATAGTTGTATAAAATTTTATGTTAAAAATGTTTCTTCAGCATTAACAAAACCAATTAAGGCTGGATCAGAGTTATAAGAACGAAGCAGAAAAAATATGAAGCAACTAAATAAAAACCAGTCTAAAGCGAAAATAAAAGTAAGCGAAAATAACCTATTTAGAGCTGGTACTTAGATGCTTTGAAACTATTTTATTACAGTTATATAAAACTAAGAATTCTGTTTGTTAAGTCTGTATTAACACAATAATCATTTTTTTGTGAATAGTCGATAATTGTCCCATCATGAGACATGTATTGATTCTAAACCCGTTACTCCATAAATATGCCTTTTAATGCCTTTGCAAACAGAGTAGACCAGATCAGATGGCTCCTACAGGAATGATAAAAACCTGATTCTAAAGTTTCAGCCATGACCAAAATTTCCTGTTTCAAGCGCCATTATAAAAAATCATTTAATCAATATTCATGTTGTAATTATTTCTTACATGAATATTCACAGAGCAAAGGGTTGGTCTGCTCATGCTTTACAATAAAAATGTAAAGGAACAGATCTGCACTTTTAAGTTTTGTAGGAAAAAAATTAATACATTTCTGATGAGTGACAATATATACCCTGATCATACAAAGTATTTCAAAGTGTTGACTGATCTGGGTGTACTCTGTTTTCTAATATGACAAAGACTAAATCACTAGTAAAGTTCTGTTTGAATAATAGTTTATGGAAGACATCCAAAGACGCTATTTGCAGTATTTGGAGTACAAACAGCTCCTGTTTGCAAGATCATCCTGATCAGCATCCCTGGGTTGCCACATAATTTTGTTAGCAAAATTTGTCATCTGCTAAAAGTTTTAAATATTTATTTTCATCAATAACGGCCACTAAATTGTGTTAACTAGTTGGTATTTAGGACAGATGGTTGCTTAAAGCAAGGTGAAAGTAAAACAGAACGCTCCTATAGGAGCGTTCTGTTTTACTTTCATCTTGCTTTAAGCAGCCACCTGCCTTTAACACAAAATACTTGATGTAATTTAGTGGCCATTATAGAGAGGTTTTACAAGCATAATTACAGCATCAAACAGAATGGATCCTGATGAGACGCAGGGTAACTCGGCGTCTCATCTGGATCAGAACTCTTTGCATAGGTAATCACATATTCGTCATTGGCAAAAAAGGGCTTAACAATAAAATAGTATCTGAGAAAGAAAGAAATAACAACACAAGATATATTCTGCAGAATTATGATAATCTAGCTTAACATTCAGTCACACATTCTTACTTGTACTCTAAACATAAGTTAAGGATTGCATTTAGCCCGTACAAAAAATTGAGTAATTAGCACTTGTATAACCAGCAATATCATTGCCAGGCTTTGAAGTCACCAATACTTTCTCACATTCATATCTTGAGAACATTTTCTAACACGTTTGCTCGATTCCCAGCTTCTACCATACTGGTAAAAGCTGGGAACTAAACATGTCTTAGAATTATTTTCTTTTGTCAAGCCTGAAAATGAGTTGGTGAAATCAAACCTCTGAAGTAATCTTCTCTTTGACTACTGTGAAACTGGAATACATTTCAAAGAACAAGAAAGCTATATTGACAGTTGCATTTGTATGTCCTTAATGCACAAAGGCGTAACATAACATTACCACTATTTAATCATATTTGCCAAGTAGCATTTCATGGTCAAGCAAATTATAAACCTTTCACCTATGACACCTGTGCAAACAGAGTAAAACCAGATCAGACGGCTCCTTTAGGAGTCACGTGATCTTGGTCTGCCTTGATTGCAGTTTCTGCCATGGTCAAGTATTTCTTTGTTTATATGCCATTATCAAATATTCATGAATTAATATTCATACAGTAATAACTTCTTACATGAATATTCATTAGGTAAAGGGTTAATCTTTAATTTCATTTGTCCCATTAATTCAGCTTTTTGACCGTCGACTGGAGCAGGGTAAAAGAGCTCTGCTTTTGTTCAGATGATGATATTATTTGGCATCTAATTTGGATCCATACCATTTGCTAATCAGACACCTGAGTTGTTTATTGATAGAATCACAAGATTTTTTTATATAAAGTTACCTATTCACTCTCACTTCGAGTATAATCTTTATGATAATGACATAAGCTATGAATGGTTACTTGGCCAACATGATCAAAGAGCAAGTCTGTCCTTAAGCCTTTTCTTGTTCTTCCATCATAAAAAATTTCCTCTCAACGATATTGCCTCCCGTACATATACCAGCCCAGATTGCAGTGCAGTCTTGTCTAATGTGAATAGTGTCTTGTTTATGCCTCTTTGTCTATATCATCAAGATCACACACCTCTGAAAACATATGTCTTAAAGTATAGTTTGCTTTGTTACCAAACAAAAATCACAGTTGAGTTAGATATACAGTTGAACTTCAATATCTCAATCTTCAAGGGACCATACAAATTATTTCGAGATAACAGAAGGTTAGAGTTATCTGATTTCTAATCTGAGCAATTTCTCAAGTTCACAACTTAATGCAGGTCGAAAGTAATGCTGAAAGCTCCTGTAGGAGCTTTCAGCATTACTTCTGACCTACATTAAGCTGTCACATGTGTTTCTAAATATGCATAATGATACATTTAAGAACAATTATGTATTGTACACTTTGGAAGGACCAAACTGTTAGTTCGAGATATCCCAAAGTTCGAGTTATCCGAGTTGGAGATATCAAAGTTCAACTGTAAACAAAGATGTAGGTTTTACACAGTCAACTGTGAAGAGACTTAAACCCTTTGAATGCTGAGTTTTCACAGAGGAATGGTCCAACAGTTGAGCCCATTCAGTATCAAATACTAAACTTTGCTGAAATGAATATTTAATGGCAAACCGTGAAGACTCATATCAAAGACATCTGATTCAGGATCTACACTGTTTGCAAATTGCTTTTTAACCCTTTCCCTCATACAAATGCTTTTTTATGCCTTTGCAAACAGAGAAGGCCCAGATCAGACGGCTCCTGTAAGAGCCGTCTAACTAGGGTCTGCTCTGTTTGTTTATGGAATTATAATAGTCCTGACTCTACAGTGTCTAAACATACAGAAAATGCATGTATAATTATGAAAATTAAGTTAATAAATATTCATAATGTCATTATGAATATTCAACAGGGAAAGGGTTTTGTTGTTTCCCTGTTTCCCTGTATTCTTTTCAAAGGGTTTGATGTACTAAGTCTTTTCTTTGTACAAAGGTATAGATTTGGAACTGTTGACAACATAGGAAACATGGGCGACAGTATGTAATGCCTATTTCTTGAACCAGCTCTGCTAGTGTGGGCCTGGGTCAATACACCTCTGGGCTCTCCCCTGGTCCTGGGCAGGCATGGATGGATAACTCTAATCTAGGAGTAACTGAAAAATAAGAACAAGTATAATGATCATTTACCAATTTTGTCAAGTTTGCAGTTTGCATTTACCGTTTAACTCATGAAATACATGTAATGACTTTATGAATAGTAATTACTTGATTCTTTTAACCCTTTACTCCATGAATATTCATGTAAGAAATAATGACATACTGGATAGTAATTAAGATTAACTGTTAAAAAAGTACAAAGTTCTTTGGCCATGGCAGAAACTGAAGACTCATATCTATATTATACCATAAGCAAACAGAGTAAACCCAGATCAGAAGGCTCATACAGGAGCCGTCTGATCTGGGTCTACTCTGCAAAGGTGTTGAAAAGCATATCTATGGAGGAAAGAGTTAAAGTGCTATATGAACAAGGGAGTTTTGACCCTGGAGAACCTGTAGAACATATTACAGTAAAACCTCTCTATAACGGCCACTAAATTACATGAAGTAATTTGTGTTAAAGATAGGTGACTGCTTAAAGCAAGGTGAAAGTAAAACAGAACGCTCCTATAGGGGCGTTCTGTTTTACTTTCACCTTGCTTTAAGCAGCCACCTGTCCTGAATACCAACTAATTAACATAATTTAGTGGCCATTATAGAGAGGTTTTACTGTATTTAATAATCAAATAGAACAGATCCTGATCAGAAATCTCTTGTAGGTCTGATCTTGGTTTACTCTGTTTACAACGGTATAAATTTGCTTATATATATTGAGTAAAGGGTTGATTCTAAACATACCAGAGACACCTTCTGGCACCTTTGCAAATATAGTAGACCCAGATTAGACAGCCCCTGTAGGAGCTGTCTGATAAGGGTCAGGTCCAGTATCCATAAAACTCCTAAGGAGAAACTTAAGAAAATTCCTTAGTTTGTTGAATATTCCTTAGTCTTATTAAATGAATACAAGTAAAAATATGTCAGAAAAATAAAGCTGTGTACCAAATATATATTTAACCAAATATTCCAGAAGTCATTGGATAAAAATTTACTCTATAGTTTTGCTACAGATGCTGACATAAATATTTTCCTTAAGTTGTCCTAAGGTTAAAATATTCCTAAGGAGCTTTATGAATATGGGCCCTGTTCTGTTTGTTTATGGAATTATTATACAGATGTTACTATATAGTAAATCCTGTTTTTATATACCATTTGAACACATTCAGCTAATTCATTATTCACATGAATATTCATCAGGTAAAGAGTTAACCCTTTGCTTCATATAAATGCCATTTCATGCATTTGCAAAAAAAGTAGACCCAGATAAGATGGCTCTTTGGGAGCCATCTGATCAATGTCTACTCTGTTTACTTATGACCTGATATAGATCCGATTCTATTTTTGTTAAAGCATTTTTTTTACATTAAAAACAATTCAGCTTATAAATATTCATGCTACATGTCATAAGTGAGAGATAATTTCAATCCAAAAAAGTAACATGATGTTAAAATGTTAACCCTTTACTCCATAATACGCCTTTCTATTCTTTTGCAAACAGAGTAGACCCCGACCAGATAGCTCCTATAGGAGCTGTCTGGTCGGGGTCTGCTTTGTTTGCTTATGACATGATAGAGATCTTATTCTTCAGTTTCTGTCACAGCCAAACATTCCTGTGCTCATATGCCATTCTAGTATTTCATCTAATTAATATTCCTGATGTCATTATTTCAAGCATAAATATTCATGAAGTTAAAGGGTTAACCCAACACTTCAGTAATTTTTGTTCATAAAACCATTCTCAAAGTACATTGATTTAAAAAACTAGTGTCGGAGTGCCAAACAGACTCCATCTGCATTCAAACTATCTGACCAGACTACCATGAGAAATGAAGCAGACAACAATGTTAGCAGTATTTCCAGTGTTAAGAATTAACTTTTTCCCTGTTCTAAGTTTAGTACAAATGCTAAATACCTACTGAATATTCATTAAAAAAATGTTATAAAGAAATATGGAAGGTGGAGCATTGTAGCCATTTTAGAAAGCAAAGAAACAGATCTATCAAATTCTATTAGCAAATAGAGTAGACCCTGATCAGATGGCTCCTCTAGGAGCCGTCTGATCTGGATCTACTCTGTTTGCAAATGCGTGAAAACACGTTTATATGAGGGAAAGGGTTAACCCTTCACCTTCTAAATACATTCTGTCTGGCATTTGCATACAGCATAGATCCACATGAGATAACTCGGTGTCCCATCAGAATCCAAGCTGTTTCACACTCACTCAGTAATTTCTCTAAAGTTTGAATGAATCGAAAGTAAAAATTGTAATAGATCAGATATTGAGGGGACATCATTTTTTTTCAGCAGGCTAAGGGTTAAGAATCTTTGCATTCTTATCAGTCAAATCTGTTCAAGTGCTCATTTCAAGTTTGATGAAATTGCAATGAAAATGTTTGAAAAAATATTTAATGTTCTCAAAGTAGGTTTAAGCCATAAAATCATTTACAGTAAAGAGAAGGGTTAAATAGACCCCTAGAATCTGGCTGACCTGTGTGACACCACATATTCAGAACATTTTTTTCCTGCATGGCACCATCCTGTTGGGAATATTGTCCTTATGACATCAAATATAAAAGTCATTGTTTTGAGCAGGGTACCATCCTTGTGGGGAAAAGCCTCTGTGACATCACAGAAGTTTGATGAATATTCTCAACAAAAGTGAAACTATTCTTTAACCCTTTACTCTATAAATATGCCTTTGTAAACAGAGTAGACCCAGATAAAGGAGCCATCTGATCAGGGTCTGCTCTGATTGCTTATAATATAAATATAAGATAAATCTGATTCTACAGTTTCTACCAATTGGCCAAATTATCATGTGTTCATATGCCATTATAAAAATGAATCTACATGTACATCATTTTTTGCACAAATATTCATGGAGTGAAGGGTTAAGATAATAGTATGCGCTTCTCAATATAGTTGTCAGCCCATTACTCCATAATATACACTTTTTAATGCCTTTGCAAACAGAGTAGACTCAGATCAGACAGCCATAGGAGCAGTCTGGCCTAGACTGTTTGCTTTTAAAATAGATACCAGAGTCTTGAGGTTTTTTCAGGGCCAAATTTTCAACTGCATAAAATTGTATGCCCTTGTAAAATTACAGTTAAGTAATATTCATTATGTCATTATTTCTTACTTGAATATTCATGAAGTAAAGGGCTAATTAATGCAAGTTAGCATATCACATTGAAAGCAGATAATTGTACAGACAGATAATGAGCAAAAGCATTCATAAGTTAGGACAATCTTCAAAAATTATATTTCCCTGTAAAAACATACAAAATTTAATTTGATAAGAAAATGAAAATGTTTGAATCACATGCAAAATGATATTCTGTTAATATTTCATTCTAGTAATTGAGCAAAGTAGTACCGAGCAGATAACGGAATCAAGTTAGCATTAGCAAAATGTATCTCATAATAGCCTAGCAATGATACTCATAAACACAGCTAAAATAACCCTGAATCCTATAGGAGCTTTCTGCATTACTTTTGACCTGCATTAACCCATTCCCTCATATTGATGCCTCTGAAGAAGTCACCTGTTGAAACCAACATGATAAATAGAGCATTTGCTCCTATAGGAGCAAATGCTCTATTTATCACAATGGTTTCAAACTACGAAATTCTAAAAAAATATTTTCTCTAGTTAATGCTCCTTTTTGGTAGATTTATTCAAAGTGGTTGGATCTAAAAATAGCCTAAGCAGGAAAGGGTTAAAAACTAATAAAATGCTTGTAAAATAAAACAATATAAAGTGCAATAGAACCTTTCTTAGAAAGTGCAATAGAACCTTTCTCTAGGTGCAAATCGTGCTGTTCGATGCAGTTAACCCTTTACATCATGTATATTTATACAAGAAATAATGACATGATCAATATTCATATTTGCTGATTGTTTTTATCATATTAAATGAATAAAGGATTTCTTTTTATCATGGCAGAAACTGTAGAATCCGATCTATATCATTACATAAGCAAAACTGAGCTGACCCTGATCAGACGGCCCTATAGGAACACCCTGATCTGGGTCTACTCTGTTTGCAGACACATTATAAGGCATTTATATGAGGGAAAGGGTTAAACAAAGAGCAATGCTTTGCTACAAACTGAGCTGCGACGAAACAGACATAAAGCAAGAGCGTGCGGTCATGTACCTTGGGGAGATTTCTCTCAAACTTTCTTCACCTGCAAACCCAAAAACCAAGATCAGTTAGGTAAACAACTGGCAGAAAAACTACAGGAAATTTCATCAAAAAATGGAAAATTGGAAACATGCTCAACCTACACAAACATTAATGCTTCTAGTGCATGTGAATACTGGCAATTGTTCTAGGACAAGGAGTATCCATGTTCTAACCAGTACTCAACCCTTTACTCCATAAATACACCTTTCTACACCTTTGCAAACAGAGTAGACCCAGATCAGACGGCTCCTATAGGAGCCGTCTGATCAGTGTCTGCTCTGTTTGCTTATGATATAACATAGATATGATTCTACAGTTTCTGCCATGGTCCAGGTGTAATTATAACAATCTGATTAATATTTGTCATTATTTCATGCATGAAGTAAAGGGTTAAAGTGCTTTTGTCATGCAAGACAGAAAAACCTGATATGGACGTATTATTATATGAACTTTCCATGACAAAACTGGTATCGGCCATTTGAATGCTCGATTTTCAAAATGGAATGGTCCATTATTTAATAATAAGAGTCCATTCAGTATGAATGGGTATACTAAGCTGGAGGACTTTAATGACAGATTTCTACACTGCTTGCACAAGTCATGCCAGCAACTACTCTCGTTTTTCACGTTCCAAGGGTTTGTGCATTGAAAACTGTAGATGGAGACTAGCTGTCAATTAGTCTCCTAAATGACAACTGATCTGGATTTTTTTGCCTGTTTTCAGAGACAGATGGCAAAGTATTGCTACTCTGACAAGTGTCAAACAGTAAACTGTAAAACCCTCTAAACTGGATGTTAACCCTTTCCCTGTTCTATGTTTATTCCAAATTTCAATACCTGAATTTATATGGACAAAATACTTATAGTGAAATATGGAAGGTGGAACATTGTAAACATTTTAGAAAGTAATGAAACAGATCTATCAAATTCTTTTAGCAAACAGAGCAGACCCTGATCAGACGGCTCCTCTAGGAGCCGTCTGATCTGGGTGTACTCTGTTTGCAAATGCGTGACAACACGTTTATATGAGGGAAAGGGTTAAATTTAGTACAATGTATAAATATTGGTCATGGAGACAAGTGGCAGTTTAATGCAGGGTGAAAGTCATGCAGATAGCTTAGACCTCTTTGAGCTTTCTGTATGACTTTCACCCTTTATTAAGCAGCCACCTGCCTAAAAGGGTCTAAATTATTCTCTACTACATTTCAAAGTTATAGGGGGGGGGGGGGGGGGGGGGTACTGTACATATATGACCAAAATCAGAGTGGCAGCTGACCTGAGTCTACACTATTTACAATGCTTGACAACAGAATTTTGACCAGAATGGCTCATTTATATTGGACTTGTAATTGGCTAAAATGGTACTTACAAACTTGTATACTTGTACTATTGTTAAAACATGACATCTTACCCATGTCTACAGTTTCAATCCATTTCCCTTTCCCTCATATAAACACATTTTCACGCATTTAAAAAAAGAATAGACCCAGATCAGACGGCTCATATAGGAGCTATCTGATCTGGGTCTGCTCTGTTTGCTAGTGGAATTTGAAAGATGTTTCATAATTACTTTCTAAAATGGCTACAATGTTCCACCTTCTATATTTCATTATAACTATTTTGTCTATGAATATTCAGTAGGTATTGAAATTTGGAATAAACATAGAACAGGGAAAAGGTTAATTCACAGAGAACAAATTGTATGAATATTGTTTTGGTTTGGGGTTTTTTGGCAGACAATTCTATTCAATACAATATCGTGACAATATTGTTTGATTATTTCAAAATGTACGTACTACTCTGAGTCTACTCTGTTTGCAAAGGCATTTACATCCGATATAGGGTTAACATGGATGTATTGAAATCCTGGCGGCTGCTTGACCCTTTACTCAATGAATATTCATCTAAGAAATAATGACATCATGAATATTAATTAGATGAAGTTTTTAGCCAAGGGAGAAACTGTAGAATCTGATCAATGTTATTTCATTAGCATACAGGGCAGACTTTGATCAGAAGGAGCCATCTGATATGGGTCTACTTTGTTTGCAAAGGCAATCAAATACATATCTATAGAGTATAGGGTAGGTGTAGAACACATACAGTAAAACCTCTCTATAACAACCACTAAATTGTGTTAATTAGTTGGTATTTAGAGCTGGTGGCTGCTTGAAGCAAGGTGAAAGTAAAACAGAACGCTCCCATATGAGTGTTCTGTTTTACTTTCACCTTGCTTTAAGCAGCCACCTGCCTTTAACACAAAATACTTGATGCAATTTAGTGGCCATTATAGAGAGGTTTTACTGTACATGCAATTCAGAAAGCTACAATAGGAGCTTTCTGCATAACTTTCGTCAAGCTTCCACTTCTCTTTAAAACTCAGAAATAGACCTCTTCTAAGAGGTCAATAGAGAGGTTATACTGTATTATATTAACACTTTACTCCATAAATACACCTTTCTGTGCCTTTGCAAACAGAGTAGACCCAGACCAGACCGCTCCTATAGGAGCCATTTGATCAGGGTCTGCTCTATTTGCTTATAATATATATATAGATCCGATTCCATAGCCAAAATTTCCTGTGTTCATGTGCTACTATAAAATATAAATTAATTAATGTAATGGTGTTATTATTTATTACATGAATATTCATGGACTAAAGGGTTAATATCCAGTGTATCATTAGTATTCTGTCAAAACAATCATCAGCATCTGTATATTCATATACATGTATATAAGAAATAATGACATCATGAATATTAAATCAGATGAATTTCTATAATAGCGAAATAAACACAAGCAATTTTGGCCATGGCAGAAGCTGCAGAATCAGATCTATACTATTTCATAAGCAAACAGAGTAGACCCTGATCAATTGCTCCTACAGGTAAAGAGCTAACATCCAATTAACCCTTTACTCAACAAATAAGCCTTTCTATGCCTTTGCAAACAGAGTAGACCCAGATCAGATGGCTCCTATAGGAGCCATCTGAATCATCAGGGTCTGCTCTGTTTACTCATGACATGATATAGATTCTGCCATACATGTAGCTAAAATTCCTGTGTTCAAGTATCATCATGAAAAATGAATTAATTCATATTAATGATGTCATTATTTCTTATATTAATATTCATGGAGTAATGGGTTAAGTGTTCTACTAATTTTATTTTTTCTGTTTTCTAAACCATGCACTTCATGGTGGATTGGGGAACAATGGTGATATTGTTCATTGCCCATGCAGAGGAAGTAGTTGAGGAGATATTATCATGGGATGTTATTGCCTATGTGTACAAGTACAGAGGTTATCATTCAGACTAACCTCGCGGGATATGTATATTTGAAAATTGAAACTGTAGAACTGCAAAAATAAAACAACAGGTTCACAAAACGACACCTGGTGGTTATCCATGTTTATTACAGAACACAAATGCAAGCTCTGTACTTAAAGGTTTATAATTAATGTGTATTAACCCATTACCTCATACAAACACATTTTCATGACCTTGTAAAACAGAGTAGACCAAGATCAGATGGCTCCTACAGGACCAATCTGCAAATGGTTTGCTCTGTTTGCTTGTGAAATTATAAAGATATGATTCTACAATTTCTGCCAATAACAAAAACAATTCTGTGTTCATTACAATTATGGAATATGTATTCTCGAAGTTTACTGGCTTAGCAACATTAACACTGATTTTGTTGCAAGCTGCAAAAAAAGCATACATGACATCTTTTATTTCAATCGGAGGTATATGTAGCTAATTTTTTATGCAACAAAATATTTTATCCATAACTTGAGCTATAAAATGAAATCCATTACAGTTGACCCCCTCTAAATCTGACATTCTAATTAGTAGCAATGCCAGTCAATAAGACAGCAGGCATATTAACTTTCATTCTGCATTAAGCAGCCATGGTCTAAAAAAATCTAAATTCTTCTAAGTTCCATTTTAGAGGGAGTTTTACTTTACTCTAGTTTAATGTGAGCGTTTTAAATGCAGGAAACCAATTCAATGAAAATGTGTAGTGTAAACCCAGTCTAAATCCTCTAGAAAATTTAAGCCTGTCATACTGAACTGTCTCTGCAGTTATCCATAAACACTGATTAGTCATTCCACATGGAATATTAAGCCTTCAAAAGGTTGACATTGACCTTGTATCACATAACCTTAACCCATTCCCCATATTGACGCCTTTTGACGCTTCTGTAAAAATCACTTAAAGAAACTATTGTGATAAATAGAGCATTTGCTCAAGTGTAGCAAATGCTCTATTTATCACAATAGTTCTAAAACTACACAATTCTGAAAATTTCCTTTTCTATAGTAAATGCACCTTTTCGGTAGATTTAATCAAAGAGGTTGGATCTAAAAATAGCCTATGAGGTAATGGGTTAATACAGAGACTTGTATAAACTACAAATTTGCTAAGTTTGATTTCAGTATCTCATTGTTAACATAAGCTTAGATTCAATAGTTGATTATTAATCACCCTATTAACCCCAAAATATGTATTATAAGGTATGCAGCCACCAAATCTTTCCACCCCACTGATTGGTTAAGCTGAATTTAAAAATGAAGCTGATGGAATAGAAAATAGTGCAGACTCTAATCAAACTACTCCTTCTGGAGCAGCTTCATCTATGCCTACACTTTGTCTGCCAAAATGCCTACACTTTGTCTGCCAAAATTGGGTAATTATGACTATTCAAACTTTAGTATGCAATTTATTTTTCCAAATAGTTTATCAGTGAAGTAAACACCAAACAATGTGAAAAAACATGACAGAAGCTTGCATAAGTGTTGTCCAATTGTTTGTTATCTCCATGGCAACAGTGACATACCTCTCTGTCTGAGCCGCAGCACTCTAGAGATGGGCAACGGTTTTCCCTGAGTGAAATAAGGGGGAGAGAAATCATAAACACAGTCAGAAATCAGCACACAGCGAAGGTCAAAGTCAGAAAGTGCAAGCCAAACAGAAACTACAGTAGAAACACAACTGAAATCTCGATCACAACACCAAGACACAAAACAGAGCTGCTAATAGGAGGTCAGAAGTACAGATAAAAATGAGTTAACCCTTTTCTTCATGTAGATGCATTTTCCTGCATTTGCAAACAGAGAAGACCTAGATCAGATGGCTCCTGTAGGAGCCATCTGATCAAGGTCTGCTCTGTTTGCTTATGGAGTTACAGAGATCTGATTCTGCCCTCCCTGCCACATTCCAAAATTCCTCACTTATTAATGCTTTAAAAAATGCTTTGAATGGCACACAGAGCAGACCCTGATCAGACGGCTCCTATAGGAGTTGTCTGGTCTTGGTCGATCTACTCTGTTTGCAAATGCGAGAGAAGAAGTTTATATGAGGGAAAGGGAGAAATAGAGTACCAACAAGATAGATTTTTTACCTACTTTTCTTAATACCCCTCTTATTTAGAGCTCTGGCAAGAGGAAAGAATATATTTCAGATATTATAACCCTATTCTGAAAATAGCTGTAAGACCTTGTCCTGCCTTGAAAATTGCCATCTGCTCAGTGTACTACTGCATTCTATTGATTATCAGAACACTAACTGCTGTCTTCAAAATGTCCAGGTGTCAAACAGTTTGGATCCTAATGAGATGTACAGTTATTTAGAATCTCATCTGGATCTAAGCTGTTTAAAAATGTCAATTATATCACAATTAGCCTACCTCATAACCTTTTACTCCATGAATATTCGTGAAAGGCACGATGACATCATGAATATTAACTAGATTAATATTTAAAATGGCTCATTAATACTTGAAATGTTTGCTGAAACAGTAACTGTGTAATCATATCCGTATTATATCATAAGCAAACAGAGCAGACCCTGGTCTACTGGGTCTACTCTGTTTGCAATGACGTAGAAAGACATATTTATGGAGTAAAGGGTTAAGAGATCACATTAACCTATGACCTGATACATATTCATGTAACAAAATAATGTTTGAATATTTATTGGCTGAATTTTTATACTGTAAAATGTTCAAGGAAATATTTTGCATTGACAAGAACTGTAGAATTTTATCTTTATCATGACATAAGCAAACTGAGCAGACCTAGGATTAGACGGCTCCTACAGGAGCCATCTGATCTGGGTCTACTCTGTTTGCAAATGTGTGAAAAAGTGTTTATATGAAGGAAAGGGTTATCCCATGATCTGATGGATATTCATGTAAGAAATAATGTATGAATATTTAAAATTAGTAAAAACTATATGCATGTAATGGCATTATGAACAGGGGAAGCTTTAACCCTTTCCCTCATATAAACATGTTTTCACACATTTGCAAACAGAGTAGACCCAGATCAGACGGCTCCTAGAGGAGCCGTCTGATCAGGGTCTGCTCTGTTTGCTAAAAGAATTTGATAGATCCGTTTCTTTACTTCCTAAAATGTCTACAATGTTCCAAATTCCGTATTTCATTATAACTAATGAATATTCAGTAGGTATTTAAATTTGGCCTAAATACAGAACAAGGAAAGGGTTAATTACAGCAAAAGCTGTAGAATCAGATCTCTAGTATATCATAAACAGAGCAGACCCTGATCAGACGGCTCCTACAGGAGGCTCCTACAGGGTCTACCCTGTATGCAAAGGTATCAAAAGGTGTCTCTATCAGGTAAATGTTTATTATACACATCTAAGAAGCTTAGTATCATGAAAGATTAATACACTATACAAAAATGACTTTAAATAAGCATGTCAACACATTCCAACGACTAACCAACAGTATGAAATGATGGCAAAACAACGAAAGACACAACCAACAGGCCAGACCCTGGCATGAACCTGGACTTCATCTACGCAGCCAAACAACATGGAAGACCAGCCGGTCTTAAATTGATGATGTCATTTAGCTAATGTTAGACAGTAAGTAGAGTAACAGTTCAAAGCAAACATGACTGATTAAAGGGACGATGAAGATGAAACATTAAAGCTCTTGTCAGTCATGATCTACAACAGCAAGTTCATGCTCATGATGGCATGACATGTGAAAATAGAAGAAAACAAGAAAAACAGATGTGTGAATATGTACAAAGTGATCTTTTTTTTACTATACTGACCATGGACTAGTTGGCACTCAGACCGACAGAGATTGATTTAGACTTCAGTCAGATCAATAGATAAAGATGCATCTTTAACCCTTTCCTCCATAGTCCATTTTTAGACCCAACCTCTTTGAATGAATCTACCCAAAAGGAGCATTTACTAGGGAAAAGGCAATTTTAAAAATTTTGTCATTTGAAACCATTGTGATAAATAGGAGCAAATCGAGGGCTTGGTGCAAAACTATTCTAACTCCTTCACTTTGAATAGTTTTGCACCAAGCCCTCGAAATGTTCTATTTATCACAATGGTTTCAACAGGTGACTTTTACAGAGGCGTAAAAAGGTGTACGTATTTATGGAGGAAAGGGTTAACCTATTCCTTCACACTGACGCCATTTGACGCCTCTGTAAAAGTCACTTTTTGAAACCATTATGATAAATAGAGCATTTCGAGGGCTTGGTGCAAAACTATTGTAACTCCTTCACAAAGTGAAGGAGTTACAATAGTTTTGCACCAAGCCCTCGATTTGCTCCTGTTGAACAAACGCTCTAATTATCCCAATGGTTTGAAAACTATACAATTCTAAAATGTTCCTTTTCTGAAGTAAGTGCTCCTTTTCAGTAGATTTATTCAAAGAGGCTGAGTCTAAAAATAGCCTATGAGGCAATAGGTTACAATAAATAAATACTAAAATAGTCATTTCTCCACTAAACCCCATGTTGTGACCACTCATCAGAATCATCTCAAAGATTTAGTGGAGAAATAAAGGAACTTTTCCTGAAAATATTTTAATTTTCACATCATATCTGGGCCTCTGCTTTAATATGGGATAATTTTCTGACCATGGACTCGTGCATGCAGACTACTGCATTCAGCAATGGGAGAATACATTTTTCATTGTCAATGAGCTCATCTGATCTGCAAAATTGTATCTTACAGATTTAAGTATATACTTTTTGCAAAATGCAGTATTCCAAACTGTTTGCAAAGGCAATCTCAAATTTGTAAACCCTTCTATTGCTGCATTTTAAAATACATTTCTCTTTCTTTACCCATATCCTGTTGTATAATTACATATATCTTCACTGTGTGCAAGTATTTCTCTGTGCAATCACTGCTGTGGAGTGCACAATCAACTTGTAAATAGTGCAGACCCTGATGAGACAGCTCCTGCAGGAACTGTCTCATCTGGGTCTTCACTATTTACAGAGAAGTATATTGACGTGAATAGCAAGCGACGGGTTAAGAGCGGGTTAAAGGTTACAGTGGCTGGTAAATTACAAGTTTGTTTAGAAATTTGTTTGAAAATCATCTACTAATATAAATTTTATTTTCTGACTAAAAATTTCAGTTGCAAATTCCTGATAAATATGTATCTATTCAGATCAATACATCTACACAATTGATAACTCTTTTTCTCAATAAATAAATTGTTTTTAAAGTGTAGTAGAATTCTATATTACTTATACATATATTTTTTTTAAAGTTTCATAAACAGCTAATGATAAGAAACATAGACTAAATGACTTTGGTACACTTTTAAATATCTACATTCTAGATCTTGAGTTATGCATAATAGTGAAAAGCAGATTAAAGCGTTGATCAGATTCAGCATAAAAAAATATAGAATAATATATGAAGACTAATGATACAAAATATAGCCCTCTTAACCCTTTCCTCCATTGATTTGCCTTTCTACACCTTTGCAAGAGTAGACCCAGATCAGACAGCTCCTAAAGGAGCTGTCTGATCAGGGTCTGCTCTGTTTGCTTATGGAATAATATCTTTCTAATGATACAGTTTTTACCAGAGTCAAAACATTTCTTGTTCTTATGCTATAATCAATATTAAGTTAATCAATATGCATGCATACATTATTTCTTAAATAACTCTTTGCATGCTAAGTAATTTTTCGTCTGCAACAATTGTCGTTTGCTTCAATTCTGAAAATAAAATTTCTCTCATTTCTTTGCAAAAATATGGTCAAGGTGACAAACAGTTTGGATCCTGATGAGACGCCGCATCATGCGGTGTCTCATCTGGATCCAAACTGTTTGCATAGGTAATCACTGCTAGCGTGCAAAGAGTTAATATTCTTGGAGAAAAGGGTTAACCTTTTACTCCATGAGTATTCATTTAGAAAATAATGACAACATGACCATTAACCCTTTTCCTGTTCTATATTTCATTCAAATTTCAATACCTACTGAATAATCATGGCAAAAATAATTGTAATCAAATATTGAAGGAGGAATGTTGTAGCCATTTTAGAAAGTAAAGAAACATAGCTATCAAATTCCATTAGCAAACAGAGCAGACCCTGATCAGACGGCTCCTCTAGGAGCCATCTGATCTGGGTCTACTCTGTTTGCAGATGCGTGAAAATATGTTTATATGAGGGAAAGAATTAATTAGCTGAATTTTTATAACGGCATATGAACACAAGATATTTTTGACATGGCAGAAACAGTAGAATTCAGCCTAGTTTATTCTAGAAGCAAACATTGAAGACCCTGATCAGATGCTCCTACAGGAGCCATCTAATCTGGGTGTACACTGTTTGCAAAGGAATTTAACTCATTCCTCCATAGGCTATTTTTAGACCCAATCTCTTTGAATAAATCTACCCAAAAGGAGCATTTACTACAGAAAAGAAAAATGTTAGAATTGTGTAGTTTTGAAATCATTGTGATAAATAGAGCATTTGCTCCTGTGGAGCAAATGCTCTATTTATCACAATGGTTTCACAAAGTGACTTTTACAGAGGCGTAGAAAGGTGTATTTATGGAGTAACGGGTTAAAAGTGTATTAATGGAGTAAAGGGGTAAATATAATCACAAAAAGCCTGTTGGAGGTATGCTTTGAAGTTGAAAGAAGTATAGTTCCTATATCCCTTCAGGCTGCTTGATTTCATAAAGTAATAGTATAATGAAAAGCAGAATATTTGAATATATATGTATTAAAATGAGCTGCACCACGAGAATATGTGTCTTCAGAGTTAAATCCTATGAATGCTTAACATATAACCCTTTCCCTGTTCTGTATTTAGGCCAAATTTCAATACCTACTGAATATTCATTAACAAAATAGTTATAAAGAAATATAGAAGGTGGAACATTGTAGACAGTTTAGAAGGCAAAGAAACAGATCTATCAAATTTCATTAGCAAACAGAGCAGACCCTGATCAGACGGCTCCTCTAGGAGCCATCTGATCTGGGTCTACTCTGTTTGCAAATGCGTGAAAACACGTTTATATGAGGGAAAGGGTTAAAGTGGAATGGTTCATCGGTGTTTAACCACTGAATCCACTCGGCATGAAAGGCTTAAATTTGCTAGAGGATTTTGAATGACAAATAGTGCAGACCCTGATCAGAGAATTCTCTGTCTACTCTGTTTGCACAGGCTAGTACACTCATATCCAGCATTTAACCCATTACCTCATAGGCTATCTTTAGATGCAGCCTCTTTGAATAAATCTACCGAAAAGGAGCATTAATTAGAGAAAAGGAAACTTTTAGAATGTTGTAGATTGAAACCATTGTGATAAATAGAGCATTTGCTCCTATAGGAGCAAATGCTCTATTTATCACAATGGTTTCACAAAGTGACTTTTACAGAGTCATCAAAAGTCGTCACTATAAGGGAATGGGTTAAAGGTAAGACTAGATCCAGACCCTTTCCCTGTTCTGTGTTTATTCCATCATTCAATCACTCTATTAATATTCATAGACAGAATAGTAGTAAAGATATATGGAAGGTGGAACATTGTAGCCATTTTAGAAAGAAAAGAAAAGGATCTTTCAAATTCCATTAGCAAACAGAGCAGACCCTGATCAGACGACTCCTTTAGGAGCCGTCTGATCTGCGTCTACTCTGTCTGCAAACACGTGAAATAATGTTTACATGAGGGAAAGGGCTGAATACAAAGCAGCTGAGCAGTATCTGCAATATTCAATCAAATGAATGTGGCAAATGAGTGGACTGGCATTTGTAAACCATGTAGACCCAGATCAGAGAGCTCCAAAGGGGTTAAAGCCATAGAAGACAAGTCCTCTTACATGTATTTTTAACACAAATAGTAATGCGGATCAGGTAATACACTGTCAGAATCTGCTTGTTTCTCAGAAATGGAGAAAACAATCTTAATTAGCATGCAAAGAATTAAAGTAGTGTCTGGCCAGTGTCTACACTGTTTACAAAGATCTGAAGACATATTTTCTTGTGGCCCAGCTGGCTCAAATAAAGCTTTACCTAAAGGCACACCATTTCCTGTAAAACAGAGTTGAGCTAAATTATGACTGAGTATGGGCTTTTAAAATAGACCTTTAGTTGTCGAATATTCTTGTGCATTTTTTTTTAAATTACGGATATTCATATGCTGAATTTTATAATTGTATAATTATGAACACTGATTTTATTTTAATGATGGCAGGAAATGTAAAATCAGATCTATATAATGCAATAAACAAACAGTGGACTCAGATCAATGTTCAAAGGGACTCTATACATTTCTTTTATGGTTAAAACTTAATTAACAAGTGATGTTTGTAAAACATGTATACCCCCAAGAACCCCTGACCTTTGATCTAGTGACCTCAATTATAGAGGTCATCTAGTGGTCATGACTAATCACCACAGCAACTTTGAAGATTCTAAGCCAAAGCACTGATCATTTATTGATCTGAAAACATTTCACAAGTTAAGGCCATGGTGACCTTGACCTTTGATCTAGTGACCTCAACAACTATAGGGGTCATCTAGTGGTCACGACCAACCACCACAGCAAGTTTGAAGATCCAAAACCAAACCATTGAGCAGTGATTGATTGGAAACCATTACACCAGTTAATGTCATGGTGACCTTGACCTTTGACCTATTGACCGCAAAAACAATAGGGGTCATCTAGTGGTCATGACCAACCACCACATCAAGTTTGAAGATCCTAAGCCGAACCCTTGAGCAGTTATTGATCGGAAACCATTTTACCAGTTAAGGTCATGGTGACCTTGACCTATGAAATAGTGACCTCAAACACAAAAGGGCTCATCTAGTTGTCATGACCAACCACCTAAGCAAATTTGAAGATCCTAAGCCAAACCCTTGAGCAGTTATTGATCAGAAACCATTTTACCAGTTAAGGTCATGGTGACCTTGACCTTTGACCAAGTGACCTCAAAAACGATAGGGGCCATCCAGTTGTCATGACCGACTACCACAGCAAGTTTGAAGATTCTTAGCCAAACCCTTGAGCAGTTATTGATCGGAAACCATTTAACCAGTTAAGGTTATGGTGACCTTGACCTTTGACCTAGTGACCTCAAAAACAATAGAGGTCATCTAGTGGTCATGACCAACCACCACAGCAAATTTGAAGATTCTTAGCCAAACCCTTGAGCAGTTATTGTTCGTAAACTATTTCACCATTTAAGGTCATTGTGACCTTAACCTTTGACCCAGTGACCTCAAAAACTATAGGGGTCATCAAGTTGTCATGACCAACCACTACAGCAACTTTGAAGATTCTATGCCAGTCGTTTATTAGTTATCAATCGGAAACCATTGATCTACCGACCGACCGACCTACCGACCTACCGACCGACCGACAGACCGACCGACCGACCGACCGACCGACATGTGCAAAGCAATATACCCCCATTTTTTCAAAAGAGGGGTATAATTAAGAAATTAATGTTCAGTTATATAATTTTGATATTTCTCTGACATAGTCACACTAGCAGAGACCCTGATCAGATTGCTTCTTCGGGAGTTATTTGATCTGGGTCTACACTATTTGCCTAGGTCGGTCTGACCAAATACTTGTGTTGACCCTTTACTCCACAAACACGCCTTTCTACACTTCTGTAAAAGTCACTTTATGAAACCATTGTGATAAAAAAAGCATTTGCTCCTTAGGAGCAAATGCTCTATTTATCACAATGATTTCAGAACTACAAAATTCCTTTTCTCTAGTTAATGCTTCTTTTCTCTAGTTAATGCTTACTCAAACAGGTTGGATCTAAAAATAGCCTATGAGGTAATGGGTTAATATATGTACCTGTACCAGTAGTTTTAACTTTGTTTTTTTACAACAGAAGATATGTTTTTACTAAAACAACGAACAGTGTCAGATAGTTTGGATCCTGAAGCACCACTAAATAACAATGAATTTTATCTGGATCCAAACTGTTAATCACAAATTGAATTCTAGTGTGCAAAGAGTTAACCCTTTCTCTGTTCAATATTCATGAAATGTGAAATATTGACATTATTATGATTTATTAGCTGATTTTTATAATGTAAACTTTTCAACAGATTTTTTTGCTTTGGCCAAAAACTGCAGAATCAGATCTTTGTTATGTCAAAAGCAAACAGAGCAGACCCTGATCAGATGGCTCCTATAGGAGCCGTCTGAACTGGGTCTACCCTGTTTACAAATGCTTGAAAAGGTGTTTATAAATATGAAGGAAAGAGTTAATAAACAAACAGGCAATGCATTGAATGGAAATGTTATCTCTTCTCTTGCTGTGAAAATGATGTCTGCTTCAAATCTGTCCCTGCCAAGTTTTCTCATCTGCAAAATGGATCATCTGCTTCATAATTTTTTGTTTAAAAACAGCGACAAACAGTTTGGATCCAGATGAGATGCAGAGCTGCTTGGTGTCTCATCTTGATCCAAATTGTTTGCATAAGTAATCACAGATTCGGCATTGGCAATGAAAAAGTATGCAAGTCTTGCTTTTTTTCTGATTCATGCAAGCTTATGAAAAATCTTTTTGACTGAGTCACAACCAACATGGATCTTGTGATGCCCAGTTACTCCCTGTCTCATCTAGATGCAAGTTGTTTGAAAATGTCTGTTAGGTCATGCTTAACAGGAGAAGGGTTAACATTAAAAGATGATACTCTGCAAATATACGTACAGTAAAACCTCTCTATAACGACCACTAAATTACATCAAGTATCCTATAGGAGCGTTTTGTTTTACTTTCACCTTGCTTTAAGCAACCACCTGCCCCAAATACCAATTAATTAACACAATTTAGTGGTCGTTATAGAGAGGTTTTTACTATATTACCAAATATGTTAGTTATGACTACCACAATGGCACAAACCTAATTCTAAGTACCAGCATAAGTACATGCCGTTAATGACTTGCTTGCCATCCACATAACCCTTGACCTCATAGAAATGTCTTTTATCCAATTCCCTCATATTGACGACTTTTGATGACTGTAAAAGTCACTTTGTGAAACCATTGTGATAAATAGAGTATATGAGCAAATGCTCTATTTATCACAATGGTTTCAAACTACAAAATGCTAAAATTTCCTTCTCTCTAGTTAATGCTCCTTTTCGGTAGATTGTTCATAGAGATTTATCTAAATATAGCCTATGAGGGAATGGGTTAAACATCATAGCAGCTAACTAACTTGCTGTATTGTTACAAGTATCACATGGTCAATGATTAACCTTCAGATTCATGAGCAAACTGGAGTAAAATGTCATCTACGTCAGCAGTGCTACAGAAAAACGTGCGTACCCAAATATTAAAATATCATCATTTCTCTACTAAACCCTACACTGTGACCACTCTTTAGAATCGTCTTCAAGAGAATATTTTTCACTGGCTTTAGAATCTTCTCTTCCAAACAATTCAAAAAGTGGTCACAGTATAGGGTTTGGTGGAGAAATTGTGTAGCTATTCTTGAAAATGTTAAAATTTATACATCTTATCATCTCATCAGGATGCTCACTGCTTGCAACAGTTATTCTGATTTGCCCATAGCATGCTAAAGGTTAACCCTTTACTCCATGAATATTCATGTAAGAAATAATGACATTATGCATATTAATTAGATTAATTGTTACATTAGCACATGGACACATGAATTATTAGCCATGGCAGATTAAACTGTAGAATCTTAATCACATAAGCAAACAGAGAAGACCCTGATCATACAGCTCCTATAGGAGCCGTCTGATCTGGGTCTACTCTGTTTGCTAAGGTGTAGAAAGGTACTTATGGAGTAAAGGGTGAAAATACATTTTTTTTACAGTAATTGATATTTGTTACAAGAAGTATTGCAGTTCTTGATTTTTTAAATTTCAACTGGCATTGATGCATGTTGTGCAATTTGAAGAATGAGAAATATATCTTTGGAAAGAAAAAATATCTATATATCTATTAAACTATTCATTATATATTTTCATTGGCTACAATTGACTTCCAATTCCAGTGTTTATAATTCATTATTCAAATGTCAAAATATATTGTGCTTTTCATTATGTTCTGTCTCAGAAGTTAATTATTAATGACAAAATGATCTTGAGAACAGCTAACAATCAACCCTCTAAATGTTACATTTTAATAGGATTTTGACAAAGTTATCAAAATTAAGTCTGAAATTGTAAATTTTGTAATCTGAGATAAAAACTGGCAAACTGTGAAGACGCAGGTCAGGAACTATGTGACCCTAGTATACACATTTCGCAAATGCAAGTTAATTTGCTTCATACACTCATACGGTTAAAGCCAATAAGGGACCACAATGACAACTAAAATGATTCCAATTCAAAGCAGAAAGGATCACACCAAGTTGTCAGCAAAATTAAGTATCGTATACTTATACTTACTTCGAAACTTTAAAAAACTTTCTGGATTTCTGGATAAAGGAAGAGTCTAAGAACTTGTGTCTGGATTTCTTCCGTTCTTTGGGTGTTGAAGCAGTAGCGCCCTCTATGTCCTCCGACTGTGAGCTGGTGGATGTTGTTGATGATGTGGAGTGACGAACAGGTGTTATCTGAGATCCAGCCCCACCCCCTTGTTCCCCCTCTGAGGCCTGAATTGAGACCCCAAGGTCAAAAGTCATTGACTGTCTACACAGTGCCCCTATGGTCCCCTTTTTACTTTTGTCTTTTTTTGAAGTTGGTGAATGGATTGTGATGTCTGTAGATTCCATGACTGACGGTGAAGTTTCATATTGAGCAACAACAGTTGAGGATTCTATTGGTTCTTCCACCACTTGTTCAATTGGTGTTGTCTCCCTGAACCGACGTCTGCGACCTGGCGATGCGGGGTCCATCAATCTTCTAAGACGTGCAGGAGACATGCTAGGATCAATTACACGGCGGGTTTTACCAGGTGACAATGACACAGCCACATGAATTTTATGCTTTTGTAAAGGGCTGCCCTTTGGAGAGTATGAATATCCTTGAGTAGGGGTGGTGCTCCCACTGGTGCGTGATGTAGTGGCCGACCTCTCCCGCATACTGTCGTCACCTTCTAAACTCAACATCGGCATCGAGGAATAGGTCAACTTGGAAGTAATGGGTGAGCCATTCTGAGCACCAATCTCAGGTTCAGTTCGTGTGCTCAGTTGTGAGAATGTCAATGTGGATGTGGATGATGAGGAGGCATATGATTGTGAGAACTCCTGTGAACCTTGACCTTTTATCACTACAGACACATACCTATTGTCAGTCTCAGGTGACCCGTTTGTAAAGGCTTCCTTCAAGGCCCTTACCTGCCCATCATTTGTTAGGTCTTTTAATGGTGCAACTTTTTCACCAGGTGATCCACTAGGTGTAGATAGTTTTCTTACTATATGATGGACAAATTCTGATTTAGGTGAATCTTTACCTGACAGAACTTGAATTGAGCCTTTTGGTGTAAGTTTAGGAGATGATTTTGAATCAGGTGTGCCTTCACGAGACATTTTTTCCACTATTGATTTTACATATCCTTCTTTGATATTCTCTTTGTTGGCATTTCGTTTGTCCTCTAAGCTTCGACTCCGACACTCAATTTTCATAGGATAACGCTTAAGTATACGTGTTAAGTATATGGAATGTCCACTCCTATAGCGTTTACTTTCCTCAAGTAGTTCCTGGGCTGGTTTGATTCGCCTGAGTGGAATGACTGGAATATTTAACCGTGTACTCTGACCTCTCCCAAAAGGAGGTTTGCGAATTAATGTTGGGGTAGTGCTGGACACTGAAACCTTAATTAATGATGTTGGTCGACTGGCCCCTGGATCTGAGGCCGTTTCACTGTCAGGGGCCACATTTCTTATAATTTTAATTTCTGATGGAAACCTAGGGGGCTCAACTCTAGGGGCTGGACTTGCCTCAGGGGACAAGTATTTTAAAGTATCTTCACTAGTTTCACTAGAATCAAAACTAATATCACCAATTAACCTCACACCCTCTTCTAACCTCTTCCTATTTGTAAATAATTCTTTTTCAGTAACTCTATTGGCACTACTTTCTATTGGCACTTCATTATCAGATTCAAATACTTCATCCCTTTCAATGCTAGGCATTCGTTGTAATGGTGATTTTCTGCCTCTTTCTGATTGTTTTTTCCATTCCGGTATCAGTAACTCGGGGAACTTTGGTTCAGCTCCCTTTGCTGTATGTACAGCTCTTGGAATTTGTTCTGTACTTTTATCAGCACTAGAGTCATGTTTTGTTTTTGACTGTGCTGGTTCTTTTTTATCACGAGAACTTCTTGGTACACCATTCATCTCATGTGGGGAGATATCTTTTGGTAAAGTAAGTTTTGCAGTAGGCAAAGCTACTGTGGAAAATTGCAATAATCTTTCTGTATCATGTCTTGTTTCTGCATGAATCTTTATGGAAGTTGTTCTTACATGTTCTTCACGTCTTTCTGTCTCCCTTTCATAAATTGGTGCTTCTTGTATATGATGTCTTGCTAATCTAGGCGATTCTTTCCTTCTTGTGAGCGGTGATTCCCTTTTCTTGACTAAAGGTGACTCCTTCTTGCGAGTTTTTGGGGAGTCTTTCCGACGTGTTTTTGGCGACTCTCTTCGTCGTACTCTCGGAGACTCCCGATGCTGCATGGGAGGAGACTTGGAGGGAACATCACTGTCACTGTCAGTTGTGCTTGATATAATTCTCGCACTTCGTAATCGCTGAACTCGCTGGAATACTGTCTCTTTTTGTGAGAAGTCCTGCAAAAAAAATCATGAACAAAGCATGAGCTGTTTGTGGAATTAGCATAAACCTTTGTCCATTAACCTTTTACTATTGTAAGATATGGTGCAAAATTCTATTTATAAATTTTTAACCCTTTGAATGTTGGAGACGAGTGACTGGCATTTGCAAACAGTGTAGACCCAGATCAGAGGACTCTTTGAGGAGACCTCTGATCATGGTATACACTGTTTGTCAATGGAGTCTCTTATTAATATATTCCCTCAAATAAATGCTTTTTTATGCCTTTGCAAATGGTGTAGACCCATATCAGAGGACTCTTTGATGAGATCTCTAATCAGGGTATGCACTGTTTGTCATTATAAAAGCCCTAGCAAATTTTGCCTTTCATAATTGAATCATGTCTCCCATATACTTTTTCCCTCATATAAATGCCTTTTTATGCCTTTGCCAACAGAGTAGGCCCAGATCAGATGGCTCCTGTAGTAGCCATCTGAACAGGGTCTGCTCGATTTCCTTATCAAATAAAAATGACTAGATTCTACAGTTTTTACCAATGCCAAAACATCATGTGTCCATAATTATGTCACAATAATTAATAAATATTTATGATGTCATTTTTCTTACATGAATATTCAACAGGGAAAGGTATGCTAAAGGCTTAACTTAAAGGCTTCTGAATAAAAGATGTGATTTACACAGCAGCTGATCTGAGTCAAAACTGTTTGCGTTCAGACAGCTTTTTCTTATGGCATTTGTTATACATTTTCCATGGTGACCATTTCTATGGTGATTGGTGAGAACAGAATATTGGTAATTTAGTTAGTCCTGAAAGGAGCAAGGATATGAAAATGTCCACTTTTTTCAAGCCGATATGTCTTGTTGCATTTGCAAACAGTGTCAACCCTAACCAGCTGTCACACCAGATCAGAGCATAATCAATATCGCAGTATTTCATTAACCTTCTGCACTTTGAGCAATTGTTGTCTGCAAATATTGTTGTCTGCTTCAATTCTATAAGTATGTCTTTCTTCAATTTCTTTTCAAAAACAGTGTCAGAGTGACAAAATGTTTTGGATCCTGATGAGAAGCTGTTTGCAAATGTTATCACAGAGTTGCCAGTAGAGTGATAAAGGCCAGGAAACTTGACTAACAGTCTTGTTACTGATCAGATGTGGCTTTTTCCACAGAAGCAGACAATCTGAGTCTACAGTAAGACCTCTATACAATGGTCACATCATGACTAAACCTGAGTTTCCTTAAAAGTAAGTAGCTGCTTATTGGTATGCAGAGTAGAAGTAATGCAGGAAGCTCCTATCATAGTTTTCTGCATAGCGTTCACTCTGCATTTGGCTACCACCTAGAAGACCTTGAATTAGACTTCTTTTGAATGGCTGTTTTACGGGTTTCACTGTAAACTGATTTAGATCATTATCATACCATAACATTTTGTTACATTTTCTTTTATCCAGGCTTAAATAAATCTTGTGTACAATGAAGAATCAAATGAATATTAACCCTTTCCCTAATATAAATGCCTTTTCATGCATTTGCAAACAAAGTAGACCCAGATCAGATCTGCTCTGTTTGCTAATGAAATTGTAATATATCTGATTCTACAGATTTTACCAATAAAATAAGAAGAATCCTGTTTACACATTTCATTGTAATAATTCATCTAATAAATATTCATGCTATCATTATTTCTGACATGAATATTTAACAGGGAAAGGGTTAATCAAGCTCACTACACATAGGATACCTGTACCATCCGCTGGCTGTAAAAAGTTGATAGAATTATAAAAATACCAGTATAAAAGATGACCTAAACGAATTTCTGCACTTCTACTAATTTGAGCAGTAACTCCTGTATTTACTGTTGGATCCTATTAATGAAAATTGCAGGTACACACAGGATCCTTTGACAGTTATTACTATGAAATGCATTAAACTTACAAATGCTGCAGGTAAAGTCGTCTGACAAAAGAAGAATAGACAGAAGAATAGACAGAAAATGATTCCAGTATACAACCCAAACTCCCACTGTGGGAGGGCTTTAATTATCCTTTATAACATGGATATTCATGTAACAAAGTATGATATCATGAATATTAATCTGATAAACTTTTATAAAGGTTTAACCATTCCCCCCATACAAATGCTTTTTCATGCATTTGCAAACAGAGAAGACACAGGTCAGATGGCTCCTGATCAGGGTCTACTTTATTTGCTTATGGATCTGGCTCTACAATTTCTATCAGTGCCACACAATCATGTGTACATTATGCTATCATAAAATTTATGCTAATAAATATTCATAATGTTATTATTTGTTACATGAATACTGAACAAGGAAAGTGTCACATACAGCTCATATAACATGATAAAATATAGTATTTCATCACTTACATTCATACAATTAACAATTATACATATCTGTGAAAACATGTATAATTATGTTTGTGAAGACAAAGGGTTGAAAGGAACCTTGCTTCGTTAACATCCAACTGCCAGACATCGTCCCCCCCCCCCCCCCTCCCCAACAAACATAATGGTGTGATACTAAACAAGTGTTTGAAATAGCTCTAAAGATGCTGAGATTATGGCAAGGCTCAAGATTGTGCAAAAGCAGTAAATTCACAAACCAAAATGACATAAAAACTATGATAACTATCCTAATCACGTGAAATATTCAGACATCCTATCTCTCCTCTCCACCAGTTTGTACAGCTGAACAATTCCATTTGGCACCACTTTTGTATTTTTTAATCAGACTGACATAGTAGCAAATAGTATAGACCCTATTCAAACAGCTCCTGAAGAAACAGTTTGATCTAAGTCTGCATTATTTGCCTGTCTGTCTGAATATTTCGGTATTTAGAGTATTTGAACGTCTTTTTCTTAACACATTACCCCCTAGTGACGCATTTTTGCGCCTGTATAAAATTGACATTGTGAAACCATTGTGATAAATAGAGCATTTGCTCCTACAGGAGCAAATGCTCTATTTATCACAATGGTTTCAAACAACAAAATTCTAAAATTTTCCTTTTCTCTAGTTAATGCTCCTTTTCGGTAGATTAATTAAACAAGAGGGCCAAGATGGCCCTTAATCGCTCACCTGATTACCATAGATTTAAGATTTTTGCAGGGTAGCCCATGGGTAGGGTCAATATTGAACTTAGGGACAATATATGAACAATGTTGATAGTGGATCATGAGCAGTGGATCAAGAGCAGTGGTTCTGCAGAACAAGATTTTCAAAGATTTAGTATATTGATTTTATAAGACAATGATTCTGACCAATGAAGATTGGGCTAAAAATGTGCTCTCTAAAGTATTTTTTCTAAGATTTGACCTAGTGACCTACTTTTTATTCCCATCCAACCCATGATCACACTCAACCTTGATATCACCAAGACAAACACTCTGAGCAAGTTTGAGGAAGACTGGGCTAAAAATGTGGCCACTGTAGTGTAAACTAGATTTCTCTACGGTATGACCCAGTGACCTACTTTTTGACCTCACATAACCCACTTTCAAACTTGTCCAAGATTTTATTAGGACAATCATTCTGACCAATTTTCATGAAGATTTGGCTATAAATGTGACCTCTAGAGTGTTCACAAGGTTTTCGTACTATTTGACCTAGTGACCTAGTTTTTAACCCCACATAACCCACTTTCAAACTCGTTTGAGATTTTATCAAGACAATCATTATGACTAAGTTTCAAGAAGATTGGACTAAAATTGTGACCACTAGAGTGTTCACAAGGTTTTTCTACTGTTTGACCTAGTGACCTAGTTTTTAACTCCACTTGACCCACTTTCGAACTCGTCCGAGATTTTATCAAGACATTCGTTCTGACCAAGTTTCATGAAAATTGGACTAAAATTGTGACCACTAGAGTGTTCACAAGGTTTTCCTACTGTTTGACCTAGTGACCTAGTTTTTAACTCCACTTGACACACTTTCAAACTCGTCCGAGATTTTATCAAGACATTAATTCTGACCAAGTTTCATGAAGATTGGACTAAAATTGTGACCACTAGAGTGTTCACAAGGTTTTTCTACTGTTTGACCTAGAGACCTAGTTTTTTACCCCACATAACCCATTTTTCAAACTCCTCCGAGATTTTATCAAGACAATCATTCTGACCAAGTTTCATGAAAATTGGGCTAAAAATGTGACCTGTAGAGGGTTCACAAGGTTTTCCTACTATTTGACCTAGTGACCTAGTTTTTAACCCAACTTGACCCACTTTCGAACTCATCCGAGATTTTATCAAGACATTCATTCTGACCAAGTTTCATGAAGATTAGACTACAATTGTGACCACTAGATTGTTCACAAGCAAATTGTTGACGACACACAACGGACGACGGATATTCAAGTCTCCCAAAAGCTCATCCTGAGCTTTGCTCAGGTGAGCTAAAAATGCTGGGTCTAAAAATAGCCTAGGACAGAATGAGTTAAGAAAATACAACACTGTCACCCTCAGTTAACCCATTTACTCCATAAATACATTTGCAAACAGAGTAGACTCCTATAAGAGCTGTCTGATCAGGGTCTACTCTGTTTGCTGATAATATAATATAGATATGATTCTACAGTTTCTGCCATGGTAAAAAACTCCTGTGTCTATGTGCTATTATAACAATTAATTTAATTAATAACCATGATGTCATTACTTCTAACATGAATATTCATGGAATAAAGGACTTAATCAGCAACCACCTCCTTACCCTCTGCCTATCCTCCCTGCCGCTGTATGTGTTCCAACGTTTAATTGGTACTCTTCTCTGGGCGTATTCTCTATAATGAAGAAGTTCAGCCTCGCGTCTTGTGACGTCCGCTTGTAGCAGCAAGTTATTGGCTTCTTGTATGAGTAGATGGCGCTTCATGTTCATGATTTCCTTGTTGCGTTCAAGCTGACTCAGTCGTAAGTTATTCATTTGGACCTGAAGGTGTATGGCTTGGCTGTACAGTTTCTCAAAGTTGCGCAGTGCTGAGGATTTTTTAGACACCTCCTCTGTGAAAACAAAAAGCAAGAAACATTTAACTAGAGGCTTTAACATGTAATACTGGTTTCATAATGTAAACATGTAATTCTTGTGCCAGTAGGTGAGGGACATTGACATTAGAATATGTCCAAAGATGGTACAGATCACAATACCTAACAAATATTCAGCTAAATAATATTCATAGTCATTATTTCTTAATGAATATTCATCTGGTGAAGGGTTAACCCTTTCCTTCATATAAACACATTTTCATGCTTTTGTAGGAGCTGTCTGAGCAGGGTCTGCTCTGTTTGCTAATGGAATTTGATAGATCTGTTTCTTTAGTTTCTAAAATGGCTATAATTTTCCACCTTTCATATTTCATTATTGTTATTTTGTCCATGAATATTCAGTAGGTATTGAAGTTTGTAATAAATATACAACAGAAAAAGGGTTAATGAACAACATGACTGAGCATTAGCAAACATCTTGGCCAATTAAGTTGACAAATAGCACCTGAGATAAGTCCTATAGTAAGGTGAATAACTCCTGAATTAAAACCAAGAAAGACACTTGTAAACAATGATTATCTCCCTGAAACAAATTTCCTTGGGCAACACAAAATAAGTGCTGCTTGTGAACAGTAAATATTTTGTTTAAAAGGAGTGCCCTTTCCTTCATATAAACATATTTTCACGCATTTGCAAACAGAGTAGACCCAGATCAGACAGTTCCTATAGGAACTGTCTGATGAGGGTCTGCTCTATTAGCTAATAGAGTCTAATAGAGCTGTTTCTTTACTTCCTAAAATGGCTACAATGTTTCATCTTCCATGTTATCATTATAACTATTTTGCCCATGAATATTTATTAGGTATTGAAATTTGTAATAAACACAGATCAGGGGAAAATGTTAATTGGTTTGATGGCCTAAAATAATCTCAAAGATTGACCTTGAACACATTGACATTTCAGCAGTGCTTAGAACGTGTGTTGCTCTTTGAAATTCTGAACATAAATTATCCCATTAACCCTTTATTTAATGAATATTCATGAAAGATTCTGCCCTTTATCAATTCTTAATAATCTTTTACCTGGCAGAGACACCTTTGCAAATACACTTGACCCAGATCAGATGGTTCCTGTAAAGGTTGTCTAATTTAAGTCTGCAGTATTTGCTCATGGAATAATATATATCTGACTCTACAGTTTCTGCCATGACTATAACTTTTTGTGTTTGTATGCCATTGTAAAAAATAATATTCATGGTGTAATACTTATTACATTAATATCCATGTGCTTTAACCCTTTCCCTCTAATTGACGACTTTTAATGACTCTGTAAAAGTCACTTTGTGAAACCATTGTGATAAATAGAGCATTTGCTCCTATAGGAGCAAATGCTCTATTTATCACAATGGTTTCAAAGCCTATGAGGTAATGGGTTAAAGGCTTAATTCGACTCTGCTATTTGCTATAGCAGAATGGTAGAGATTTAGCCCTGTAACAAATAAACAAACAAAGAAGGCTCCCACAGGAGTTGTCTTATCTAGGTGAATTCTGTTTGAAAAAGCGTAAAAACGATATCAAGTAAATAATTAACCATTTCCCTTATATCAATGCATTTTCATGCCTTTTCAAACAGAGTATACCCAGATAAGACAGCTCCTATAGGAGCCATCTGTTCAGGGACTGCTCTGTCTGAGTGCTATGAAATTACAATAGATACGACTCTACAGTTTCTGCCAATATGAAAACATCCTGTGTACTTATGTCATTATAAAAACTAAGTTAATAAATATTCATGATATATTTTATTCCTTACATGAATATTCAACAGGGAATCTCTATTTCCTTTGAATATGTAGAGGCTTGAAGGGATTTTGTTGAGAAAACAACACTTATCCACAAAGGTCCATATAAGATGCATAAGTTAAATCATTTTCAAGAATAACTTCTTTATTCATCCATCATACCCTATGTTGTGACTATTCTTTAGAATCATCTCAAAGAAATGATTCTAAAGAGTGGTCACACCATAGGGTTTGGTAATTTGAGAGAAATGAGTATTTTAGTATTTGAGTATGCACCTTTATCTGTTGTTCCAGCTTATCCTACTGTTAACCCTTTACTCCATAAATACGCTTTTCTCTGCCTTTGCAAGCAGAGTAGATCCAGATCAGATGGCTCATGTATGAGCCATCTGATCAGGGTCTGCTCTGTTTGCTTATGAAATAATATAGATATGATTTTTTTCAGTTTCTAACTAAAAAACAAAAATTCCTGTGTCCATGTGTTAGTATAAAACTTTTATCTAATTAATAATCATGATGTCATTTTTTCTTACATGAATATTCATGGAGTAAAGGGTTAAAAAATCAACTGCTCAATTCCTGCTCTGCTGCATATCTAAGCATTATACTATTGCCTAGGTTTTATTTTGGGATCAGGGTCCATGCTTATAAAGCTTTTTAGTTGAGTCTGAGTTCATTCTCAAGCTTTTGATTGGTCAGATTTGAGTTCTCAAGCTTTTGATAGGTCAGATTTGAGCCAAAGGCTCAAATCTGACCAATCAAAAATTTGAGAACGAACCCAGACTCAACTAAAAGTATTATAAGCATGGATCCTCTTGGCCAAGTGGCAATCAGCATTGATCCTGATGAGCTGCCCAATTACTCAGCGTCTAGATCTGGATCAAAGCTGTTTGCAAACAGTAGGTTACTAAATGAATTTGACGGATAAAAGTTACACAATATAGGAATATCTGTGTAATATTTCTACACTAACCAAGGGTGTTTTCGCTTGAGTAGCTTGCCTGCTGTAGCAACAGTCTCATTTTGTCCAGCAGGTCGATCAGACGGTTATTGATACTCTCCTCGCCTTCCACCGTCTGGAACTTCCCAATCTGTAAAACAACAGAGACAGATTTTGGTTAAATGTACCAATAATACTTCACCACCACTCACATGGTCAAAAATGAAGGAACATGTGCAAAGCAAGTTAGCAACATGGGAAATGAAGAAAGTTGGACATTTGCAAAGCAAGCATTCGTCTCATTAGTGGCTTCAGAAGCAACAAGTTGGTATGCTACAATCGCAAACGATCAAGACCCTGATCAGATGCCACCTTCTAATTATCCATTTACTCCAATAATATTCATGAAAGAAATAATGACATTATGAATATCAATTAGATTATTATTTTTTTATAACAGCAAATGAATACAAAAGAGTTTGGCCATGGCAGAAACTGTAGAAATGTATCTTCATGTATATCATTCCATAGACAAATAGAGCAGATCCTGATCAGATGGCTATTAAAGGAGGTGTCTGATCTGGGTATTCTCTATTTGCAAAAGCGTAGAAAGGCGTATACATGGAGTAAATGGTCAAGTTCACATTATTTTCACATAATTTCCCTATTTGAAATTAATATGCTAGGTAACCCATGCAAGGAAATTGAAACTGTCACACGGAGTCTCATCAGAATCCAAATTGTTTGACTTTGATTGCAGCTTTAAGAAAAAATTATGAGAATTGATGTACACACAGCACTTTGCAGACATCATATTAACTCTTTACTCCATGAATATTCATGTGAGAAATGACAACAAACATCATGAATATTATTCAGCTAAATTTTCCTAATGGTACATGATCACAGTATGTTTTGTCCATGTCAGACACTACAGAATGAGACTTACATTATTCAATAAGCAAACAGAGCAAACTCTGCTCAGAGGCCTCCTACAGTGCGGTCTGGTCTGGGTCTACTCTGTTTGCAAAGGTGTTATGGAGTAAAGGGTTATATTCTTAGCATGCTACTAGTTAAGATGTTTTCATACTGACTAAACCAAATGCTTTTTACACCTAGAAAATCGTGTACATAGACACGGAATTAGCCCTTCTCTTGCTGAATTTTAAAATACATTTCTCCTTCTTTACCCATGCCCTGTTATATAAATACATATATCTTCACTGTGTACAAGTATATCGCTGTGCAATCACTGCTGTGGAGTGCACTGGTTGCAAAATCAACTTGTAATAGTGCAGACCCTGATGAGACAGCTCCTGCAGGAGCTGTATCATCTGGGTCTTCACTATTTACAGGCAGGTATATTGACATGAATAGCAAGCGAAGAGTTAGGTTAATCTATAAAATGGAGTATCAATATGTGATTTTTTTTACTGAAGCAGAATATGCAGAATCAGATTCATATTATTCAATTAGCAAACAGAGCAGACCATGATCAGATCGCTCCTACAGTCTAGGTCTACTCTGTTTGCAAAAGGCATAGAAGCTTGGGTGTATTGTTACAAATTTTAAAGTACACCATGAAACATCTCTTAAGCAGATACACAAAAGCACAAAAAGTGGCTGTCTCAATGTCAAGTGATAGCTAAATGCAGAACAAAGTAATGCTCAAAGCTCCTAAAGGAGCTTTCTGCATTCCTTTTGTTCTGCATTTAGCAGCAATCTTTTAAGGACCTAAATGTAGTTGTTTTCACTACAAGATCACTTTAACCCATTCCCTCATAGGCAAATTTTAGACCAACCACTTGAATAAATCTACTGTAAAGAAGCATTTACTAGTAGAAAGGAGCATTTTTGAATTGTGTAGTTTTGAAACCATTGTGATAACAAGAGTCACGTGTGGTGCCAATGCTCATCTGATTTGGTGCTTGTTCAGCTAAATTAACACTTTTTGAAAAAAATAAAGTGTCAAAACTCCAAAATTTTGAAATCAAGAGTTATGGTTCTTATGTAGGGGCCTTCTCCTCAATGAGATCTACCCACCAATGAAGTTTCATGTAGATACCTCTTATACTTTTCCAGTAATGAGCTACATTAAAGTTTTTGCACACCGATGACAACAACTAAGACTACAACTGCAACCCAATGATCACAATAGCTTGACGTTTCTTCGAAACAGTCAACCTAAAAAGAGCATTTGCTCTTATGGAGCAAATGCTCTATTTATCACAATGGTTTCAAAAAGTGAGTTTTTTTAGAGGTGTCAAAAGGCGTCAATATGCAGGAATAAGTTAAGCAGTTTTTGTTAAATTGCATTTTCTACATATTTAGTCATGAAAAGGGGGACTACAGACGCTCACAGCAGCTCCCTCCATGGACATGGCCAGCTGTTCCCCAAACTTTTGCAGTTCCATGATCTTATTCTCCAGGTGTGACAGAGTTGTGGACATGTTCTTCGTATCCAAGGCAATCTCTCCTGATGGATACCCTTCCAGCAACTGTCTCTTGTACTGGTCTGTAATAGACAACACACATTAGATATATATCCAAGGGACATAGATGTCCCTACTTATTGCTGTTGTTTACTAATAATTAAATCTTTACTCAATAAATACACCTTTCTATGCCTTTGCAAACAGAGTAAATCCAGATCAGATGGCTCCTATATCAGTTTGCGTATGATATATTAACTCATTCTCTCCTAGCCTATTTTTAGACCCAACCTTTTTTAATTAATCTACCGAAAAGGAGCATTAACTAGAGAAAAGGAAAATTTTAGAATTTTATAGTTTGAAACCATTGTGATAAATAGAGCATTTGCTCCTATAGGAGCAAATGCTCTATTTATCACAATGGTTTCACAAATTGAATTTTATAGATGCGCAAAAATGCGTCACTAGGGGATAATGTGTTAATGTAAATATGATTCTGCTGATTCTGCCATGACCCAAATTTTATGTGTTCATATGCCATTATAAGAATGCATCTAATTTGTATTCATGGTGTTATTATTTCTTACATAAATGTTCATGGGGGGGGGAGGGTTAAATGCTAAATAATTAATATTCATGATGTCATTATTTCCTTCATGAATATTCATGGAGGTTAAGGTTATCATTCCTTATCTACAGTTTTGATAGAGCAAAATAAGCTGCAAGAAAGGTTGGTAATAAAGTACAGTACAACTTCTCTATAACGGCCACTAAATTGTGTTAATTAGTTGTTATTTAGGACAGGTGGCTGCTTAAAGTAAGGTCAAAGTAAAACAGAATGCTCCTAGAGGAGCCACCTGTCTTTAACACACAATACCTGATGTAATTTAGTGGTCATTATAGAGAGGTTTTGCTGTACTGTACAATTTGGTGATTGTTGATGAACAGTGCAGACCCTAATAAGACATGTTTTCAATGCAGCAGCTTGTTTGGGTCTACACTGTTTGTAAAGCCACTGTGTTATCAAAATAGTGTAATGCCATTGTGTCTATCTTCACAAGTCTAAAAAGAATTTGTTTAAAAAAAAACAAAAAACACTGTTCTCATTTTCTATCCTTTGATCTCTGAAAACATCTTTTCATTATTTTTTACTTGAATGTTTTTTTTTTAACCCTTTCCCTGTTCTGTATTAAGGCCAAATTTCAATACCTACTGAATATTCAAACAAATTAACAAAATAGTTAGAAAGAAATGTGGAAGGTGGAATATTGTAGACATTTTAGAAAGTAAAGGAACATATCTATCAAATTCTTTCAGCAAACAGAGCAGACCCTGATTAGACGGCTCCTCTAGAAGCGGTCTGATCTGGGTCTACTCTGTTTGCAAATGCGTGAAAACACGTTTATATGAAGGAAAGGGTTAAAAGAGTTTAATCAAATCTCTGTTTCACTTTTGACTTGTGTACCTTTGGAGTGCTGCAGAAGGACTGATAATCATTTGCGTGGGAGATTTGCATTTGCGCACATTGCCATATCACTTGCGGATTTTTATTCCTTCGTTTGTACACAAAAAAAGGTTTCATTTGCACACAAGTTTTTACTATCAAATGCGCATGTGTACCTCTTCCGTTAGCCTATGTTAAACACTGTCAAATGTTAACATTGTTGCCCCTTGCTTACCATTGGGAGGTGGAAGTAGGATTTTAAACTGTCACAGTGTATTATATACAGTATAAAAAATTGTCGTAGATAATGCACTTTGTTTCAAAAATTGTAAAATCCATTTTCAACAATTTAAAAGAATAAAGCCATAAAAATAATTTAAAAAGTAGCGTGTGTGTAAGCCAGTCCAATACGCTAAAGCGATTGGATTTAGATTCAGTTCAGCTTTGCCAAAAAATACAAATAAATTCCGCTAGGGCCACGTGAGTGACTACATTTCAGGGTAAAAAATTCCGCGCCCTTTTGACATATTGAACTGTTATATTTCATTCGCAAATGATATGAGGTTTTCTTGCGCTTTTGATATGCAATTATTTTTCGGTTTGTGCGCAAATGCAATTCACCCATTGGTGTCTTGCGTGTCTCATTAGAATCAATGTTGTTTGACATTCTGATTACCCTAATTGTCCTAAATATCCAAGTCAACTTCCAGCACTGTCCGGAGAGCATGAAATAATCCAAGTCAACTTCCAGCACTGTCCTGAGAGCATGAAATAAACTCATGGAGTAGCAAATAGCTTAGGCTCCTTAACCCTTTCCTCCATAGGTTATATTTAGACAAAACCTCTTTGAATAAACCTACCAAAAAGGAGCATATACTAGAGAAAAGAAAAATGTTAGTTTTGTGTAGTTTTGAAACCATTGTGATAAATAGAGCATTTGCTCCAATGGAGCAAATGCTCTGTTTATCACAATGGTTTCATAAAGTGACTTTTACAGAGGTGTAGTAAGGTGTATTTATGAAGGAAAGGGTTAACTATTTTCTACTACATGAATATTCATGTAAGAAATAAATAAATGGCATTATGAATATTGATTAGATTCATTTTTAAAAAGGCATATGAAAACAGGAAATGTTGGCCATATTAGAAACTATAGAATCATATCTACCGATATATTATATCACAAGCAAATAGAGCAGACTTTGATAGGAGCCATCTGATCTGGGTCTACTCTATTTGAAAAGGTGTAGAAAGGTTCATTTACCGAGTAAAGGCAGTTTGATCTGGATTTGCACTATTTGTGTCGTTTTCTGTCTGAATACTGAGGATAAGTATGGTAAAATATGAAGCAGTTTACCTTTTCAGTGGACAATACTTTGCTAAGCAAATCTAGACTATAATATATTATACCATCTGTGAAACTAAGGGTGTTCATATCCATTCCAAACAATTGGTTTTCAATTATGTACATCATAAATATTTTAACAAGAACTCATGTCTTCATGAATTTTCAGTAAGTGAATTTTTATAATGGCCATTGAACAGGGAACTTATTTTGGCTATTTCAGAAAGTAGGATCAAATATTCATTATATAAGCAAACAGAGCAGGAGGCATTTTATCTGAGTCTACTATGTTTGCAAAGGCATGCCAACGCGTCTCTATCAGGCCAAGGGTTAAGAGAGTTGTTAAACTGATTTTCAGCAGCATCTTAACCCTTTCCTCCATAGGCTATTTTTAGACCCAACCTCTTTGAATGAATCTACAGAAAAGGAGCATTAACTAGAGAAAAGGAAATTTTTAGAATTTTTAGAACCATTGTGATAAATAGAGCTTTAATTTTGCTCCTGTAGGAGCAAATGCTCTATTTATCACAATGGTTTCAACAAGTGACTTTTACAGAGGTGTAGAAAGGCGTATTTATGGAGGAAAGGGTTAAGATATAAGCATACAAACAAATAAAGTACTGAATTGAAATTGCATGTTTTAGTTTTAACCCTTTATATGTATATGTGGGAAACAAGTGTATCAGTCATTTGCAAACAGTGTAGACCCAGATCAGAGGGCTCCTAGAGGAGCCCTCTGATCTGGGTCTACACTGTTTGATATACAACTCACATTCCGCAATTATCAATGATGTTTTGGCAGTCTGCTTCATAAATATTCATAGAGGGAGAAGTGAAATAATATAATTCAGCATATAATGGGTTGAAGATTCACTTTAATAAAGAAACAAGTAAACAATTTACAACATTGGCTGCTAATTTGCCTTTGAAAAAAATGTATGTTCCTTGAATTTTCATCCACTTTATTCCATAATACAAAGTGCATTCTATTTCTATAAATAAAATCACAGTGGCAAACAGTTTGGATCCTGATGAGATGCCAAGTTACTTGGCATCTCATCTGGATCCAAACTTTTTGCAAAAGTAATCGCAGGTTCACCCATCACATGCTAAAAGTCAACTTTATGACAGAGTAATACTTCAATGTCATGCTTGAGAAAAAAGCAAAACATATCATACTATCATGCTTAACCCTTACAACGCTGAATTTTCAAATGGAATATTCCAAAATTCAAATAGGTCAAGCTTATGGTGAATATTTAGGGATGTTTTCTAAAGAAAAGTGTAACATGACAAACAATGCAGACCCTGACGAGAGGGCTCCCATAGGAGCCCTCTCATCTGGGTCTACACTGTTTGCAAAGGACATTAGTGACTCGGGTCCCACACTGTAAGGGTTAACCTTTAGCCTGCTACATCTGTTACATTTTCAAAATTGAAGCTGTAATCAGTTTGTCCACCAAAATGAAATCAGGGTGTTAAAATGTTTGGATCCTGATGAGACACCTATTTACTCATCATCTCTTCTGGATCCAAACAGTTTGCTAAGGTAAAAATGGATCCGCCAGCAGCAGGCTAATAATTAAATTTCATTTTTTCACAATAACGCCTTTGTTCTGAAACCATGACAATCATTGTGATAACAACAAATTTGTAACTGGTAATGCTTGAATTCTTCGTACTAGACGAATCTTGAACTATACAGACAGAAAAAAACTGAACGCTCTGGATATTACTCTGAGTACATTGTCACAATACATGTCCCACAAGGTTTTTAAGAAAGAGCTCATCCATTTGTGCTTAGTGTCCCTGACCCATTTACTCAATAACCAGCCTTTTAACCCTTTACTCCATAAATACATGTTTCTATGACTTTGCAAACACAGCAGACGCAGATCAGACGGCTCCTATAGGAGTCGTCTGATCAGGGTCTGCTCTGTTTGTTTATGATATAGATGCGAGTCTACAGTTTCTGTCACGATAAGAAGTTCTCTTGTTCATAGTGCCATTACAAATATTCAATTAATTAATTTTCATGATTGCATTATTTCTTGGCTGTATATACATGTAGTAAAAGGTTAACTCCTCTTTGCATATATATAGAGAAATAAGATCAGATAGCTCCAGGGTCTGCTGTATTTGTTTATATGTTACACATCTGATTCTCTTCAACCAATGCAATACATTTCCTTATTATACATTTTTATCCCTTTACTCCATGAATATTCATGTAAGAAATAATGCCATCATGAATATTAATTAGATTACCATTTATAACAGCACAATGTCATGGACACAGGAATATCTGGCTATGGCAGAAACTGTAGGATCATATCTATATTATATCATAAGTAAACAGAGCAGACCCTGATCAGATGGCTCCTATAGGAGCCGTCTGATCTGGGTCTAATCTGTTTGCAAAGACATGGAAAGGCGTATTTTTAGATTTAAAGGTTAAAACAAGAATTAGTTTTTGCCATGGGAAAACTTCTCATAATGAAAATGCAGCTAATCAATATTCATGATATCATTGTGTCTTGCATGAATATTCACCATGCAACCAGATAAACAGAACATACCTAGTTCCATCGCATGTTCATCCCTGAAGGTGACGACCTGTTCGTTAAGGTCCTTGACCTCCTCATGCAGGGAGAAGTACTCTATCTCCTTCTGCCGTAATTGCTCCAGTAGCATGGCATTGGCTTTCTCCAAACTGAAATAGAACACGACCAACAATCTTACTTCTGTTGTAAAACAATTATGTCTTCCCAAATTGAGATCTGACTACTTCTAATTTTGACATACACGTATTACTGACCGTGTGACAAACAGCTTGGATCCTGATGAGACGTCGACATCTCATCTGGATCCAAACAGGTCACTTTTACAGAGGCGTAGAAAGGCGTATTTATGGAGGAAAGGGTTCATGTCTGCATGTGACAAGAGTTAGCAGCTACTCACCTTTTAATTTTTGCTTGTGCCATGAGTAAGCAGCTACATACATGTTAATGTCTGCTTGTGTCATGAGTTAGCAGCTACTCATGTGTTTATGTCTGCTTGTGTCATGAGTTAGCAGCTACTTACTTGTTAATTTTTGCTTGTGTCATGAGTTAGCAGCTACTCACATGTTTATGTTTGCTTGTGTCATGAGTAAGCAGCTACTTACTTGTTAATGTTTGCTTGTGTCATAAGATGTGTTTATGTTTGCTTGTGTCATGATTTAGCAGCTACTTACTTGTTAATGTTTGCTCGTGTCATGAGTAAGCAGCTACTCACGTGTTAAAGTTTGCTTGTGTCATGAGTAAGCAGCTACTTACTTGTTTATGTTTGCTTGTGTCATGAGTTAGCAGCTACACCTGTTAATGTTTACTTGTGTCATGTGTTAGCAGATACTCACCTGTAAATTTTGCTTTTGTCAAGAGTTAGCAGCTACCATCTGTTAATGTTTGCTTGTGTCATGAGTTATCCTAATCCCCCATGTTAATGTTGTTTGCTTGTGTCATGAGTTAATAGCCAACCTACTGTTAATGATTGCTTGTGTCATGAGTAAGTGACCACCCATCAGGTCAATGGTTGCTTGTGTCATGAGTTAGCAACTTCACTCATGTTAATGTTTGCTTGTTCATGAGTAAGCAGCCACTCACCTGTTAATGTTTGCTTGTGTCATGCTCTCCATTGTCTCTGTTGACTGATCATCAAGGGAACTTTCATCGGACAATGGAGCTCCTGGTGACACCTCTGGAGAATCAAAACATGGCACCAGGGTCAGGGGTGGTGGCCTCTGACCCTTCACCTTTGGTGCCTGTACCTTCTTCTCTGGCTCATCCATGAGAAACATATCATCTGATTCGCTGCTTGTTTTCCTCATTTGAGGTTCATCCGTATCTGTGGTCTCTTGACCTGTAGTTTCTTCACCAGTCTTACTCAAAATGCTTGCTGCATTCTGGTACTCTGTAGCAAACTGGAGGCTACGCTTTTGAGCCTCCAGATACATTGCTGTGGACCCTGAGTCCTTGCCCTTCCTCACCTCCCACTCATGTAACTTCCGCACAAAATCTGACGTTACCTTGTACTCCTGGAGAGGACTAAGAACTGGATTCTTAAGTTGGGCCTCCATATCTGGCTGTGACAGTCGACCCTTCATCTTTTCTATCTTAGCTTCCCTTTCCAAAGCCTTGAGTCTTTCTTTCTCAATTCTTATCCTCTCCTTCTCCAGCTTTTGTTCCTCTCGCTCAACTCTGAGTATTTCTCGCTCTCGCATTTTCTCTAGCTTTTCCTTTTCTTTCTCTTCTTTAGTCTTCTTGCTCTTTGGCCTGTCTTTGAAGCTGGATTTTTGAGGAGTATCCTGGCCATCAACAGTCTGACTGTGATGGCGGCGATACTTCTGCCTTTCCCATTCTTCCATCTTCCGCGAGAAGCTGTCTGTGAGTTTTCTCTGCATCTCCTCCAAGTTGATGGACTGTCGTTGCCGCTCAGGTGGCGTGGATACATCTTCAGTCTCATCGGAAGAGCTCTCAACCTCCTGCTCTGTCTGACTCTCTGACGGCTTCTTCTCTGTAATTACAGAAGACAGATATATAAAGAATGTCAATGAATGTCTTTGTATCAATTCTAACATTTTCAAGAACAATGCTTTCATCCATGTGAATAATACAGAGGCATAGACAAGATGCATAAATATCTTTCCAGCAAAAACTCCATTATTTCTTACACAAACTTCTTGATGAGACGCCAACTTATTCAAATGAGAAGGGCCAAATAGAGCTAGACCAAGACATTTAAAACTTAAAAATACAAATTCAGGAAGTTTGTTGCCATGGCAGAATGGAGAAAATCTGTAACATATAAACAAACAGAGCATACCCTGATCAGTCAGAACATGCAGGAGTTGTCTGATCAATCTAAGTCTGCTCTGTTTACAAAAGGTATAAAACAACTGAGATTATCCAGAAAAGGGTTATAATCTGTATTCATCTGGAGAAATTTCAATTCCCATTGATGCAACTGTGAAATCAAATTACAATGTGTAAGATTGTCTTATCTGGATCACAACCACGCTAAAAATGTACACTCTACTGTGTATAAGAGCATTAGCCTTTTACTCCATAGATAATGCATTTTTATGCCATAGGTCAAGATTGGAGCTCCTGTTGGAGCTGTCTGATCAGGGTCTGCTCTGTTTCCTTATGGAATATGGCCAAAAATACCCGTGTTCATATGCCGCTATAAAACTTCAGGAAACCCTTGCCCTGGTCTATGTTTATTCCAAATTTCAATACCTACTGAATATTCATGGACAAAATGAAATATGGAAGGTGGAACACTGTAGCCATTTTAGAAACTAAAGAAACAGATCTATCAAATTTCATTAGCAAACAGACGGACCATGATCAGACAGCTCATATAGGAGCCATCTGATCTGGGTCTACTCTGTTTGCAAATGCGCGAAAAGGCATTTTTATATGAGGGAAAAGGCTAATTGATATTCAATACTGTTCACATGAGTATGGAGTCAATCAATCTGAAGTGAGCTAAATTCGATAAACTGCTGATTTGTCAATTTAGTCGAGAGTCTGATGATGAAGCTCAACTGCATATGCTTGATAAAAATCGCAAAGATTTGTGTAACATTATACACGATGATGTGAATTGTAGAAATATGGGAAGTTCAGAATTTAACACTTTTAAAACTTACAGAGGAATCACATGCACATGGTTTGGATCCAGATGAGATGCCAAGTAACATGGAATCTCATCAGAATCCATAGTGTTTGACACACAGACACGTTTTTGGAATGAAACGTAGACTTAGATTTGAAGGGGTTATCCTATTTACCCTAAATATTAACCCTTTAACTGTTCTATATTTATTCCCATTTTCGATACCAACTGAATATTCATGGACAAAATAGTAATAATGAAAAATGGAAGGAGGAACATTGCAGCCATTTTAGAAAGTAAGGAAACAGAACTATCAAATTCCATAAGCAAATGGAGCAGACCCTGATCAGACAGCTCCTATAGGAGCTGTCTGATATGGGTCTACTCTGTTTTCAAATATGTGAAAAGGTGTTAATATGAGAGGAAAGTATTAACCCATTCCCTCATATTGACAACTTTTGACGACTCTGTAAAAGTCACTTTGTGAAACCATTGTGATAAATAGAGCATTTGCTCCTATGGAGCAAATGCTCTATTTATCACAATGGTTTCAAACTACAATTCTAAAATGTTTCCTTTTCTCTAGTTATCGCTCCTTTTCGGTAGATTTATTCAAAAAGGTATCTAAAAATGGCCTATGAGGTAATGGGTTAAGACAGACAAACTTGGCCAAATAATGCAGACCCAGATTGAACTAATCCTGAAGGAGTTGTTTTATCAAGGTCTGCAATAGTTGCTAGTATGTCAGTCTAATTAGAAGTTATTGAAATGGTGCCGAATTGACTTATTCACTTTTACAAACCCATGGAGAGGAAAGATTGGGCGTATGAATACTTACTGAAATTAGGGTATGTTATGAAATGTGCTTCATAGCAGATTATCTTACATTCCTATAAATTCTGATTTAAAATCACTTCATACTTTTATCTCTATCTACCAGCTGCAGCTAAAGCCTTTCAGCTGTGGAAGACTGATATTCTCCATGCTTTCACCATTTGGAGCCAGATCTATGGCTGTATGACTTTATTTTCGAAAAGTATTGGTAAAGAATGGACAAGTTCTCATTCATATCATAGGACATATTTCATTCATACTTTTAGTTACATCAAATCCTGAAAGTCAAGTAATATTTAGTATGAAGAATAAGAAAGGGATATCAAGGCTGATATTTTTAACAAAAAAGTCAAACATACACTGGAGATATGTTTAACACTTTCCCTGTTGAATATTCATGTAAGAAATAATGGCATCATGACTATCTAATGGCTGTCTTTTTATAATGGCATAATTATGTACAGAGTCAGAACTATAAATTCATAAGCAAACAGAGCAGACCCTAATCAGATGGCTCTTACAGAAGTCTTCTCTGTTTACAATGGTGTAAAAAGGTGTTTATATAAGTTTAATAAGGTGTTTTATTAGGGACTATCCTTATGATGCCAAAAACATATGTCTGCCAAACACATGTCTGCCAAAAAAAATGTCATATGTCTGCTAAAACAATGTCATATGTCTGCTAAAACAATGTCATATGTCTGCTCAAACAATGTCATATGTCTGTCTGCTAAAACAATGTCATATGTCTGCTAAAACAATGTCATATGTCTGCTAAAACAATGACATATGTCTGCTAAAACTCTGATCGGTTGAAAGTTTTATCTGCTTCTGATTTGTTCAAGTTTTGGGAATATTATCTCAGAGTGGCAAACTGTTCAACTATTAACTCCTTAAATACAATTGTTTATGCTTTTGCAAACAGAGTAGAACCAGATCAGACAGCTCCTGCATTATGAAATAATACAGATATGATTGTGCAGATTCTGCCATGACCAAATATTCCTAAGTTAATGTATCATTATAAAAAATAAACTAATGTCTATTCATGATGTCATTATTTCCTACATGAATATTCATGGAGTAATATTAAAGACATTAAAGTTCATGTAATATAACAGAATTTTACTTACTTTAGAATTTTTTTAAAATGAAACAGTGCAGACCCTGATCAGAGAGCTCCTCAAGGAATCATCTGATTCTGGTCTACTCTGTTTGAAAATGCCAGTTACCTCATTTCCCCCATTCAAGAGATTAACTTTATTGGTGAAATGAAAAGGCAGATAAAATGATGTGTTTTCAAAGAAATTAATCAAGGCTTCATTTCAAGCCACAGCTTTAAACAGATGATCACAGTACAGTAAAACCCCTCTTAACTGGAATTCTAGTAAAGAAGAATTTAGATACTTATAGGCAGGTGGCTGCTTAATACAGGGTGAAAGTCATGCAGAAAGCTCCTCTGGGAGCTTTCTGCATGACTTTCACCCTGCATTAAGCTACCACCTTTATCAAATACCGACATTTATACTAAACTGAATGTCCCGTTTAGCAAGGTTCACTGTATCGTAAATTACCTTAACTCTTTGCACACCAGCGGCGAAATTGTGATTACCTATGCAAACAGTTTGGATCCAGATGAGACGTCAAGATCTCATCAGTATCCATGCTTATAAAACTTTTCTCGTTCTCAAGTTTTTGATTGGTCAGATTGGAGCCTTTGGCTCAAATCTGACCAATCAAAAGCTTGAGAATTCAAATCTGACCAATCAAAAGCTTGAGAAAGAACTGACTCAACTAAAAAGTTTTATAAGCATGGACCCAGGATCCAATCTGTTTGACACTCTGACAGTATTTATGAAAAATATTTGAAAATTGTGGCAGACGACAATTTTTGCAGATGACAATTACTTAGCATGCAAAGAACTAAGAATTCAGAAAAACTTAGGCAAATAATGCAGACCCAGATCAAACTGCTCCTGAAGGAGTAGTTTTTTTTTAAGTTAAGTCTATGTTGGTATTTTGAGTCAGCTGTACAAACAGGCGGCAGAGGAATGATTGGGGTGTCCAGATATTTAGGGCCATTATGACAAATAATTGGTCTTTGCATTTTTTTGCATGATTAGACTCTACACTTTCTGCTACTCTATATTGTTTCATTTAAAAATGATCAACATGATGGTGAATTGGCTTATTCAGCTTTACAAACCAGTCAGGAGAGGAGATTGATCATCTCAATAGGGTAACTATTGGGATGTGGAAAGATTTGATTGCTTTAACCCTAAGTGTGTGGGAATTGACTTAAACCCTTTCCTCCATGATTATTCATATAAGAAGTAATGACATCATGAGTATTAATGTCATGATTAGATTTATTGTTATAATAGCACATAAAGACAGGACTGTTTGACCATGGCAGTAACATAGAGTCATATCTATTATAATTCTATAGGCAAACAGAGCAGACCCTGATCAGATGGCTCCTATAGGAGCCATCATTCTGATCTGGGTCTACTCTGTTAGCAAAGGCATAGAAAAGTGTATTTATGGAGTAAAGGGATATAGGACCTTTGCAATACAATACCTATTTTGTTCTTACTTTTGAGAGCTTGAACTTTCTCCGACTCTTCCAGCTTCTTCAAGAATTCTGGTGACACAGCCCCAGCACTCTCATATGACACGCTCTCAGAAAACTCAGAGGATTCTGTAATCAAATATATAAACTCATTCAAACATCAAAGTGTGGTTTTGATACATTCTAATCATTTACTCCATGAATATTCATGTGAGAAAAAATGTATAGAAAATTATAAACACATTAATTTGCTTAATATGTATAATGGTATATGAACAAGAATGATCTTAACCTTGGCAAAAACTGTATCAGGATATTCTGATCTAGGTCTACCCTGTTTGCAAAGGCTTAAAAAGGTGTATCTATGGAGTAAAGGGTTAATTAAACATAAAATGGCATATCAAGTCATCATCAACTTTAACCCTTTCCCTGTTCAAATTCATGTAAGAATCGTGATTATTTATTAGATGAATTTTCATAATGTAAATTTTTTTAAAGGGGAAGTCCCTACATTCGACAATTCCAAAAGTGCCTAAAATACACAAAACTCATTTGTTTATATTCTGCTGAAAAGAAGTATATCGCAAGAAAACCAATCAAATAAACACAGAAGAAGACATAACTTTCATATGTTTGATATGTTATTCGGCAATGTATTAATATTTATTCGGCTCGCGTTTTAGTTTCGTTAACTGTTCGACTAAGGTCGATAATATTTTGTTGTAGAACAAAATTTATATGTGTCGATAAAAACAGGTTATTTCTTACCACAGGGACAATCTTCATAATAATGATTGAACATAACAAATATTAAGTTTTATGACATTATTGAAAATATGCGTTCATTGTAGGGACTTCCTCTTTAAGGGAATTTTTTGCTTTGACAAAGAATGTAAAATCAGATCTATGTCATGTCACAAGCAGACCCTAATCCGGTGGATCCTATAAAAGCCATCTGATCTGGGTCTACACTGTTTGTAAATGCATGAAAAAGCATTTATATGAGGGGAAGGGTTAAACTACCCTCCTGGGCAAAATGATTGTTTACAGTGTTAACTGATTTTCATGACATGAGCAAAATGTAAAACATTTTAGATCTTGATGAGGCATCCTGTCTAGATCCAAACTATTTGGAAATGTTACCATGGATTTGATTGCAGCATAGTAAAACATTAATCTGTTACTTGATAGAGTTTTACTAACTGTTGGAGCTGTATGATCTGGAATGCTCTGTTTCCTCAGAGACTAATATAGATCAGATTCTACCATTTTTGCCATAGCCAAAATGTCCTGTATTCATACACCATTATAGTAATTCATCTAATTAACCCTTTCCCTGTTCTGTATTTAGGCCAAATTTCAATACCTACTGAATATTCATTAACAAAAGAGTTACAAAGAAATATGGAAGATGGAACATTGTAGACATTTTAGAAGGTAAAGAAACAGATCTATTAAATGTTATTAGCAAACAGAGCAGACACTGATCAGACGGCTCCTCTAGGAGCTGTCTGATCAGGGTCTACTCTGTTTGCAAATGTGTAAAAACACATTTATATAAGGGAAAGGGTTAATATCATGATGTCATTATTTCATAATGCGAACATTCATTAATCCTTTCCTATCCCATGATATTTTGGGCAATGGAGAAACTGTAGTACATTGTATATCTGTATTATTTCATAAGCAAACAAAGTAGACTCTGATCTAACGACTCCTATAGGAGCCGTCTAATCTGGGTCTATTCTGTTTGCAAAGGGGCATGAAATGGAGTTTATATGAAAGAAAAGGTTAAAATTAATGGCCTTAAACAGTGACATCAGTTCAGATGAAACAAGTGATTAGTGTGTGCTTTTTCCAGCAGTGACAGCCAAATACAAAAATTGCACTAAATTCAAGTACATACTGGCCTTGAATAAAAAATGAAAGATGCTTCCCTGAGATGTTCTAATGGAAGTGCACTATATATATAAAACTATTAACATCAAGTGCTCATGTTTTGTTGGATGATCGACAAATGATTGAAAGAAACTGCTAATGACATATCAAATTAGGGTAGATGACTTTTTACTGGCAATTTCATGAGGGAGGCACTTTCAACGCTTTAAACGTTGAATATTCTAAATGGAATGGCCCCTCCGTGTTTAATTACATCGTCCATTCAGTGAGAAATGCTGAATGTTGCTAGAGGATTTTGAATGACAAACTGTGCAGGCCCTGATCAGAGGGCTCCTAGAGGAGCTCTCTGATCTGGGTCTACACTGTTTGCAAATGGCAGTATACTTGTTTCCCGCATTCAGTGTTAAGAGTCTTTGATTGTTTTGCACTGGAGCTAGGTTTGATGATACCAAACTGTTTAACCCTTTCCCTCATATAAACATGTTTTCACGCATTTGCAAACAGGGTAGACCCAGATCAGATGGCTCCTAGAGGAGCCATCTGATCAGGGTCTGCTCTGTTTGCTAATAAAATTTGATAGATCTATGTATTTACTTTCTAAAATGTCTACTATGTTCCACCTTCCATATTTCTTTATAACTATTTTGTTAATGAATATTCAGTAGGTATTGAAATAATTTGGAATAAACATAGAACAGGGAAAGGGTTAATATTTTTTCAATGAAGAATATTCAAAGTGGAATGTTCCATTTCTTTAGCACAGTGGAGTCCATTCAGTATGAAAGGGTTAAATCTGTTTGAGGATTTAGAATGAAAAACAGTGAAGATCCTGATTAGTGGACCCCATAGTCTATACTGTTTTCAAATGCCAGTATGTTAACCCCTTTACTCTATAAATATGCCTTTCTACACCTTTGCAAACATAAATACGCCTTTCTACACCTTTACAAACATAAATACGCCTTTCTACACCTTTGCAAACAGAGTAGACATAACAGCGTAGAAAGCATTATCTATGGTCAGTAAAGGGTAAAAATGACAAATTACCATGATATACTGGAGTGTTGGATGGAACATCACCAGCTGGAAGAAGTGTAGTGGTATCATGACAGACAGACAGACAAATGATAGAGAAGTGGTCCTTAACCCATTCCCGCATATTGACGCCATTCAACACCTCTGTAAAAGTCACTTTTTTAAAACCATTGTGATAAATAGAGCATTTGCTCCTAAGGGGCAAATGCTCTATTTATCACAATGGCTTCAAGACTACAACAATCTAAAATTTACCTTTTCTCTAGTAAATGCTCCTTTTCTGTAGATGCTTTGAAAGAGATTGAGTCTAAAAATAGCCTAAGAGGGAATGGGTTAAGTGTCGCAATGCTAAACCAGGTGAGGCAAAAAAAGGCTGCTGAGCTTTGGCTCCATGAATATTCATGTAAAAAGTAAAGGCATCATGCACATTAATTAGCTTTATTTTTTTAAAACACAAATATTTAACTCGATAAGACAGAAGTGTAGAATTAGATCTATATTATGTCATAAGCAAACAGAGCAGACCCTGATCAGACGACTCCTGTAGATCTAGGTCTACTCTGTTTGCAAAGGCATAGAAAAGTGTGTTTATGGAGTAAAGTGAGAAATTTAACCCTTTAGCTCATATAAACCTGTTTTCACGCATTTGCAAACAGAGTAGACCCAGATCAGACGGCTCCTAGAGGAGCCGTCTGATCAGGGTCTGGTCTGTTTGCTAATGGAATTTGATAGATCTGTTTCTTTACTTTCTAAAATGGCTACAATGTTCCATCTTCCATATTTTGTTATAAATATTTTGTCTATGAATATTCAGTAGGTATTGAAATTTGGAATAAACATAGAACAGGGAAAGGGTTATGGGAACTTTTCACCATTTCTGTCCTTTCTGACATAGGGAATGACCATTTACAAATGTAGGTTGAGCATTCTTGTGTTATCAAGATTAAGGATGGGTATTAGGGTAACTCTAGAAAATTGACTAACAAGAGTACAATTTAGAGTTAATACATGATGCAAATCACTTGAGAAATTCTTAGTGTTTCAGTCAATTCCATAGAAGCAAATATCTTCGGCAAATATAATAAATCTGAATTGAACAATGATTCCCATAATGAACACTGATGGTCAATAACCCATATAACGCCTTGACTGTCCAATATTAACCCTTTCTCTGTTCTATGCTTAGTCCAAATTTCAATACCTACTGAATATTCGTGGACACAACAGTTATACTGAAATATGGAAGGTAGAACATTGTAGCCATCTGATCAGGGCCTATAGGAGACGTCTGATCAGGGTCTACACTGTTTGCTAATGGAATTTGAAAGGTCTGTTTCTTTACTTTATAAAATGGCTACAGTGTTCCATCTTCCATATTTCATTATAACTATGTCGTCAATAGATATTCAGTAGGTATTAATTGAAATTTTGAATAAACATAGATCAGGGAAAGGGCTAATATTTTTTATACTGGTTAGTGGTATGAATAAGTCTCACCTTTATACTGGCCTGATATTCTTTTCCCTTTCAGTTCTTCCCACTCCTGTAGCTTTCTCGTAAACTCATCGGACACTCCACCTGCAGTAACAAACAGTTATATTTCAAATTACCAATGCTGTAGATAAAAGGAATAAAATATATTTTCATATTTCTCTGGCAAACCTTATCTTGCTGTTACTCATTAGCATCACCTCCGAGGGATGTTATTGACCCATACCCCTCTTAGTTACACCGCTTAACACCTTAGTCCATAAATATGCTTTTCTAACCTTTGCAATCAGAGTAGACCCAGATCAGGCAGTTCCTAAAGGAGCCGTCTGACCGGAGTCTGCTGTGTTTGCTTATAAAATGATATAGAAATAATTCTACAGTTTCTACCATGGTCAAAATTTTCTGTGTTCAAGTGCCATTATAAAAATTAAACAAATTAATATTCATTAATATGTCTTTATTTCTTACATGAATATTCATGGAGTAAAGGCTTAAAACATCCCTACTCCTGGGAAATACACACAGACAGGTAATCCAGGTAATCTTTCCCTGATACAAACCTTTTCTGATGCTTTTGAAAACAGAGTAGACCTAGATCAGACAGCTCTGGTACACTTTTTCATGCTTTTGAAAACAGAGTAGACCTAGATTAGATGGTCTAAGCAACCTCTTTGAATTAATCTACCAAAAAGGAGCATTAATTAGAGAAAAGGATTTTTTTTAGAATTCCTATAGGAGCAAATGCTCTATTTATCACAATGGTTTCACAAAGTGACTTTTACAGAGTCGTCAAAAGTCGTCAATATGAGGGAATGGGTTATCCCATTCCTCATATTGACGCCTTTTGGTGCCTCTGTAAGAGTTACTTTGTGAAACCATTGTGATAAAGAGAGCATTTGCTCCATAGGAACAAAACTATTCATGACACTGGTTTCAGAACTACACAATGCTAAAATTTTCCTGGGTTTTTTTTTTCAAGTAATGCTCCTTTTTAGTACATTTATTCAAAGAACGCTGCATATGAGAAAAAGGGTTAAACAATTCAGCAAATCAAAGGTTACAGAAAAGTGCTACAGCTCTTCAGCTGGCATGTGTCATTTTCAAGGTTTAATAATAATTCATTGCCAGGATTATTCCATGATTGGTATCAGTTTCTGCACATTTAATCCTAAAACCTTTAAAATGCTATCATAAACTATCCATGTAGCATAATGGGCACATCCAAAGGTACACTTCCTTTTTTCTCTTTCTTTTTTTTTCTTTTTTTTTTTTTGGGGGGGGGGGGCCATCATTAACTGAAGTGTTCTAATCGCAAAGGACATTTTCATGACAGAATCTGTAAATTAAATTTCATAAGCAACCATAAGCAAATGGCATACCCTGATCAGATGAGTCCTGTAGGAGCCATCTGATTTGGATCTACTCTGTTTGCAAAGGCATAGAAAGGTGTATTTAAAGAGTAAAGAGATTTAACCCTTTCCCTGTTCTAAGTTTAGTGCAAATTTCAATACCTACTGAATACTCATTGACAAAATAGTTACATGTATAAAGAAATATTGAAGGTGGAACATTGTTGACATTTTAGAAAGCAAAGAAACAGATCTATAAAATTCTATTAGCAAACAGAGTAGACCCTGATCAGACGGCTCCTCTAGGAGCCGTCTGATCTGGGTCTACTCTGTTTGCAAGTGTGTGAAAACACATTTATATGAGGGAAAGGGTTAAGGAGAGGAATTCGGTATTTCTTTAGCATTAGTTCTAATCCTATAGTGATATCTCTGTAATTATCATGTATGAAGTACTTTTCTCATTAATATGTTTAACCCTTTACTCCATAAATATGCCTTTCTACACCTTTGCAAACATAGTAGACCCAGATCAGATGGCTCCTTTTGAAGCAGTCTGACCAGTCTGCTCTGCATGCTCAAGGAATAATATGTATTCTGCCCTGGTAATATGATCACACAGCTCCTCTACAGGAGCCATCTGGTTTGGGTCTACTCTGTTTGCAAAGGCATATTTATGGAGTAAAGGGTTAAACTTATTGGAGATGAAAAGAGATTCAATATATTGATGAATTACATAAAAGCAATCTTAACATCATCACTGACAAGCTCTGCTCAACTGGTTCCGAGACCTGCGGAAACTTCTGTCTACAAAAGTTGTCATCTGCTTATTATCTCAAAGTATATTTTCTGTCAGTTTCTTTTTTTTAACACTTTATTCCATAAATATTTATGTAAGAAATAATGACATCGTGAATATCAATTAGATTATTTGTTACAATAGCACATGGACACAGGAATTTTTTACGATAGCAGAAACCGTAGAATCATATCTATATCATAAGCAAACAGACCAGACCCTGATCAGACGGCTCTTACAGGAGCCGTCTGATCTGGGTCGTCTCTGTTTGCAAAGGCATATATATTGAAAGGCGTATTTATGGAGTAAAGGGTTAAAAGCAACACAAGAATCACAATGAGCCTGATAAGGCACTCATTGTCTTATCTGGATCAAAACTATTCGTGAATGTTATCAGTGGTTCACCCGTAGTAAGGATGGAGACAGTCTCTCGGATGGCCCTTATCAATACTAGGAGCAATAATAAAACTTGTACCAATCTCTATACTGCTCAGAAATCGATCTACAACAAAGATATCATTAATAAAATATTTTCAATTTCATTCTATTCAAAAGCCATTAAAAACTGATAAAAGGCTAAAACATTGTTTCTCCGGGTAAATGTCATTGAAGATGTTGTGGAGTGATACATATTTTTGTTTGTTTAAGAAAAGGCGGGTCAGGATTTGCAACAAAACCTGACTTTATAGCCAAATTTAGCATTGGGTATTGATTTGTAGGTCCAGCTGGTAAGGAAAGCTCTTCAAATTGAAAACAAATAAGCCAAGTCTGAGAAACCCTAATCAATTCAACCTTTAACTGCACAACTGTCATCTTGAATGTCTACCATATTTACTCTAAACAGAATAATAGAATCAAGCATGGGTTTTGTTAAAGACGGGGTTTCTATACCCGAGGTTGGTCTGTTCCAGTCGGAAACGAGCTTTAGCGAGATTCTGACAGGAACAGACCGAACCGAGGGTATAGAACCCGTCGGCTTTAAACAAAACCCATGCTTGATTATTTTTCTCGCTGAAATACGCCCTAAAACCAAGTAAATTAACGGAGTTTGTGAAGTGCTACTTTACATTGCATAATACGACTTCCATATCTAATAGCAACAAACTGCAGCATAAAAGCGTGACACCAAATGAAGTCATTTGTTATGACAACCACAAACGTTACATTTTGGCGTAAAATATAAATGACTGAATGACTACAATACAACGTCTTCGGTTAAATAAATAGGCTTTTAAAATGTTTATATGATAAATAGAATTTCATATTTGTGCTAATTACTTAAATAAATTTTAATTTATAAGGTTGTTGCCTATAGAAATGTTGGCATAATTCTGTAAGAGTTACTTCCCTTTTATTAATTTCGCCTAATCGCGCGTATGAATACACTAGACAAGGGATGTTCCAGATAAGGATTTCTAGTACTGCTATTTTTAGTAACTCAGCTTATCTAGCACGTCTGAAAAGCGAGAAGACTCAATCTCCTCTCTTTAACCAGCTTGTAATACAAAGCTGAACAGGTCAATACTGCAACCTATTAGTGATAATTGTAAATGAAACTAATGATGTAGCTAATGGTATATAAACTCTGATCAAACTACACATACTCCCTCAGGAGCAGATTGATCTGTGTCCACATTTTCAATTCAGAAATAATGACATCATGAATATTTATTGGATGAATTTTTAAAATGGTACCGGTATATGTACACAGAATTACATTGTATTTGGTATTAGGTACAGTAAAACCTCTCTCTAATGGCCACTAACTTAGATAAAGTATTTTGTGTTAAAGGCAGGTGGTGGCTTAAAGCAAGGTGAAAGTAAAACAGAACGCTCCTATAGGAGCGTTCTGTTTAACTTTCACCTTGCTTAAAGTAACCACCTGCCCTAAATACCAGCTAATTAACACAATTTAGTGGCCGTTATAGAGAGGTTTTACTGTATTAGTCAGATCTATTACAGTTTCATAAGCAAACAGAACAGACCCAGATCAGACAGTTCCTGTAGCATTTGCTGATCTGGGTCTACTCTGTTTGCAAATGCTTGAAAAGCTGTTTACATGAAGGAAAGGGTTAACTGCACTATGCTCTTTTATCCAGAGGTCCAGACAAGATGTGTAAGTGTAAACATTTTCAAGAATAGCTCGTTTATTTCTCCACCAAACTTTATACTGTGACCACTCTTTAGAATCGTCTCAAAGAGACAATTCTAAAGAGTGGTAACAGTATAGGGTTTGGTGGAGAAATGTGCGTACACACCTTTATTTGTTTGTGTTGATTAACGTCCATTTCTGCTCACTATGGGCTAATTGGACGCTCCAGAGAGAAGGGAGAGGAAACAGAGAAACCCGGGTGTAATGCCCTACTCTCATTATTGACTGAGTTTCTCTGGTTCTTTTAGATGCCCAGTGTAAAGAACTGATACATCAGACCTCGGTTTATAGTCTTGTCCGAAGGACTTGGTCCTTTATTTGTTGCTCGGTTTATCTACAAATCTAGATACTAAACCTTTCCATGGAAAAATAAAAAAGATTGAGGGCAGATTGCTCTGACTGACAATTCAATTTTCTCATGCCTTCCTTACAAGGCAAAAAGGATTGATAATAATCACAAACTGGATGAAGCCGACCTCACCGCCAGATCAATCTCAGTAGTAAGCATTTTTTTAATTAAAAGTCTAATCCTTATTATGCTGTGTGAGAAATTTTGCAAGAAATGTTTGAATCAAAATTAGACACAAGTGACTCTGATTCTCACAGAATCCAACCTGTTTAATATTTAACCCTTGCCCTGTTCTATGTTTATTCCAAAATTAAATACCTACTGAATATTCATGGACAAACTAGTTATAACATTCATGGACAAACTAGTTATAACAAACTATAGAAGGTGGACAATTGTAGCTATTTTAGAAAGTAAAGAAATGTCTATCTTTCGAATTCATTAGTAAACAGAAAAGATTCTGTTTTACTTTCACATTGCTTTAAGTAGCCACCTGCCTTTAACACAAAATACTTGATGTAATTTAGTGGTCATTATGGTGAGGTTTTACTGTATTGTCAAGCCATCCATTGTCCCCCACCAGAGACTCCTCTTAGCATTTCTATACTCCAGAAAAAAATCATGACAAACTTTTAACAAAATTGAATTCAAGGTCAGTGTCAAGGTCATGAGAGATACAAAATTTAAGTACAGTATGTGACACTCTGCCTTCTAAATATGCATGCACACAAGAACTTTTTAAATCATACCTCAAGGGCTTGAAGATATATCATCCAGACAAATTTCAGACAATTTTATACTAAAACTGAGGTCATTGTCAAGGTCAAGGTTACAGAGACATCAAATCATTAAGTGACATTTTCCCTTCCCAATATGCACTCACACAAGAAATTTCAAAATCCTATCCCAAAGGATTGAGGATATTTAATCCTGACAAATTTCAGATGATATTTTACTAAAACTGAGGTCATGGTCAAGGTCACAGAGACACCAAAGTAGAATGAGGCACTCCACCTTCCCAGATAATGTACCCACAAAAGAAATTTGGAAACTCTAACTCAAGTGGCTGAGGAGATATTGTCCAGACAAAAATACGGATGGAAGGACAGATGGGCACATGGAAGGATGGACTGGTTGAAGGATGGAGTACAAACCTATAGTCACCCTCCAGCAGCCGATGTGAACTAAAAACTAGAATGGTCCATCATTATTTAACCCTTTCCCTGTTCCGTATCTCGGCCAAATTTCAATACCTACTAAATATTCATTAACAAAATAGTTATAAAGAAATATGGAAGGTGGAACATTGTAGACATTTTAGAAAGCAAAGAAACAGTTCTATCAAATTCTATTAGCAAACAGAGCAGACCCTGATCAGACGGCTCCTATAGGAGCCATCTGATCTGGGTCTACTCTGTTTGCAAATGCGTGAAAACATGAGGGAAAGGGTTAACAACAGTCTCAGTCCATTCAGTATGAAAGGATATATTTTACAAGAGGAATTTATACAACAAACTGTGCAGAATGCAGACCCTAATCAGAGGCCTTGTAGAAGAACCATCTGGTCAGGGTCTAAGCTGTTTGCAAATGCTGGACATTTGTTTTACCAATTAATGAGAATTTAATATATTATATCACCAGTATATTATATCACAAGATCAAAGAGAAATATCAAGTTTCACAAAAAGATGCTAATTATGTTTTACAAATCTTTCCTGAATAGGTATGTACAGGCACTGAAATACATATGTTTTACTGTAGCCATGGAAACCACAGTCTCTGTGAACTGATGATACTAGTGTTCACTTTGGCACAGAAATTCAAAACAGCAAATTGTTTTACCTATCACAAAGTGTTCTTTATGACAAGGAAGGCTGTTGATCAAAACAAACCAAAGCTTTCTAGAAAGTTGCCAAGAGTGATCACTAACTTCTTTGACTGGTTCTGTGTTTTGAAAGGTAATCATACTAAAATCAATAAGAAAACTGTGAATCAATCCATCACACCTAATGAAGTACTCTTAAATATTTGGCCCGCCAAACTTAAGTAAATAGCGCATACCCAGATCAAGCAGCTCCTTCAGGACCCGTTTGATAAGGGTCTACACTTTTTGCTAATAAGTCATACTAACATGATGCCAAATTGAATTAATCTGCTTTTCAAACCATTAAAGAAGGGGAATTGAGTATCCTAAAACTTGGAGTAATTACGTACTCAAAGAGGCATCTTAAGCCTAGGTCTGCTCCATGCGACTTGGCTGGCATTTGCATACAACTTGGATCCACATGAGACACGGGGTAATTCAGCATCTCATCAGGATCCAAGCTGTTTGACACCTAGTCAATACTTTTCTAAACATTTTTGTGAATCAAAAGTAAGTACAAGATTTAGCTTAGTTGATCATACCGGTACCTCCTTTTTTCAGCAGGCTAAGGTTTAACCCTTACAGTGCTGGACAACAGTCACTAATGTCCTTTGCAAACAGTGTAGACCCAGATGAGAGGGCTCCTAGAGCCTCGGAGCCCTCTCATCAGGGTCTGCACTGTTTGTCATGTTACACTTTTCTTTAGAAAAAACCCATAATATTCACCATAAGATTTGACCTTTGTCCATTTTGGAATAGTCCATCCAGCAGGTTAAGGTTTAATGGGCACTTAAAACCTGTATTTACACTGTCCATTAACTAATCAAGAGAAACTTCAGAGCTTCTTTGTACTCCAGCTTTATTGTAAGTATTTTTGATCACATAACTTTGTCTTTAGCCTTTTAGCCCTTTCCTCCATAAATACGCCTTTCTATGCCTCTGTAAAATAACCTATTGAAACCATTGTGATAAATAGAGCATTTGCTCCAGAGGATCAAATGCTCTATTTATCACAATGGTTTCTAAACTACACAATTCCAAAATGTTCCTTTTCTCTGGTAAATGCTCCTTTTTGGTAGATTTATTCAAAGAGGCTGGGTCTTAAAACAGCCTATGGAGGAATGGGTTAATCTTTCTCATGCGATCTGACTGGCATTTGTAAATAGTTTAACCCTTTACTCCATGAATATTCATGTAGAAATAATGATATCATGAATATTAATTAGATTAAGTTTTATAATGGCATGTGAACACAGGGATTTCTGGTCAAGATAGAAACTGTAGAATCACATCTATATTATGTCATAAGTAAACAGGAGCTATCTGATCTGGGTCTACTCTGTTTACAAAGGTGTAGAAAGTCGTATACAATATATGGAATAAAGGGTTAACCCTTTCCCTCATATAAACATGTTTTCACGCATTTGAAAACAGAGTAGACCCAGATCAGACGGCTCCTAGAGGAGCCGTCTGATCAGGGTCTACTCTGTTTGCTAGTGGAATTTGAAAGATCTGTTTCTTTAGTTTCTAAAATGACTATAATGTTCCATCTTCAATATTCCATTTAATATATTTTGACCGTGAATATTCAGTAGGTATTGAAATTTGTAACAAACATAGAACAGGGAAAGGGTTTAATCCAGATATGATGTTCAGTATTTCCTCAGAATCCAAGCTGTTTGACACTAAGCCATTATCGCCTGTCAAAAGCTTGAATCAATCTGAAGTAAGTAATACTGTAGTAGATCAGGGTTATAGCTGACCTTTTTTTCAGAAGGGTTACCTCATATAAATGCCTTTACACGCCTTTGCAAACAGAGTAGACCCAGATCAGGTGAATCCTGAAATTCCTAAAGGAATTAAATAGACCCGAGTCTATAGTTCCTGAAAGCATATGGCGAATAGTTCCCTAGTTCGTTGGCCATTATAACAAGAGCTGTCACAGTCACGTGAAGAATGCCCCCAAAGGATATCACAGACACTTAAAAGCCTGGGTAAAATATATATCGAGAGAGATTCATTTTTTATAGTCGTTTAGATACCTTTGGCTCAAGATTGTGACATATACCAAAATGTCCCTGTTTTTTACCTTTGACCACCAATTGTAACCTTGACCTTTGAGATAGGAATCTGGTTCTTTTTCGTGACAGTCGTCTTAAGGTGGTGAACATTAGTACCAGGTTACTTTGAAATCCACTCATGTATGTAGGAGTTACGGAGTCGACACGAAAAAATGTCCCAATTTATGAACTTTGACCCCTGATTGTGACCTTGACCATTGAGATAGGAACCTGGTTCTTTTTTGCAACACATCGTCTCAAGGTGGTGAACATTTGTACCTGGTTATTTTGAAATCCACTCATGTATGTAAGGAGTTACAGAGTAGATATGACAAAATGTTCCCATTTTTTAACTTTGACCCCAATGGTGACCTTGGCCTTTGAGGTAGGAGCCTGCTTCTTTTTTCCACCACATCATCTTAAGTTGGTGAACATTAAAATTTTGTACCAGGTTATTCTGAAATCCACTTATGTTTTAAGGAGTTACAGAGCAGACACAATGTGGGACAGACCGACAGACTGACAGATTGACTGACAAACAGATGGACAGAGACTGGCCGGAAAGTGTGATCACTATATACCTCCCTTTGGAGGCATAAACATTAAGTTAACAATATTCATGAAGTTATGGTTTAATATATAAATATTCATAAGTGCCAAGAGTTGAACTAATTATACCAAGAACACTGTGTGATAAAACTAGTATCATTCCTGTCTGTAAGTAGAATATACATGTAGTGTAATTTCCCTTTTTGTTTTCTATTTTCTCATCAAACAAAACTAGAACTATGACTAAAGGTGATAGAATACCCCCGCTCAGCTGCCTTGATTGCAAATCAAGCTAGAACTATCACTAAAGGTGATGGAATACCCTCGCTCAGGTTGTGCCATGGACAGACAGACAGATAGACTAACCGACCGACCAACACACTGACTCCTATATACCCCCTCTCAAACTTCGTTTGCGGGGATATAATGAGCAGCAAGTTCTAACAGATGCTAAGCTGAAATTGCCAGACAAAGCCAGTTTTATTATGCTATATTAAACAAATCCAGTTTTATTATGCTTATTATGCTATATTAAACAAATCCAGTTTTATTATGCTATATTAAACCCTTTACTCCATGAATATTCATGACATCATGAATAGCAATTATGTAATTGTTATAATAGCACATGGACACAGGTAATGTTTGCAATGTCAAAACCTGTAGAATGATCTGTATTATTTCACAAGCAGACCCTGATCAGACCGCTCCTACAGGACCTGGGTCTACTCTGCTGATGTCTAAACTAATCAATATTCATGATGTCATTATTTCTTTAATGCATATTCATGAAGTAATTGGTTAAGGACACACACTTAGTTTTTCTCTAACAATAATATTTCAAGTGCTCGACTTACAATATCCAGCAATCAACTTATTTATGACAAGGACTTGCTATCTCAAAAGCTCAACTTATGTAATTAATATATTAAAACAAGAGAACAACATTAAATCGAATGCTCAAGATTGTAAATCAAGCCCTCTAAAATAAATTGAGTGGCTAAGATAGTAAGTAAAGTGCTTGAGAAACAAAGCTGAGCACTTGATATAAGACGGACACTGCACTTATTGGTTTTAGAAACAAAATAAGAGTGTGTCCTAAAGATCCCTTCATAGGATTCTTATGAAATACCAATGTATTTTCATCTCATCTTCATTCAAATCATAATGGATTCAAATTCAGTGAATTCAAATCTAACACCAATTAAACACCCAGATAAGGTAAGTAAAGTAAAACATTTTCAAGAATACTTCCTTTATCTCTCAACAAACCCCATGACGGGGACCACTCGATAGAATCGTCTCTTCGAAACAACTGCAAAGAGTTTAAGTTACAATATAGGATTTGGTCGAGAAGTGATGATTTTAGTATTTAAATACACACCTTATCTATTGCATGACAATTGCTTAAGTTGTTTTGGCAAATATTCAAGTTCCTTGTTAATAACCCTTAGAAAGCTGGGAATGAGTTAATTGGCATTTGCAAACAGTGTAGATCAAGATCAGAGGGCTCCTAGAGGAACTCTCTGATCAGGACCTGCACAGATTGTCATCTAAAATTCTCTAACAATGTTGTTTTTTTTCATACTGAATGTTCTCTATCGTTAAACAAAGATGGACCATTCCAATATGAAAATTCAGAGTTCAAAGAGTTTAATCTATTATTGCAGAGATTGCAACATGGGAACTTGATTATTGGTGCATCTTGAAGTGGAGATCATAATGAAAACAGAAACGAAAAGCTACTCAATCCATGACAGATGCTGCAATTTATTCAATATCGTGCACAGATACTGATTCAGAAGCATAGATAAGATTTCCAAATTAAAAAAAAATCAATAATAGCTCAGAGCTATAGATAATGGGCGTATTAAAGAGGAAGTCCCTACAATGATCGCATATTTTCAATAATATCATAAAACTTGGTATTTGTTATGCTCTATCATTATTATGAAGGTTCCCAATTTGAACTTATATCGAAAAATGCCCCTGTGATACAAACAAACCGATTTCATCAATACTGATAATTTTTGTTCTACAACACAATATTATCGGCCTTTTCCGTTAAATTCTTCCGCGTTTTGCCGATGATCACCCGATCCCTCCATTGTTTACGTAACAGCTTTCTCGGAAGTGGTCGGAGAATCGCGAATAGAGCGAACAGTTATGAAACTAAAACCCAACCCGAATAAAACTGAAACATCGGGGAGTAAAACCGGGATCGGCGATATCAAACACATGGATATTTTGTCATTATAAACGGTAGTTGGATGGGGCTTTTTGCGATATACTACTTTTCAGCATATAAACAAATGAGGTTTGTACATTTTAAGTGTTTATGAAACGTGTAAAATGTAGAGACATCCCCTTTAAGGATATCTAAGTAAAATATTTATTTATATTTTTCTGCTAAACCCTATCTTGCTGCTACATATTAGCCCTTCGCTTGCTACTCACGTCAATATACCTACCTGTAAATAGTGAAGACCCAGATGAGACAGCTCCTGCAGGAGCTGTCTCATCAGGGTCTGCACTATTTACAAGTTGATTGTGCAACCAGTGCACTCCAGAGTGGCAGCAGGATAGAGTTTGGCTTAGAAATACAGAGATTTTGATAGATCTTATCAACAGTCCAGATAGTGCCTTCATTTTTTCAATAAATCCAATTCTGTTACCATTCTTTGGAGACTATTTTAACCCTTCTCTTGCTGAATTTTAAAAATGTATTTCTTCTTCTTTACCCATGCCCTGTTGTATAATTACATATATCAATTTGCAAATAGTGCAGACCCAGATGAGACAGCTCCTGCAGGAGCTGTCTCATCTGGGTCTTCACTATTTACAGGTAGGTATATTGACGTGAACAGCAAGCGAAGGGCTAATATATGGTCATGACATAAGGTTTGGTGGAGAAACGATGACTTTTGTATATGAAAGATGCTCCTTTATTATAATGACTCTGCTAACAGAAAAAATATCTGCTGGAAACTGGCAGAGCAAGTTCTCAAATATGGAGTCAGTAGTTTGTTGTTTGATATATCCGACCCTGCATACATTTCATGGATAACGCATTCCAAAACAGATACAGTAGATATTTTATCATTTTTGAGATGTGAATTTGGATTTCAGATGCAATCTGTATGTGGTGATGAATGAGATTCTCCTATAATTAAATGTAACTTGGTCTGTAAAATGTACTGGTATGCCATATTCAGAAAAAGCATACAATAACAAAAGTATAGCAAATATACAGTCTCGCCAATACGACCGCTCAAAAGAAGTATCAATTTGGATAATAAAAACCGGTGGTTGCTCAATACTGGACAAAAGTTATGCAGAAAACGTGTATAGGAGCTTTCTGCATTACTCTCACTCTGCATTAAACAACCACATGCTTTAACCCTTTAATCCATAAATACGCCTTTCTAAGCTTTTGCAAACAGAGTAGACCCAGATGAGACAGCTCCTATAGGAGCCATCTGATCAGGGTTTGCTCTGTTTGCTTATGATATAATATAGATATGATTCTACAATTTATGCCTTGGCCAAAAGATCCTGTGTCCATAATTATGCTATCATAGAAAATTAATTTAATGAATATTCATGGAGGAATGGGTTAACAAACTCCTATGTTCATAAATGATGTGGTCGTATTAGCGAAACCTTACTGTATTATCTGTGATACAACCTGTTTGACACTGTGACAATATTGTTGAATTTAACCCATTTCCTCATATTGACGCCTCCGTAAAAGTCACTTTTTGAAAACATTGTGATAATAGAGCATTTGCTCTACTTATCACAATGGTTTCAATACTATACTATTCAAAAAAAATTCCTTTTCTCTAGTAAGTGCTCCTTTTTCTTTGAGTCTAGAGGTTGGGTCTTAAAATAGCCTATGAGGGAATGGGTTAACCCTTTACTCCACAGATATTAATGCTTTTTCACACCTTTACAAACGGAGTAGACCTTAGATCAGACTGACCCTCCTGGAGCCATAGACAAAAACTTCTAGTCATCTACTTAATATTCATGATGTCATTAATTTTTACATGATTATTCATGGAGTAAATGGTTACAAGGTAAGGTCTCCCACCTGGGCTGTAACTGCTGGAGCTATCACAGAAGCAGTTACCAAAGGACTCCCCCTCCTTCACAGCTACTGGCTCCATTGTATCCATTAATCCAGGCTTATTACCAACGCTGCACCAGCGCAGGCAAAACATAATGTCAGTGAAACTGCACCAATCTCAATAACAATGTCAAAGCTAGCAGAAATCACCACATGTTATTATACCAGCATATTGCCATTTTCTGTATCAGTTCTTCTCTCCAATCTTTCTGATTTCAAATCTGCTCTGTTTCAAGTATAATTCCGAATGTAACAAGCTTGACTGATGTACGAGCTACACAAAGAGTCCATATACTGCCAAGTCCTCAGAAATAGCAGTTAACCCTTTCCTTCATTTAACCCATTCCTTATATTGACACCTCATGACAACTCTGTAAAAGTCACTTTTTGAAACCATTGTGATAAATAGAGCATTTGCTCCTATGGAGCAAATGCTCTATTTATCACAATGGTTTCAACACTACACAATTTTAAAATTTCCTTTTTTTCTAGTAAATGGTCCTATTCAATAGATTTATTCAAAGAGGTTGGATCTAGAAATAGCCATTGAGAGAATTGGAAAAATGCCTTTTCATGCCTTTGCAAACAGAGTAGATCCAGGTCTGACTCTACTGCTTCTATCAATACTGAAAATTCCAGTGTAAAAATTAACCCATTCCCGCATATTGACGCCTTTTGACGCTTCTGTAAACCATTGCAAATGCAAATGCAAATGCTCTATTTATCACATAGGTTTCAAAACTACACAATTCTGAAAATTTCCTTTTCTCTAGTTAATGCTCCTTTTTGGTAGATTTATTCAAAGAGGTTAGGTCTAAAAATAGCCTAAGTGGGAATGGGTTAATGCAGTTATAAAAATTCAGCTAACAGATATTCATGGTGTCATTGTTTCTTACATGAATATTCAACAGGGAAACATTTTAAATCATCCCTAGGCAACTGTGCTTTCAGATCACTACTTCAGTTATCCCTTAACTCTATGACAATTTATGAAAGAAACAATGACATCAGGAATATTCATTAGTTGCATTTTCATAAAGACTTATGAACACAAAAAATATGGCCACCACAGAAGCTAAAGAATCATATCTATATGATTTCATAAGCAAACAGAGCAGACCCTGATAAATGACACCTACAGGAGCCTTCTATTCTGGGTGAATTGTGTTTGCAAAGGCATAAAAAGGTGTATATAATAATGGCATAAAGGGTTAAAGAATTCATAATGTGATGAAATATGAGAAAACAATGTAGACCCTGATCAGACATATCATATATGTGTTTCTACCCTTTTCTGTCCCAAAATTTGAGTCTGATGAGAAAAATAATAAACATCTAGATAGGAAAACTTTAAGCTACTTAGATTTTATACGAATCATCCTGTTTGCAACTGTCAGCCAATGTAACTTTTTGTATGCTAAATAAGTTGCTGCTATTCTGAAAGTTACTTTTACCTTCATTTCTATTTAACCCTTTCCTTCATATAAACATGTTTTCACGAATTTGCGAACAGAGTAGACCCAGATCAGATGGCTCCTATAGGAGTCATCTGATCAGTGTCTGCTCTGTTTGCTAATGGAATTTGAGTGATCTGTTTCTTTACTTTCTAAAATGGCTACAATATACCATCTTTCATATTTCATTATATTTTGTCCATGGATATACAGTAGGTATTGAAATTTGAAATAAACATAGAACAGGGAAAGGTTTAACAGAGTTACAGATAAACGTGTGTACTCAAGTACGTGTGTACTCAAGTACTAAAATCGTTATTTCTCCACCAAACCTTATGTTGTGACCACTCTTTAGAATCGTCTCGATGAGACGATGCTAAAGAGTGGCCACAACATGGGGTTTAGTGGAGAAATAAAGAAGATATTCTTGAAAATGTTTTAATTTATGCATCTTATCTGAACCTCTGGTTAAATAAAACTGAGAGTGTAATGCAGTTTTGATTCTGATGAGATGCCAAGTTACTTGACATCTCATTTGGATCAAACTGTTTCTATAAGTAATCACAAATTCACTGCAATTATACAAAGATTGCTTGAAATTGAGATATTGGATCGAGATAGTTGCCAAATTGTCTTGCATAAAAGGAAATTAGCAGAACCATAATAGCAAAGTGATACACTGACACTGATAAACTGACACTGCCACATCTACCATAATTATTCCAAGTATTCTGACTGATAAAACAAATGCAAATAGTGCAGATCCAGATCAATGGCTCCTGAAGGAGCCTGTATGATCAAGGTCTACGTTATTGGCAACCATGTGAATCTAATTCAAGTTATCAAAATGGTGCAAAGTTGAATTATTCAGCTTTACAAATTGTTGCAGAGGGGGGAATTGGTGTCGGAATACTAAGTGTAATTAAAGCATTTATTTATCTGCTGGCAAATTAAGAAATATGGCTACAATTGCCTTATGATGATGTCAAAATTGTATCAACCATTTGAATGCGGGGAAATGAGTGTACTGGCATTTGCAAACAGTGTAGACCCAGATAAGATAGCTTATGGAGGAGTACTCTGAACAGGGTCTGTATTGTTTGCCATTCAAAACCTTCCAGCAGTTTTAAGTCTTTCAAACTCTGTTGTTAACTCTTTACTCCATAAATACGCCTTTCTACACCTTTGCAAACAGAGAAGACCCAGATCAGACGGCTCCTATAGGAGCCATCTGATCAGGGTCTGCTCTGTTTGCTTATGAGATAATATAGAAGTGATTCTACAGTTTCTGCCATGGCCAATAATTCCTGTATCCATATGTCATTAATAAAAAATATCTAATTAATATTCATGATGTCATTATTTCTTACATCAATATTCATTGAGGAAAGGGTGGACCATATTGAAAATTGGTCTGTGGACCATAGTGAAAATTTGTCTTGTACCAAATATGTAATCCACTCAAATCCACTAATCCGTTATTATTATTATATTATTATTATAATCACTGATGGAATATTCAGCATTCAAAGAATTAGTCCCATTGAAACAGAACTGATTTTTTAACTGTCAGAATCAATTCCAATAATGATACAAAAATTATACAAGACGCCAAATTAATGTGTTGAAACTATTTAGTCTAAAAACTTTTATTTCAATTTTGAGTAATATTGGTTTTAATAACATGATGAAAACAGATTTTCAAACAAAACTTTTTTCAGAAAGTTTCATATATCTTTAACTTTGAACCTCTAGAAGATTATACAATTTGTGTAAGTAGCTTTTACCCAAGTTTAACCCTTTATTTAACGCCTTTCTACACCTTTGCAAACAGAGTAGACCCAGATCAGATGGCTCCTTTAGTAGCCGTCTATCAGGGTCTGCTCTGTTTACTTTTGAAATTAGAATAAAGGTGACCCTTCAGTTTCTACCAATTCCAAAAACATCCTGTGTACATAATTATGTTATTATAACAATTAATCTACAGTAATTAATACTCATGGTGTCATTATTTCTTACATGAATATTCATGGAGTCAAGGGTTAACCCTTTGAATGCAGGAAATGAGTGTACTAGCATTTACACACAGTTAGACCTTAGAGGCACCCTCTCATCAGTGTCTGCACTGTTTGTCAGTAAAAATCCCCTAGCAAATTAACCCTTTCCTCAATAAATACACCTTCCTATGCCTCTGTAAAAAATGCACTTTTTGAAACTATTGTGATAAATAGAGCATTAAATTTGCTCCACATGAGCAAATGCTCTATTTATCACAAATGTTTCAAAACTACACAATTCTAAATTTTCCTTTTCTAGTAAATGATCCTTTTCGGTAGATTTATTCAAAGAGGCTGGATCTAAGAATAGCCTATGAGGGAATGGGTTAAACACTGTCATACTGAATGGCCTCTATCGTTGATGTACCATTCCGCTATGAAAATTCAGCAATAAAAATGTTAATATTAACAGTGAAGAACAAGATTAGATGGTGCAGAACCTGATCATTGATCTGCGATATACAGTCATATTCTAAGAACAATCTCTAATCTGATATCTCCGTATAATCTCATATCTCCGTATAATCTCATATCTCCGTATTCGAAGGGTTAAACCTTTTATACCCCACACATAATTCCTACAATATCAGCCTATCATACAATAAACAGATATCACAGTATCCTTTATCCAATACATTATCCAATATGCACCGACTACTTTCACTGCCCAAAGAATGTCCACATGCTATACAATCTGTTCGGATACCATGGATTTTACTCCGAGTTTTCCAATGACGGGAGACATTGGTTCAAGATGCCACAAGTTTTGGGTTGTCCATTCAATGAGTAAACTCTATTGGTATGTGACTATTACTATAAATCAATGGAATCTGTTGCACAGAGACCAAAAACGTATTGCAGTCAAACCCCTCTAAACCAGAATTCTAGTAGAGAAGAATTTAGATTCTTTTAGACAGGTGGCTGCTTAATGCAGGATGAAAGTCATGCAGAAAGCTCCTAGGAAAGAAAACAATTTTCTATAGTGACTGTGAGTACAAAGGTTACTTGGTCAGAGCCGTATACGGAAAAGTATGTCTGGGTCCATGCTTATAAAACTTTTAGTTGAGTCTAAGTTCGTTCTCAGACTCAACTAAAAGCTTTATAGCATGGACACTGATCGGCACACAGAAAATGTTTGGCCTTTCAGGTTGACCAAATTGTTTCCCTGCATCTCACAAAATCAACTTTTTTACAGAACTGACCTTGTATAACCCTTTATTCCATCAACATCAATGTAAGAAATAATAACATCATGAATATTGATTAGATCTTTTTTTTATAATGGCACAATTTTGGCCAAGGCAGAAACTGTAGCATCGTATCTATATTATTTCATTATCAAACAGCAGACCCTAATATAAAACAGTTCCTACAGGAGCCATCTGATCTTGTTCTACTCTGTGTAGAAAGGTGTATTTATGGAGTAAAGGGATAATCTATCACCCTGCATTTAGCTTTCATCTGCCTTAAAACCTAGAAATGGACTAACTTTGAGTATCTGTTGTAGAAAGACTTTACTGTAACACTGTGATATGGCCATGCTTAATATTGTTGGAGCAATTTATGGTTATAAGAGAAGTAGAGAAGTGATTAGGTGCCAATACTTATCGAGTTAGGAGTCAGCAGTGGGGTTGCTCAGAGTTCAACGAGATGTAATTATTACTGATATTACAAGCTGCTGCAGCTCAAGAATCTGATAGCAATAGTTTACTTTATATTATATGCAGTAAACCCTCCCTAAAGTTTATACCAAAGAAAGACTAATTGTGGGCTTCTATTCAGGTTGTAATAGTGTTGCTCAGGGTGAAAGCAAAGCAGGAAGGTCAAAGAGGAGCTTTCTGCATTGCTTTTGTTCTGCCCATTACTTGGCAACCACAGACTTTACTTTTTAAGACCCGCATTTTTAAAGGGTTTAACCCATTCCCGCATATTGATCCCTCTGTAAAAGTTTCTCTTTGAAACCACTGTGATATTTAATAGCGCATTTCCTTCATAGGAGCAAATGCTTTATTTCTCACAATTTGAAAATTTTCCATTTCTCTAGTAAATGCTCCTTTTCGGTAGATTTATTCAAAGATGTTTGATCTAAAACTAACCTTTGATGGAATGGGTTAAAATGTATGCTTAGCTGATAATCCCATCTTTTTATGTCACATTTACGTTGATTTAGGCTTCATGTGATAATGGTTATAGCATGCTCAGTAACATAATTGAACTGGCTTCAGCTGATATGGCAATAGTATGTACATGAGTGAACTGACTTCATGTGATAATGGCAATACTGGTAGCATGCTACATCAGTGAACTGGCTTCATGTGATAATGGCAATATCATGTTACATGAGTGATCTGGCTTCATGTGATAATGACAATAGCACGCTACATAGGTGAACTGGTTTCAGCTGATAATGGCAATAGCATGTTACAAAAGCGAACTTGTTTCATGTGCTAACAGCAATAGCATGTTACATGAATGATATGGCTTCATGTGATAATTAACACAGCATTTTACAAAAGCCAACTTGTTTCATGTGCTAACAGCAATAGCACTGGTTGAATGTGATAATGGCACTTAAGAGTGATCTAGCCTCATGTAATAATGCCATTAGCATGTAATATGTGAGATTTGAAATTATGTGATGATTGAAGAAAACAGTGTGTTATATGACTTGACTTGTTCCTTGTGATAATGGCAATAGTGTTTTGCTCCATGTGATAATGGCACTAGTGTCTTACATAACTTAATTTTCTCCATGTGATAATGGCACTAGTGTCTTATATACCTTAACTTGCTCCATGTGATAATGGCAATAGTGTCTTACATAACATAATTTTCTCCATGTGATAATGGCACTAGTGCCTTACATAAATTAACCTGCTCAATGCAATAGTGGCAATTAATAGTGTCTTACATAAATTAACTTGCTCAATGTGATAATGGCAAGAGTGAGTTACACAACTTAACTTACTCCATATAATAATGACAATAGGGTCTTACATAAATTAACTTGTTCAATGTAATAGTGGCAATATCACATTACATGTGTGAATGGTTCATCAGTGTTTAACTATAGAGTTCATTCAGTATGAAAGACTTAATTTTGCTTGAAGATTTTGAATAACAAACAGTGCAGACCCTGATCAGAGGGCTCCTCTAGGAGCTCTCTGATCTGGACCTACACTGTTTGCAAACACCAGTATACTTATTTCCCCACATTCAAAGAGTCCAATAGAAACAAACTTCAAAGCAAAATATCTCCCAACAACATTTGCTTATTTCCACAGAAAGTGCATATTGAAATGAATGAAATCATCCCAATTCAACAGAAATTGGATTACCCTACACTATCTCATACATAACACATAAGAACATTTTGAAATCAATTCTCTGATTCAATTCAGCTTGCAGTATAATTAAATAAAATTCGAATACCTATTTGTCTTTTTTCTCACCAATTACAAATAACCTTTTCTTAGAATAGTCGGTTGAATGTGTTGATTAACCCTTTCCTCCATGAATATTCATGCAAGAAATAATGATGTAATGAATATTAATGAGTTTAATTTGATATAATAGCACATAAACACAGGAGTTTTTTGGCCATGGCAAAACCTTATATCATAAGCAAACAGAGCAGACCCTGATCAGATGGCTCCTATAGGAGCCGTCTGATCTGGGTCTACTCTGTTAGCAAATGCGTAGAAAGGAGTATTTATGAAATAAAGGTTTAACGTCTGTTTCTGCCAACTATGGGCTAATTGGACGCCACAGAGTGAGAGAAGTGGATACAGAGAAACCTGCGTGTGATGCACTATTACTATTATCCATAAGACTTTCTTTTTCTCTGGTTCTTGTAGATGCCAAGTGTAAAATACTGATACATCAGACATTGGTTTAAAAAGTCTCATCCTATGGTCTTGGTCCAGCTAGGGATCAAACCAGGAACCCTGGTATTGTAGTCGAGCACAATAACAACTCAACCATGTCTGCCAGTTTTCTTAGAATATTAGAATAGGGGGTGCACAAAAAGTATCCCATCCTGCCACAACATGGGAAGGACAGTACATAACATCCACTCAAGAGGTTCAACTCTTTCCTTGCTCAATATTCTAGTGAGATTAATAATGACATCATTATTTTTTATTTTTATAATGGCATTTCACTACTGCATACATAGGCCATTGAAATATAGTTACTATACCATTAAATGTACATTAAACTTGTAAAATCCATTAATTCTCCTATTATTTCTCCCATTAATTCCTGCAATAATGATTTTAACAGGGTTTGAAACATTAATGGGATAACTCCTTAAAACACCATGAAATATAATTTTTATGACCATTAATAATACCTGGAAAGGCATTAAAAATAAAGAAAATATTATTATAAAGTTAATGGCAATGAAAAAAACATGAAAAACCATGAAATCTTGTTTTAATCTTTTTTAACCTGTTTATTAATGCCCATTAATTGCATCCACTCTCTTTAATGGCCATGAATATCCAATCCACTTTTATTCATGCCCATTAACTGTTTTGAACTTTTTTGTTAATGGCCATGAAAAAGAAAAACTTAAATTTTTAATGCCAGTTGAAGTTATAATTGTGTATGTGATAAATTTGCCCCCTTTGCCAGAGCAAAATGGCCTGTTTATCAAGCGTCTGATAAAAGAACACAGTCTACAGGAATTGAGCTGATTTCAAATGACTATTTTAACTATACCATTAAAATATTTGCCATTAATTTATTTCAGGGGGTGTTAATGGGTATTTGCTTCCATTAAAAGCTTTTAATGGTTATTTTAATAATAATCTTAATGGCCATTATATCTTTATTTTAACAGACTTTTAAGAGGATTGTGTTAACAGGTTTTCAGGGATTTTTAAGGATGCCATTAAATGCCATTAAATAGTGACCATTAAAATGCCATCAAAGTTTTACCTATTAATCGGTCATTTTAATGGGTGTACCATAAAACTAGATGCAAATCCTGCTAAAAATTAAATGGGTTTTTAAACAAGAGGGCCTGAAAGGCCCTGATATCGCTCACCAGACAATCATAGGAGAATATTTTCAAAGTTTTCACAATATGTTTCTATAGAAAACTAACCGGCCCTGGGGCGAGCCAATTTTAATTCAGAAAGAACAAGGGCATGCTGTATTGCTATGCAAGACATGAAAAACCTCCACTCTCCCCACCCCACCCATCCATGGTGTGGTTGACCAAGGTTTATACATGACCACCTGAATGGTATAAGTACCTACTTTCATACATTGAATCAGTAAATAAAAAGTTATTGTCCCGACAAGAAAATATGAAAAAGGGGAGTAACTCCAAAAATATTGATGCTAGAGTTATTGCCCTTGTGCATGGCACTACATCTCATCACGCTTGTTCCATATGAGAAGTTTCAAATCAATTGAACCAGTACATAAAGAGTTATTAACTGGACAAGAAAATATGAAAAGGGGGAATAACTCCAAAAATATGGATGCTATAATTATGGCCCTTGTGCATGACACTACTCCTGATCATGCTTCTTCAATGTGTGAAGTTATAATGAATTTGGCCTAACTTTGTAGGAGATATTGCCCGGACACGAAGTGTGACAGACGGACTGACAAGAAAATATGAACAAGAGGGCCTGAAAGGCCCTGACATCGCTCACCAGACAATCAGAGGAGAAGATTTTCATAGTTTTCACTATGTGTTTCTATAGAAAACTAGCCAGCCCTGGTGAGGGCCAATTTTGACTCAAGGGGCATAATTTATGTAACTTTTGTAGAGGACCTCAAGTGAAGAAAATTTTAGACTAGAGGCGGATTCTCCCACCACTAATGACCTATGGAAACAGTTTGGATCCAGATCAGGGTCCACATAATGTGGGCCCTGATCTGATATCCAAATTGTTTGTAAATGAGACTGAACTTCTGAAAAACTTAGAAAGAAAGTGTGTAGTGGGATTCTCCCACCACTAATGACCTATGCAAACAGTTTGGATCCAGATCAAAGCCAATATAATGTGGGGCCTGATCTGTTATCCAAACTGTTTGTCAATGAGACTGAACTTCTGAAAAACTTAGAAAGAAATTGTGTAGTACCGATTACTTATGAATATGCTGCAGACAACTATTTAGCAGATGACAAAATTACCCAGCATGCAAAGAGTTAAGCTGAAATTCACAACAGATATGCTCTATATTGATAGCTGGTAGCTTAATGTAGGGCATAGGTATGAAAAAAAGCTTTAAGAGTGTTCTGCATATTGAGAACTATCCACAGTTTTCTCAAACTTAAATGAGTGTGTTATTTGTCTAAACACAATTTCTACTCTACTGATCAGGCTAAGGGCGATTATATAAGAAATCACACTGACTGGTCTCAGCTCTGCAGGCTGATATATTAAGGAGAAACCTTTAGAATGTCGATTATGATGTGAAGAAGTCTGTACACACAGGGTAGGGCCAATTTTAACCCAAGAACTATGATACTTATAAAACCCATAAAGTTATGCTAAGTAAATCTATACACCAAATATCTAAGCTCTGGGACATGTAGTTTCTGACAAGAATATTTTTAAAGTTTTTCCTATGCATAACTAGTGATCTCATGGGCTGTTTATGTAGTCAGCTACAAAAAACTGTTAATCCCTGGGGTGGGACCAATTTTTATCCTAGGGGCATAATTTATATAACTTTTGTAGAAGCCCTGAAGTTGAAGCTATGTGCCAAATATGACCTTCTAGTTTTAGAGGAGATGATGTTCAAAGTTTTCACTATATGTTTCTATTGAAAACTGAAAACCCCTGGGGCAGGGCCAATTTTGACCCCAGGGGTATAATTTATATAACTTTTGTAGAGGACCTATAGGTGATGCTATGTACCAAAGATGAAAGCTGAGAACCCTGTAGATTCAGAGGAGAAGATTTTTAAAAGTTCAAATTGTTGACGCCCGACGACGGACGACACACGCCGGACATCTGGCGATCACAAAAGCTCACCCTGAGCACTTTGTGCTCTGGTGAGCTAAAAAGGGGAATAACTCCAAAAATATTGATGCTAGAGTTATGGCCCTTGTGTATGACACTACCCCTCATCATGATTGTTCCATATGTGAAGTTTCAAATCAATTGAACCAGTAGATAAAGAGTTATTGTCCGGACAAAAAAATATGTAAAAGGGGATTAACTCAAAAAATATTGATGCTAGAGTTATGACCCTTGTGCATGACACTAGCCCTCATCATGCTTCTTCAATGTGTGAAGTTATAATGAATTTGGCATAACTTTGTAGGAGATATGGCCCGGACAAGAAGCGTGACAGACGGACGGACATACGGACGGACAGACAGATGGACAGACGGACAGACAGACAGACGGAATCGAGCAAACCTATAGTCCCCCAACCGGTAACCGGTGGGGGACTAATAAATTAACCTATTCAACCCCTGTTCAAAATTTCAGATATTTTCATTGCACCTTCATGAGTTCATATTATTATTCATATCTGAACATAATTTTAATCCTTCCCCTGTTCTATGTTCATTCAAATTTCAATACCTACTGAATATACATGAAAATGAAAATAATTAATGAAATTTGCACTATATTATATCATAAGCAAACAGAGCAGATTGATCAGATGGCTACTACATGAGCCATCTGATCGGGGTCTATTCTGTTTGCAAGTGTATAGAAAGGCGTATTTATGGAGTAAAGGGTTAATTGTCAAAACAACAGCCTGCTTTGGAAAAATGGCTACCCCTGAGGTTTGGCCAATTTTGATCCCAGGGTCATGATTTATATAACTTTTGTAGAAGACCTTTACATGATGCTATGTGCCAAATATTAAAGCTAAGAACCTTCCAGTTTCAGAGAAAGTTTTTTTAATATGCAGTAGTGTTTGAACACAGAACATTTTGGCTCAGGCAGAAACTGCAGAATTAGATTCTATATTATACCACAAACAAACAGAGCAGACCCTGATCAGACGGCTCCAGTAGAAGCCGTGTGATCTCAGTCTACTCTGTTAACTTTTCAAAGGAGTGAAAAGGCCTTTATATAAAGGAAAGAGTTAATGCTGGATTTTTAACCCTTTCCTTCATATAAACATGTTTTCACGCATTTGCAAACAGAGTAGACCCAGATCAGACAGCTCCTATAGGAGCCGTCTGATCAGGGTTTGCTTATCTTACTTGATAAATCTGTTTCCTTAGTTTCTAAAATAGCTAAAATGTTACACTTTCCATATTTCATTATAACTAAACAATTGTGCCCATGAATATTAAAAATTGGACTAAATATAGAACAGGGAAAGGGTTAATTGACTTCCATGTTTATGTATTCAGTGGTTGCTACAGAGAGATTGTACTGTATTTACAAAATCTAGAAAAAATATGTTTTCTTAATTCTAAAAAGCTTTTTGGTTGTTCTCATAAAGAACTGCCATGGACAGGTGATTCTAACTCGGGAAGGACTGCTGAAATTCTGTAAGATAATTTGGGTGTATGTTTCCCTATACAAGAGATTGAAAAAATAGTTTTGTTTAATTTTCATGCTAAATTCAAAATAAATCTAAAATTTCAACATTCATCTCAATTTAAATTTTCTGATAAAATAATTTATCATTTGTCATGACTTATCTGTATTTTATAAGTGTAATAATTTACATGTTGTCTAATAATTTCAAGAATGTTTTCGATGCAATCACTTTCTTTACTTTGGTTTCTAAAACAGAAAAATACACCTATATTCCATCATTCTATTTTTCATCCCAGGCTGAATATTGTACTTATTGGAATTGCCTTATTTTTGTTAAGAAATGTATGTAAGATTTTAGAAGGGAAAAATGTTATCTGCTGGGAAAAAAGGGGAATGATTTAAAATTATTAAAGCAAGAGTTATCACCCTTATCTCCTGCTTGTTGCCGTCTACATGTGTTTCAAGTTTAAAATCAATCCCATTTAGGAGCATATTAATTGTTTTATCTATAAATATGCCTTTGAGTATCTTTGCAAACAGAGCAGACCCAAGAGTAAAGGTCTTCATGGCTCTTGCAGAGTTTGTGGTTTCCTTATGAAATAATATAGTGATTCTATTTCTGCCACTGCCAAAAACTAATGAGTTCATGTACCGTTATAAAATATAATTTAATTATTTCTTTTGTAAATACAGTAAAACCTCTCTATAATGGCCACTAAATTGCGTGAATTAGTTGGTATTTAGGGCAGATGGCTGCTTAAAGCAAGGTGAAAGTAAAACAGAATGCTCCTATAAAAGCGTTCTGTTTTACTTTCACCTTGCTTTAAGCAGCCACCTGCCTTTAATTAATACAAAATACTTGATGTAATTTAGTGGTCGTAACAGAGAGGTTTTACTGTATATATGAAGAAAAGGGTCAACATAAAGGATGAGGAATAAAGTATGACAGACAAATGGACATATAGACACACACACTGACAGACAGACTTGAAGTAGACAACAACTGTTGCAGATTAAAACTTATTCAGCTGCAAAAAGTTAAGATCCAGATGAGATGTCAACTAACTCTTGTGTTTCATCAGGATCCAAACTGTTTGACACTTCTGACTGTATAATTATGTGAAGAGAAATGGAGAAAATACCACTTTGGAAACAGTAGCAAATGACAATGTTTTGCAAACTAAAATTACACAGTGTGCAATTTAACCCTTTCCTCCATAGGCTATTTTAGACCCAACCTCTTTGAATTAATATACCCAAAAGGAGCATTTATTAGAGAAAAGTAAAATTTAAGAATTCTGTAGTTGAAACCATTGTGATAAATAGAGCATTTGCTCCAATAGGAGTAAATGCTCTATTTATCACAATGGTTTCAAAAAGTGGTTAGAAGGCGTATTTATGGAGGAAAGGGTTAATTACTTTTCTAAAACATCTCGACTCTAACAATACTCTGCAATGACTTCCCACAAGTGTAGATTATAAATAAAGAGGCTTATTTAGAATATATAAATAATAGTCAAGTAAAATAACTTTTATATTTACAGCCAAATCCTATCTTGCTGCTACTCATTAGAATTGCCTCGCCCAGTTGATTCTAATGAGTAGCAGCAAGATAGGGTTTGGTTGAGAAATGAGACATTTTGATAATTCAATATGAAGCATATCCGTAACAGCTCTAATTTCCTACCTTCTAGTTCTTCCATTACTATATCCTCTTGTGATTCTGCCATTATCTCATGTAACACACTGTCTATACCACAAGGATGACAAGACTAATTCAAATATTACTTATACCCTGCCTTTTAAAATGTTCACAGGTCCAGTAACTACTGAGCAAGGAACTGGCCAGATGCAAAACTTTAAAAGAAACTTAATCAAAACCGCTGTGCAATTAACAAAGATGACGTTAAAGAACAACAGGAACTCAGAGAGTTATTCTTCAACAAACACTGCTTGCACAATGAATATACTTTCATCTATCACTTGAAGATGGAATCCAGTGACTTCCAGAGTTGGTCAAGTTAATGCTGCCAAAAAAGCAGGTGATAGTCTTTCAAATCTGTTGTTGAATAGATAAAAATGTTCAATCTACCGGGGTAGATCAGGGTCCAATTTGTTCTCGCTAGATGTTACATACACGAGTAAGGGTCTAATTTCCTAAAGTTATCCTCAGGACAAGTGAAAGCCTACATAAGCCATAATTATCGAAGATTGCACATTCCAAACCATTAAAAGGTGCATGTTTCCTGTAAAACTTGAGCATGCCAAGGGGAAATTCATTAGACTGCCTGTGCAAACAGTTTCAATCCAGATTAGATGACAAGTAACAAGGCTTCAAAATGGATTCAGAACTGTTTGACACTGAGTGGTTTTTTTTTATAGAGACACCTGACATACTTATGTTGAAAAGAACATGGCAAACATTTTTTGTAGACAAAATGCATTTAGCATGCTCAACAATAAGTTCCAAGAACTGCAAATTGGTGAATCAAACTGAGCCAAAGTACAAATACTGCCACAAATTACTTTCACAAAAAAATACAGAATTGTTATAGAAGCCAAGAAACATAAATCTCATCTTGACTGCTTGAAACCCTTCACTCCATAAATACGCCTTTTAAAATATTTGCAAACAGGGTAGACTAAGATAACCTGGCTCCTATAGGAGACGTCTGATCAGGGTTTGCTCTATTTGCTTATGAAATTTTATATATCTGATTCTACGGTTTCTGTCATGGTAAAATAATCCTTGTATAAAGTCATAATTAAAGTTAAGTTAAGATGGAATCGTAAATATTAATTAGATTAATGATCATTTGTTACAAGAATATTCATGGGGGAAGGATTTATACTAAAATAAAGTATAGGATAGAGCAACAGATAACTGAGCTTACTAAGAACTAAAATCATCATTGCTCCACCAAACCCTATGTTGTGACCACTCTTTAGAATTGTCTCTCCGCCACCAAACCCTATGTTATGACCACTCTTTAGAATCGTCTCGGAGAGACAATTTTAAAGAGTGGTCACAACATAGGGTTTGGTGGAGAAATAAAGAAGTTTTTTTTAATTCTTGAAAATGTTTTTATTTACACATTTTATCTGGAGCTCTAGTAGGGGGATGAATTTTCAATGTAGAATAATCCCTTATCCCATTCCCGCATATTGACGCCTTTGATGCTTCTGTAAAAGTCACTTTGTGAAACCATTGTGATAAATAGAGCATTTGCTCCACAGGAGCAAATGCTCTATTTATCACAATGGTTTCAAAACTACACAATTCTGGAAATTTCCTTTTCTCTAGTTAATGCTCCTTTTTGGTAGATTTATTCAAAGAGGTTAGGTCTAAAAATAGCCTAATTGGGAATGGGTTAAAGTAAACCTCTACGTCATGAATATTACTGTAAGGAATAATGACATCATGCATATTAATTACATGAATGCATTAACCCTTTCAGTGTGGCAAACGAGTCACTAATGTCATTTGCAGACAGTGTAGACCTAGATGATAGGGATCCTAGGAGTTACACTTTTCTTTAAAAAACAATTCCTGAATATTCATGGCAAGCTTAATCTGTTTGAATTTTGGAAAAGTCCATTTGAAAATTCAGCATTGAAAGGTTTAATAATGGCATACGAACGCAGCAATTTTATCTTTGTAGATCAAATCAGATCTTAGTATTCAAGAATCAAACAGAGCAGATTCTGATAAGACAGTCGGCTCCTACAGGAGTCATCTGATCTGGGCCTACTCTGTTGGCAAATGCATTAACCCATTCCTCCATAGGCTATTTTTACCAAAAAGGAGCATTTATATAACTAGAGAAAAGAAATATTTTAGAATTTTGTAGTTTTGAAACCTTCGTGATAAATAGAGCATTTGCTCCTTAGGAGCAAATGCTCTATTTATCACAATGGTTTCAAAAAATAACTTTTACAGAGGCGTAGAAAGGCGTATTTATGGAGAAAAGGGTTAAAGGCGTATTTATTGTGTAAAGGATGAAAAGATGAAATTTGCTAGTAATGCTTGAATGACAAACAGAGCAGGTCCCAATAAGACAACTCTTCTTGGAGTCTTCCAATATGGGTCTATATTGTTCGCAAATGTTACTTTCTATCCAACATTCAAAGGACTGATGAATTCTTTTTATTTTTCTATGAAATAACAAGTTGTAACAGTGTCTTCTTCAATTGTAACAGTTTTTTTCATTCCTTTTTAATCGATCCTATACTCCATAAATATGCCTATGCAAACAGAGCAGACCCAGATCTGACGGCTCCTATAGGAGCAGTTTGATCAGGGTCTGCTCTGTTTGCAAATGATAAATGTAGATATGATTTTTCAGTTTCTGCGTTGGCCAAAAATTTATAATATGCTATTATAACAAATTAATCAAATTAATATTCATGACATCATTATTTCTGACATGAATATTCATGGAGGAAAGGGTTAAACGTTGGACTAGAGTGTTAAACAATTTGTATCCTGATAGGACATTGAAGTATTTGTCATTCCATATGCATTAAAACTGTTGGCAAAAAAGAATTGGCAAATACAGCATAGTCACATTAGGTTTTGCAATTAGCCTTTGAAGAATGCAACAAAATTACCCAGGTAATGCCAAAATTACATTTACACATAAATTATAAGAACTACTTATGTATATCTGGCAAATAGTTCTAAATGTTCGCTTTCAGTCCCCAAGTTCACCTTGATTCTCTAACAAACTCCGGGAGCCATCTGATTAGGGTCTACTCTGTTTGGTTATGAAATAAGAGTCATCTGATCTGGGTCTGCTCTATTTGCAATGGCAGTAAAAGGCTTAACCCTTCTCATGCTGAAAAGATAGTGTCTGTTTAACCTCTGATTTGCTGACCTTCAATTCAAACTTTTTTAGAACCTATTGACCATGTGTTAACCCATTCCCTCATAGGCTATTTTTAGATCCAACCTCTTTGAATAAATCTACTGAAAAGGAGCATAAACTAGAGAAAAGGAAAATGTTAGAATTGTGTAATATTGAAACCATTGTGATAAATAGAGCATTTGCTCCATAGGAGCTAATGCCATATCTATCACAATGGTTTCAAAAAGTGACTATTACAGAGGTGTAGAAAGGTGTATTTATGGAGGAAAGGGTTAAACAGCTTGGATTCTAATGAGACGCCAAGTTACTCAGCATCTTACCTAGATCCAAGCTGTTTGAAAATGTTAGTTAAGCCTTTCACTGTTCTATGTTTATTCCAAATTTCAATACCTACTGCATATACATGGACAAAATAGTTAAAATGAAATATGGGAGGTGGAACATGTACATTGTACTCATTTTAAAAACTAAAGAAACAGATCAACCAAATTCCATTAGCAAACAGAGCAGACCCTGATCAGACAGCTCCTATTTGTGAAAATGTGTTTATATGAAGGAAAGGGTTAAGACCTGCTTTAGCATGCAAAGAGCATTTCTGATACTGAAAAGTGCACTTTTTGAAAATTGTTTGTTTATCATTTTTCTGGAGGCTATGAATAAAGTCAAACTTCAAATAAGAAACATTGTCTGAAGTAGGGTAGACAGATCTAATATCATGCCCCTGGTGATGCTAGTTCTCCTCGATTGATCAGGATTATCATACAGAAACTCTTTAAGATATTCTAGATTTCAGTCCCAAATTAACCCTACAGTAAGCCCCCTCTAATGTGACCACCAAAAAAGGGCACAGTTCTGGACGACAGAGGCAGGTAGCTGCTTAATGCAAGATGAAAGTTATGCAGAAAGCTCCTATAGCAGCTTTCTGCATAACTTTAGTCCAGCATTAACCCATTCCCACTTAGGCTACTTTTAGACCTAATCTCTTGGATTAAATCTACCAAAAAGGAGCATTAACTAGAGAAAAGGAAAATTTCAGAATTGTGTAGTTTTGAAACCATTGAGATAAATAGAGCATTTGCTCCTGTGGAGCAAATGCTCTATTTATCACAATGATTTCATAGTGACTTTTACAGAAGCGTCAAAAGGCGTCAATATGCGGGCATGGGTTAAGCAGCTACCTGCTTACAAAGAACGGCATTTTTATTCATTAAGTGGTCACATTAGAGGGGTTCTAATGTATTTGTAACCGGACTCCAATTTTCAAACAGCTCAGATCCAGGTGAGACTATGAGTAACTTGTTGTCCAAGCCAAGTCGAATCAGAAGTAGTCCAAAAACCTCAGCAGGTTCAAGGTTAATAACCTTTACTCTATGAATATTCATGAAAGAAATGATGACATCATGAATATTAATTAGATTGATTTTTAAAATAGCATATCAACACCTGAAGGTTTTGCAAAAGCAGAAACTGTATCATCAGTTCTATCTATACAATTCTATAAGCAAACAGAGCAAACCCTGGTCAGATGGGTCCTGTAGGAACCATCTGATCTGGGTCTACTCTCTTTGCAAAGGTGTAGAAAGGCATATTTATGGAGTAAAGGGTTAATTAAAGGGCTACCCATTGAAAATTTATTTACACCCACAATCTGCAAGAAATTGTTATCTCCGTCGATCAAAGAACAGTTTGTCTTTAATTTCTATTTAAAACTTGAGTTTTAAATAGTTTGGATACTACTGTGATATTGAGTAACACAGGTTGTCTCATCTGGATTCAAACTGTTTCAAAATTAACCCTCTCGGTGTGGGTATCACGTCAGTAATGTCCTATGCAAACAGTGTAGACCAGGATGAGAGGACTCCTACAGGAGCCATCAGGGTCTGCACTGTTTGTCGTCTAACACTTTTCTTTAAAATATCCCTAAATATTCATGGTAAGCTTGACATTGTTTCAATTTTGGAATAGTTCATTTGAAAATTCAGTGTTGATATGGTTAATCACTGAATTCCACCATGGTGTGGAAAGAGAAAGATAAGACAACATCCTATCATCAGGAATATATCCTTCTGATGTTTGCTTCAAAACTGTTATCTGCTGAAATTCCTAAAATACCTACAATCATTTTTAACTGTAAAGAAACCAGATTCTAAAGTCAAGTAGGTTGGATCAAGTTAAGACAGTAGATTGTTCTGATGTGTTTTCTGAATTAAAAAAACTCTTTGGAAATGTCAGTCAATTGATGTTATGTTGTGCAAAGGATATAATACAGGTATGAAAAAAAAAATCACATCTCCATGGCAACCCGGCATCCAAGTGTAACACACATACCTCAGTGTATATTTATCTTCAACATACCAGAGTGCTCACTGATTGAGATGTATACCAAAATTGATCCAGATGCTGAGCCTTTAACCCTTTCCCTGTTAACCATATTCATATTTCCCTGTAACCACATTCATATTTCCCTGTAACCATATTCATATTTCCCTGTTCCCATGGACAAAATAGTTATAACGAAATATGGAAAGTGGAATACTGTAGCCATTTTAGAAAGTAAAGATACAAATCTATCAAATTCCATTAGCAAACAGAGCAGACCCTGATCAGACAGCTCCTATAGGAGCCATCTGATCCGGGTCTACTGTGTTTGGAGATGCGTGAAAACACGTTTATATGAGGGAAAGGGTTAAATATTCATGTAAGAAATAATAACATCAAGAATATCTATTTGCAGATTTTTTATAATGGCATAAGTTTTATTTTCAAAATGGATAACTGTAGAGTCAAATATTTTATATTTCATTAACAAACAGGGCAGACCCTGATCAGATGGCTCCTCTAGGACTACACATCTGGGACTACACTGTTTGCAAATGTATGAGAAGGCATTTTTATAAAGAAAGGAAACTCTCTAGCTGCCACATATTGTCGGCTGCAAAGTTTTATTTCGAATATTTTCTTCCTTTTTGTTTCAAAAACATAATTACAGCTTTAACTCTTTGCACGCTAGCGGCGAAGCTGTGATTACTTATGCAAACAGTTTGGATCCAGATGAGACGCCGCAATATGCAGGATCCAAACTGTTTGTCACTTTGACCATAATTTTGCAAAGAAATGAGAGAAAGTTTATTTTAAGAATTGAAGCAGACGACAATTGTTGCAGACGAAAAATTACTTAGCGTGCAAAGAGTTAAACAGTCTGATTTCTGATAGGATTCCAAATTAATCATCTGGATCTAAACAACTCATAGATTCATCATTGGCAGCGACTTAAGTAAGTTTACCCTTTCCAACACATTTTCATGCATTTGTGAACAGAGTGGATCCAGATCAGATGGCTCCTATAGGAGCTGTCTGATCAAGGTCTGTCTGTTTGTTTTTGACATGATATACATTTGATTTTACAGCAAAAAAAATCCATGAATAGTTTATATTATAAAAACTTCTGCTAATAAATATTCATGATAGCATTATTTCTTACATGAATATTGAACAGGGATTTTTTTTTACATATTTGCAAACAGAGCAGATCGAGATCAGGTAGCTCCTGTAGTTGCTGTCTGGTCAGGGTGTTCTGTTAGCTTATGGAATCATACAGATCTGATTTTAAAGTTTCTGCCATAGCCGTAAAACTTCCCTATGTTCATATGCCATTATAAAAATTCAGCTAACAAATATTGTGATGTCAGTATTTCTTACATGAATATTCAAGAGGTAAAGAGCAAACTCTTATCTTTGCAAAGCATTGCCTTCTGTGGCTAGTTTTATTTTCAAAGTTAATTTGTGTCTCAACTGTTTGTATAAGTAATCACAGATTAGTTATTAGCAGCAAGAGTTAACCCTTTCCCTGATTCAGACACCTTTTCACACCTTTGCTAACAGAGCAGATACAGATATGATGACACCTGCTTTGTTTTCTTATAAAATAATATGGATCTAATAATGTACAATATTACCAAACATTCACAAGATTCGTGTTGGTTTCGTAACAAAACACTACCTTTTCACACCTTTGCAAACAGAGAAAACCAAGATCAGACGGCTCCTGTAGGGCCTGTCTGATCAGGGTCTGCTATGTTTGCTAATGATATTATAAAGGATTCTACCAAAGCCAAAACATCCTAAATCGAGGGCTTGGTGCAAAACTATTCTAGAATAGTTTTGCACCAAGCCCTCGCTATGTACCTATGCCATTAATTAAAACTTTCAGCTAATAAATATTCATGTTATTATTTTTTATATGAATATTCAACAGGGAAAGGGTTAACCCTTTACACTACATTCATGTCATATTATGTGTTTGCAATCTGATAAGATCCAGATCAACACTCATGTAGGAGGGGTCTGATCAGGGTCTGCTCTATTCGCTTATATGCTACAGAATGTCTGTTGTTTTCAAGGGCAATACATTTCCTTGTTTTATGACACAATGGGTTAAAATTCAGCATATGAAGGGTTAAACTGCATGAATATTCATGTTTGAAATACAGTAAAACCTCTCTATAATGACTACTAAATTAAATCAAGTATTTTGTGTTAAAGGCAGGTGGATGCTTAAAGCAAGGTGAAAGTAAAACAGAACGCTCCAATAGGAGAGTTCTGTTTTGCTTTCACCTTGCTTTAAGCAACAACCTGCCCAAAATACCAACTAATTAACACAATTTAGTGGTCGTTATAGAGAGGTTTTACTGTAATGACATCATAAATATTAATTAGATGAAATACTATAATGGCATATGAGAACAGGAATTTTTGGACATGACAGAAACTGAAGAATAAGATGTACATCATGTCATAATTAAGCAAACAGATCAGACCCTAATCAGATGGCTCCTATAAGGGCTGTCTAATCTGGGTCTACTCTGTTTGCAAAGGCAGAGAAAGACGTATTTATGGAGTAAATAAAGTAAGACTTACCAAGCAGTGCAGAGACATCAATGGTTCCCCCAGAAACTGTTGTCATTTTTCCGGAGATATCTGCACCTTTACTAGTACTGGGTGGGGAAGCACTTAAACTCTTGTCCTGTGTTTTTTGTCGAAAAACGACTGGTGATGTTTTCGGTGTTGACCGACTTACTGGCCCTTCGGGATAACCTTCATGAACATATTTCATATCATCATACACTTCTAGATCAGTTTCTGACACTTCTTCAAATCCAAATGCATCACTTTCCCTACCACCTTTACGATGTTTCTTTTTAATGCTATCTTTTCTTCCTGTATGGATTATGTGTTTCATTTTACCCCATGGTGTTTTGTGTTTTTTATCCTTCTCACTTTTATGGAATGGTTCTTCGAGTTCGACTTTACCTCCGTCGGGGTCTTTATAACTTGAGCTGCGTTTTAAGTGAGATTCTTCATATTCCTCCTCATACTCGTCCAATAGCAATGGACTTGACTGTCTACGTGGAATTGGAACTTGTAAAAGCTTTTCACTTTCTTCTTCATATCCACTAACTGAATGAGGTGATCCAGCATCACCTGGGTCACTCTTAGGGGACTCGCTTAGTCCTTTAGACTCCTTCAGAAGTTGCTGTTCCCGTTCACGCTCTTTTTCTATCCACTCTGGCGGTCCTAGCCAGATTCCCATACAATCATCTACCTGTGGTGTTGGCACATCGATATGGCGCTCAATAAAACGTGTGGGACTGGGTGGTTCTCCAGAGGATGTTGATTTTCTTACATCCTGTAACTCCCCATCCATCCCACTTCCAACACCGCTGTCTACTGACCGACTCTCTGCTACACTAGGAACAGCTAACTCTCGACCAGATATTGAACCATACCTTAAATATGCCCCCTTCCCAAAACCTTTGATAGATCTAAGTCCTGAACTTATTCCAGAACTTATGTTTTCAGAAAGTTGCTGCTTTGTTAAAACTTTCTTCACTTTTGCCCATTTAGAAAATTTTGATTTTCTCTTAGTCTCTGGTGACTTGGAAAGTTTTGTTACATGTTTAAGTACGAAAGGATCCTCCAACATTGTACCTGATCCAAGCTCATCTTCTCCTGACTGTTCCAGTATGTCTGATGGCACTTCTAACGAACCTGTGGAAAAACTACGCTTCATTATTTTAGTCATACCTGTTCTTTTAGGAGCTTGCTCTGAATTAGAATCACCAAATTCAATACTAGATGTATCTTCAACACTAGATAAACGGGGTCGCGAAAAACTTACTGCACCACCATCAGATTTACTAGATTTTGTTGACTGAGATTTTCCTTTTTTCATTCGTGGAAGTGAATTGGTATGAATAACAAGCAAAACTTCATCATCTAAACTACTTTTTGCTTGCAGAAGTGTTTTTGTACTTTCAAGATAATCACATCTACTTTTCAAACGCACGTTTTCATCTCTTAGATTGCTCAGTTGTTCCATCAGACGTACAAGGTTGTCAAGATGATCTAGCCCGATACTTTGTCGAACTGGACTCGGACTTGGAGTTCTAGGTCGTCTGGGCCGCTTGGTTGATGTACGCTTAGCAAGATCTATTTGTTTCTCTTGATCTTGGAAAAACTCCATCAGGTTTTCCGTCTTCTCTAAGATGGACGTTGATTCTTCAGCAGTCAACCGTGCGGTGCCCAGCTTTGGAGAAAGTGGTGTCTTTGCTTGTGTTTTTGTCTCTTCTGGTATTTTACTTTGTGTCGGTTCAGGCTGCCTGCCTGATGGTGCTGCTGCGAGTTTCTCTCCCTGAGGACTCGCTGTAATCCCCACAATCCTATCAGCATCAGGTGACGTACTGGCACTTGTATTCCTACTGCCATCATCAAATGTTGTCATGACAATGCTTGGAACTGTCATCTGTGGAACTGTGATGACCATTTTGATTTCTTTCTTTTCCAGTTCCACAGCAGGAAGTACCTCTCGCTTGGCCTGCTCGATCTTGACTCGAAGTTCTTCATGGTTATCCCGAGGTCTGCCTGCTGCCATCTAGTGACAGCTACACCTTACACCAGCCTGAAAAAAGAAATGGGACAAACACATACAATAATAAAAAATATAATGAAAGCACTGCAATCAAAAAGATGCCATCATTCTACTGTTAGGCACTAATTTATAACCCTTTACTCATGAATATTAATGAAAGAAATAATGACATCATGAATATTAATTAGTTGATTTTTTATATTGGCTTATGCGCACAGGAATGTTGGTCATTAAATAAACTAGAATCAGATCTTTATTTTTCATAAGCAAATAGAGCAGACCCTGATCAGATGGCTCCTACAAGAGCTATCTGATCTGGGTCTACTCTGTTTGAAAAAGAATTAAAAGGCATGGGGTTACTATAGACCTTACCAGAGCATCAGATACTTATGGGAAATCTATGGGAAATACATGGGAATTGTGTAGGAAAGGTCAGAGAGTCCAACTGTTTAGATCCTGATGAGGTGCCAAGTTTTGAGACTGTTTGCAAAGGTTATCATTGGTTGGATCATAGTACCCTGTCAACACTAGGACAATACCATGACTTTTTTTATCTCCAAAAGAAACACTATGACAATACCATGACTTTTTTTATCTCCAAAAGAAACACTATGACAATACCATGACTTTTTTTTTTACAGTAAAACCTCTCTATAACGGCCACTAAATTGCAACAAGCAAGGTGAAAGTAAAACAGAACGCTCCTATAGGAGCGTTCTGTTTTACTTTCACCTTGCTTTAAGCAGCCACCTGCCCTAAATACCAACTAATTGACATAATTTAGTGGTCGTTATAGAGAGGTATTACTGTATCTCCAAAAGAAACACTATGACAATACCATGACTTTTTTTTTATCTCCAAAAGAAACAATCTGAAGTTTTTATTAAACATTGTGTCCATAAGACAATTGGATGTCCCCACCTCAACATTTGTCATAAACTTGCTTTATAGAATGCTTTAATTTTGATCTGGTCCAAACTCTGGTCCATATAATAAATGTTCTAGCTGCGCCTTATTGTCCTGCGTGTTTTAGGAATTCCAATAATGGTGGACAATAATGGAATTCCTAAAGCATGCAGAGAGATTCTAGAATAGTCCGTGCTCACTCTTGGAATAGTGGACAAAGTTGGAATTCTCTATTTAAATGCATTTATATATCTATTGCACCTAAACAAATTGAAATGGATGACTCTCATAAAGATTTCAGTAGAAAATTGAAAGTTGTATGTAAACAACAAGAGATGTTTGTAAAACATGTATACCCCCCCCCCAAGACCCCAAGACCTTTGATCTAGTGACCTCAACTATAGAGGTCATCCAGTGGTCATGACTAATCACCACAGCAACTTTGAAGATCCTAAGCCAAACCACTGATCATTTATTGCTCTGAAAACATTTCACAAGTGGTGACCTTGACCTTTGACCTAGTGACCTCAACAACTATAGGGGTCATCTAGTGGTCAGGACCAACTACCACAGCAAGTTTGCAGATCCCGAACCAAACCATTAAGCAGTTATTAATTGGAAACCATTTCATCAGTTACGGTCATGATGACCTTGACCTTTGACCTAGTGACCTCAAAATAAATAGGGGTCATCTAGTTCTCATGACAAACCACCACAGCAAGATCCTAAGCCAAACCCTTGAGCAGTTATTGATTGGAAACCATTTCACCATTAAGGTCATGGTGACCTTGACCTTTGACCTAGTGACCTAAAAAACAACAGGGATCATCTAGTTGTCATGACCAACCACCTTAGCAAATTTGAAGATCGTAAGCCAAACCCATGAGCAGTTATTGATCAGAAACCATTTTACAAGTTTAGGTCATGGTGACCTTTACCTTTGACCTAGTGAACTCAAACACGATAGGGGTCATCCAGTGGTCATGACCAACTACCGGAGCAAGTTTGAAGATTCCAAGCCAAACCCTTGAGCAGTTATTGATCGGAAACCATTTAACCAGTTAAGAGCATGCTGACCTTGACCTTTGACCTCAAAATCAATAGGGGTCATCTAGTGGACATTACCAACCACCACAGCAAATTTGAAGATCCTAAGCCAAACCATAGAGCAGTTATTGATCGCTAACCATTTCACCAGTTAAGGTCATGGTGACCTTGACCTTTGACCTAAAAACAATTAGACTCATCTAGTTGTCATGACCAACCATCTAAGCAAATTTGAAGATCCTAAGCCAAACCCTTGAGCAGTTATTGATCAGAAACCATTTTACCAGTTAAGGTCATGGTGACCTTGACCTTTGACCTAGTGACCTCAAAATCAATAGGGGTCATCCAGTGGTCATATCCAACTACCACAGTAAGTTTGAAGATTCTAAGCTAAACCCTTGAGCAGTTATTGATCATAAACCATTTAACCAGTTAATGTCATGGTGACCTTGACCTTTGACCCAGTGACCTCAAAATCAATTGGGGTCATCCAGTGGTAATGACCAACTACCACAGCAAGTTTGAAGATTCTAAGCTAAACCCTTGAGCAGTTATTGATCGGAAACCATTTAACCAGTTAAGGTCATGGTGACCTTGACCTTTGACCCAGTGACCTCAAAATCAATAGTGGTCATATAGTGGTCATGACCAACCACCACAGCAAGTTTGAAGATCCCAAGCCAAACCCTTGAGCAGTTATTGATCGGAAACTATTTCACCATTTTAGGTCACGGTGACCTTGACCTTTGACCTAGTGACCTCAAAAACAATAGGGGTCATCTACTTGTCATGATCAACCACCACAGCAAGTTTGAAGATTCTAGGCCAAGGCGTTTATTAGTTATCATTCGGAAACCATTGATCTACCGACCGACCGACAGACCGACATGTGCAAAGCAATATACCCCCATTTTTTCAAAAGGGGGGTATAATAAAGGTTCATTTATAACCGGTATAGGGTTTAATTTAGTACAGTAAAACCTCTCTTAACTGGACATTAAATTTAGTATAAATATTGGTCTTGGAGACAGGTGACAGCTTAATGCAGGGTGGAAGTCATGCAGAAAGCTCCTAGAGGAGCTTTCTGCATGACTTTCACCCTGCATTAATCAGTCACCTGCCTAAAATATCTAAATTCTTCTCTACTAGAATTCCGGTTAAGAGAGGTTTTACTGTATAGGACAATAAAAACCACTCTCACAGTATCTCGTATCATTTGTAGGTGTTGCAAATGAATGATCCGTTGCAAATCATTATTGTCTTAACTTTAAAACAGAACAACTGTTTTTCATTTATTCCATTATCTAGTGTTTATTACAAAAAAATATCAACTTCATTTAATTTATGCTGATTGATTGTTAACCCATTACCTCATAGGCTATTTTTAGATACAACCTCTTTCAATAAATCTACCGAAAAGGAGCATCAACTAGAGAAAAGGAAACTTTTAGAATTTTGTAATTTGAAACCATTGTGATAAATAGAGCATTTTGGAGCAAATGGTCTATTTATCACAATAGTTTCACAAAGTCGTCAATATGAGGGAATGGGTTAACAGAAACATTGTTTTTCACAAATTACATCAACTTTAGAAAAACAAAGTGTACCCACATCCAAATGTTTTTCATGCAAAGCAATGTATTATATGGTAGAACTAAACAACAATTTATCATAAATAATAAGGTAATAATAACAACACAATACAGCATGACCATCATACTAATCACAGAGCATGTATTTTTGCATTATGCGATTCTAGAATGGCACAAGGCAATTCTAGAATGGTTGGGCATTATTGGAATTCCCAAAACATGCAGGACAATTCTGGAATCTTCCAATTTCCAATAATGCGCAGAACATAAATACTTAATCCCAGGTGCACAATTTCCCAGAGCTAATCAGCACTATCATAATGTTATCTGCATAATGCTGAGTGCTAAGGAAATGAGATACAAGTATCAACATAAAACATTTGACTAGATCAGTATGCCTCTAATTGACTGCTCTCGTTTTATCCCTTCACCTGAGAGACACCTTTTGATGCTTGGCAAACAGGGTCCATGCTTATAAAACTTTTAGTTGAGTGTGAGTTCGTTCTCAAGTTTTTGATTGGTCAGATTTGAGCCTTTGGCTCAAATCTGACCAATCAAAAGCTTGAGAACTCAAATCTGACCAATCAAAAGCTTGGGCTCCTACAGGGTCAGCTTTGTTTGTTTATGGAATTAGAAAGATAAATAGACCAAATCAATTTTACCATTATAAAAATTCAGCAAATAAACATTCATGAAATCATTTCTTACATTATGAGTATGTATTACATCAGGTAAAGGGTTAACCCTTTCTTTCATATGAACACTTTTTTATGCCCTAGCAAACAGAGCTGTCTGATAAGGGTCTGCTCTGTTTGCTTACAACATAATACAGATCTGATTCTACAGTTATTTTCAAAGCAAACAATTCCCATGAAAAATTTTACATCATAAAAAATCAGCTAATAATATTCATGATGTCATTACTTCTTACATGAATATTGAACAGGCAAATGGTTAACGACCATCATAAGGTCATATCCTGCCCAGGGCAAATGTCCTGACAAAGTGGCCTGTAACAAGCCTTAGGTGCGCAAGGACACCTTTTTGCATGTTCGCTGGTGATCCTACAACTGATTAATGATAAACATACACAGCCAATAGATCAAACCTCAAGATTAAGCAAAGATGAAAGATATAATCTGCTGTCACTTTCCATGTCAAGCGGCAATTTAGTTTATATTTGGAAATTATACAACATTGACCTATCAACCTTTGATCCCTCAAATTTCAAAGTGGATTGGTCCATCATTGTGTTACGAATATTCATGACTATGTTCCAAAATAGTTAAACTTTTGGCACCCTGATCACAAAATTGCTGTTGGTGTGCTAGTTTATAAACCATCTCCTTCATATAAACATATTTTCACTCATTTGCAAACAGAGTAGATCCAGATCAAATGGCTCCTATAGGAGCTGTCTCTTCAAGGTCTGCTCTGTTTGCTTATGGTATAATATAGATCCAATTCTACAGTTTCTTCCTGAGCCATATTTACATCCTATGTATATATGCCATTACAAAACATTCATGATGTCATTATTTCTTACATAAATGTTGAACAGGGAAAGGTTTAATAATGCAAAATAAGATTTATGCAGAAAGCTCAGATACGTGCTTTATGCATTACCTTCATTCTGCATTCAATTTGAATGGCCAAAATTTTCAGTGTGCATGTGCCATTGTAAAAAACAAGTAATGGGAGCATTAAAAACAATGCTATGGTCCTCTATCAGCTGAACTCTAAGTCCAACTGCTGTAATTCCGTGAAAAACTAGAATTGTTTTTGATACGTGGACAAAATTTTCCATGTAAAAATTTCATAGTCCCATAACTCTGCAGAAAAATCATTGAACTGGAACAGGAATAAAATATGAACAACTTGGCATTGTGTTGATCAATCCTATCAAGTTTCATGAAAATCCAACCAAACGTTTTGGAGAAACCGTGTGGACAAAATATTCTATGTAAAACATTCAAAGTCCCATAACTCTGCAGAAAATCATCAAGCAAGAACAGAAATAAAATATGCACAACTAGGCATAGTGCTGATCAACCCTGTGAAGTTTCATGAAAATTTGAAAAATGGTTTTGGAGAAACAGTGCAGACAAAAATTTCCATGTAAAAATTCAAAGTCCTATAACTCTGCAGAAAATCATCAAACCACAATAGGAATAAGAGATGCATATCTAGGCATAGTGCTGATCAATCCTATGAAGTTTCATGAAAATCTGATCAAAGGTTCTGGAGAAACCGTGCGGACAAATTAAAATCGGACAGTCAGGCGAATGGACAGACAGACGGATGCCACATACAAAAACAAAATGACTCCCCAGTATGAGACATAATTAAGGTAGCATAAAATAATTCAAACTTGATCTTTTACTTGTTATAATAAAAGCTACATACCAAATATCACTTAAATATCTGCAGGGTTTTCGAAAAAAAAAGTCCAGAAAACTGAAGTGTGACTGATGGAGGGACTGACAGACGGACAGACTGATGGACTGAGTGCAAACCTACAGTCCCCTTCTATGTTGCTGGTAGGGGACTAAATAATCTAATAAATATTCATAAAGTCAATATTTCTTAACCCTTTCCTTGTTCAATAATTATTCAGGTAAGAAATAATGACATCATGAATGTTTATTAGCTGAATTGTTATAATGTAAACTTTTCAAGGAATGTTTTTGCTTTAACAAAAACTGCAGAATCAGATCTATATTATGCCAAAAGCAAACAGAAAAGACACTGATCAGACGGCTTCTACAGGAGTTGTCTAATTGGGAACTACTCTGTTTGCAATTGCGTGAAAATGTGTTTATATGAGGGAAAGGGTTAAATGAATATTCATGGGGTAAAGGGTTAATGCCTTTGCAAACAGACAAGCTGTCTGTAAGAGCCATTTGAAAAGAACCTGGTCCCGTTTGCATAGGAAATAATATTGATCTGATTCTACAGTTTCTTACTTAGCCATCTTACGCCATTATAAAAATTAAAAGTTAATGAATTTTGTAAAAATATGCATGAGGTATGGGGTTATATTAGACTGACATAATAGCCATTTGATCCGAGTCTGCACTATTTGCTTCTGAAGCTTGTCTATCAGAATAATTAGGGTATCCATTCCAAATTTATCAACTTGTTTGATTTGTCTGGGGTTTGGCAATAAACCAGATGACAAGTATTGTCAGATGTTCATTACCCAAGCTTATGATATTCAATTAACCTATTCATACTCCTAATCTAAAAGAAAAAAGTAACTGTTTTCATGACTTAATTATTACATGACTGATATAATCATTTTTACAACTTCATCAAAGTTTCTGACTAAGAAATCGGTTGGTCTAGAGTCTGAAGCAGTGTAGATCATGATCAGATACAAGGTTGCTAAGCATATTAGTGTATTGAACGTGTTTGTAGTTGACTATGAAGTCTTGATTAGCTGTTTAAGGGTTAAGACAATGCCCTATACAACAGCTATAAACTCTTGAGCTTGATAAAAACAAGAGATAAACCATCCAAATAGACATGCTGCCATTGCTTTAGGGCACGGTATATATATATGTTTTCTCTACACTGAGATACAGTGTTTACATTTTGTTTCAGCTTCTTTTCTGCAGCTTCCTGGTCTTGATATGAATCTACACTGATATAATCAGCACTATCATAATGTTATCTGCATAATGCTGAGTGCTAAGGAAATGAGATACAAGTATCAACATAAAACATTTGACTAGATCAGTATGCCTCTAATTGACTGCTCTCGTTTTATCCCTTCACCTGAGAGACACCTTTTGATGCTTGGCAAACAGGGTCCATGCTTATAAAACTTTTAGTTGAGTGTGAGTTCGTTCTCAAGTTTTTGATTGGTCAGATTTGAGCCTTTGGCTCAAATCTGACCAATCAAAAGCTTGAGAACTCAAATCTGACCAATCAAAAGCTTGGGCTCCTACAGGGTCAGCTTTGTTTGTTTATGGAATTAGAAAGATAAATAGACCAAATCAATTTTACCATTATAAAAATTCAGCAAATAAACATTCATGAAATCATTTCTTACATTATGAGTATGTATTACATCAGGTAAAGGGTTAACCCTTTCTTTCATATGAACACTTTTTTATGCCCTAGCAAACAGAGCTGTCTGATAAGGGTCTGCTCTGTTTGCTTACAACATAATACAGATCTGATTCTACAGTTATTTTCAAAGCAAACAATTCCCATGAAAAATTTTACATCATAAAAAATCAGCTAATAATATTCATGATGTCATTACTTCTTACATGAATATTGAACAGGCAAATGGTTAACGACCATCATAAGGTCATATCCTGCCCAGGGCAAATGTCCTGACAAAGTGGCCTGTAACAAGCCTTAGGTGCGCAAGGACACCTTTTTGCATGTTCGCTGGTGATCCTACAACTGATTAATGATAAACATACACAGCCAATAGATCAAACCTCAAGATTAAGCAAAGATGAAAGATATAATCTGCTGTCACTTTCCATGTCAAGCGGCAATTTAGTTTATATTTGGAAATTATACAACATTGACCTATCAACCTTTGATCCCTCAAATTTCAAAGTGGATTGGTCCATCATTGTGTTACGAATATTCATGACTATGTTCCAAAATAGTTAAACTTTTGGCACCCTGATCACAAAATTGCTGTTGGTGTGCTAGTTTATAAACCATCTCCTTCATATAAACATATTTTCACTCATTTGCAAACAGAGTAGATCCAGATCAAATGGCTCCTATAGGAGCTGTCTCTTCAAGGTCTGCTCTGTTTGCTTATGGTATAATATAGATCCAATTCTACAGTTTCTTCCTGAGCCATATTTACATCCTATGTATATATGCCATTACAAAACATTCATGATGTCATTATTTCTTACATAAATGTTGAACAGGGAAAGGTTTAATAATGCAAAATAAGATTTATGCAGAAAGCTCAGATACGTGCTTTATGCATTACCTTCATTCTGCATTCAATTTGAATGGCCAAAATTTTCAGTGTGCATGTGCCATTGTAAAAAACAAGTAATGGGAGCATTAAAAACAATGCTATGGTCCTCTATCAGCTGAACTCTAAGTCCAACTGCTGTAATTCCGTGAAAAACTAGAATTGTTTTTGATACGTGGACAAAATTTTCCATGTAAAAATTTCATAGTCCCATAACTCTGCAGAAAAATCATTGAACTGGAACAGGAATAAAATATGAACAACTTGGCATTGTGTTGATCAATCCTATCAAGTTTCATGAAAATCCAACCAAACGTTTTGGAGAAACCGTGTGGACAAAATATTCTATGTAAAACATTCAAAGTCCCATAACTCTGCAGAAAATCATCAAGCAAGAACAGAAATAAAATATGCACAACTAGGCATAGTGCTGATCAACCCTGTGAAGTTTCATGAAAATTTGAAAAATGGTTTTGGAGAAACAGTGCAGACAAAAATTTCCATGTAAAAATTCAAAGTCCTATAACTCTGCAGAAAATCATCAAACCACAATAGGAATAAGAGATGCATATCTAGGCATAGTGCTGATCAATCCTATGAAGTTTCATGAAAATCTGATCAAAGGTTCTGGAGAAACCGTGCGGACAAATTAAAATCGGACAGTCAGGCGAATGGACAGACAGACGGATGCCACATACAAAAACAAAATGACTCCCCAGTATGAGACATAATTAAGGTAGCATAAAATAATTCAAACTTGATCTTTTACTTGTTATAATAAAAGCTACATACCAAATATCACTTAAATATCTGCAGGGTTTTCGAAAAAAAAAGTCCAGAAAACTGAAGTGTGACTGATGGAGGGACTGACAGACGGACAGACTGATGGACTGAGTGCAAACCTACAGTCCCCTTCTATGTTGCTGGTAGGGGACTAAATAATCTAATAAATATTCATAAAGTCAATATTTCTTAACCCTTTCCTTGTTCAATAATTATTCAGGTAAGAAATAATGACATCATGAATGTTTATTAGCTGAATTGTTATAATGTAAACTTTTCAAGGAATGTTTTTGCTTTAACAAAAACTGCAGAATCAGATCTATATTATGCCAAAAGCAAACAGAAAAGACACTGATCAGACGGCTTCTACAGGAGTTGTCTAATTGGGAACTACTCTGTTTGCAATTGCGTGAAAATGTGTTTATATGAGGGAAAGGGTTAAATGAATATTCATGGGGTAAAGGGTTAATGCCTTTGCAAACAGACAAGCTGTCTGTAAGAGCCATTTGAAAAGAACCTGGTCCCGTTTGCATAGGAAATAATATTGATCTGATTCTACAGTTTCTTACTTAGCCATCTTACGCCATTATAAAAATTAAAAGTTAATGAATTTTGTAAAAATATGCATGAGGTATGGGGTTATATTAGACTGACATAATAGCCATTTGATCCGAGTCTGCACTATTTGCTTCTGAAGCTTGTCTATCAGAATAATTAGGGTATCCATTCCAAATTTATCAACTTGTTTGATTTGTCTGGGGTTTGGCAATAAACCAGATGACAAGTATTGTCAGATGTTCATTACCCAAGCTTATGATATTCAATTAACCTATTCATACTCCTAATCTAAAAGAAAAAAGTAACTGTTTTCATGACTTAATTATTACATGACTGATATAATCATTTTTACAACTTCATCAAAGTTTCTGACTAAGAAATCGGTTGGTCTAGAGTCTGAAGCAGTGTAGATCATGATCAGATACAAGGTTGCTAAGCATATTAGTGTATTGAACGTGTTTGTAGTTGACTATGAAGTCTTGATTAGCTGTTTAAGGGTTAAGACAATGCCCTATACAACAGCTATAAACTCTTGAGCTTGATAAAAACAAGAGATAAACCATCCAAATAGACATGCTGCCATTGCTTTAGGGCACGGTATATATATATGTTTTCTCTACACTGAGATACAGTGTTTACATTTTGTTTCAGCTTCTTTTCTGCAGCTTCCTGGTCTTGATATGATACAGTAGAACCCCTCCAAACCGGACGTTCAGTTATAAATATCGGCCTTGGACTCTTGAAGACAGGTGGTAGCTTACTGCAGTGAAAGTCATGCAGAAAACTCCTCTAGAGTTATATAATTTACATAAGTAATATACTCTTTGTATGCTAGGTAATTTTTCGTCTGCTTCAATTCTTAAAATAAAATTTCTCTAGTTTCTCTGCAAAAATATGGTCAAAGTGTTAAACAGTTTTGAGACACTGCATTATGTAGTTCCTGTACAAGCCATCTGATCCACAGGGGTTTGAAGTGTGCCTGGACCCAAAAATGGCACACCTGTGTAAAAAAAATCCATTCTGGGTCGAAGTCATTGATTACATATATATACATAAGAAAAGGGGTAGAACTCCGCTCCCCATATCCACGGTCTCATTTTGACACGCCTCAAACAAACCCCGATTTTATCGTCAATAATTGACCTAGCAAGCAAAGCTATGTACCAATCAATAGCATATACATTTTTCTTTCCAAAAATGTATTGGTTTCCATGGCACAAAGCTCCGATTTAGATGCAGAACTTATCAAAGTCGAAAATTTGACCGAAAAACGCTACTAGGACACGATGTTGCAACCGGCTATTTACATTGGATACAAGTGCAAAATGCTACTGACACGCGATATGCATGCGAAAAAAACATGTGAAACAATTCTATGATGTGTTTGGGAACACCTACCGTCAAGATTTTAAAAGATTACCGAAATCTATCCAAGTTGTCGACTATTTACTTTTCTCCCGACATGTATGCTCCGGCGGCAGCCATGTTTTGAAAAGGGTGGTAGTGAACAGTTTTGAATATACAGCCTCTGATTTGACGATTGGCGCTGGCTTCCGAAATCAGAGGTCTGTATTTAGAATCTATTCACTACCACCCTTTTCAAAACATGGCTGCCGCCGGAGGATACATGTTGGGAGAAAAACAAATAGTCGACAACTTGGATAGATTTCGGTAATCTTTTAAAATCTTGACGGTAGGTGTTCCCAAAATTCAAACAGGTCAAGCTTATGGTGAATATTTAGGGGGTTTTCTAAAGAAAAGTGTAACACGACAAACAGTGCAGACCTCGATGAGAGGGCTCCACTAGGAGCCCTCTCATCTTGGTCTACACTGTTTGCAAAGGACATAAGTGACTCGTGTCCCGCACTGTAAGAATTTTCAACTATCGTAATTGTGTCTAAAGAATCCATTAAGAATGAACGGTTTAACCCATTTCCTGTTCAATATTCATATAGGAAATAATGACACCATGAATACCGGTGTTTATTAGCTTAATTTTTATATTGTACTTTTCAAGGAATTCGTCTCTTTGAGATGATTCTAAAGAGTGGTCACAACATAGGGTTTGGTGGAGAAATGACAATTTTAGGTATCCCTAATTCCCTTTCCCCCCATGTAAACGCGTTTTCATGCATTTGCAAACAGAGTAGACCCAGATCAGACGGCCCCTTTAGAAGCCGTCTGATCAGGGTCTACTCTGTTTGCCAACGGAACTTGATAGATATACAGTAAAACCTCTCTATAACGACCACTAAATTACACCAAGTATTTTGTGTTAAAGGCTGGTGGCTGCTTAAAGCAAGTTGAAAGTAAAACAGAACGCTCATATTGGAGCGTTCTGTTTTACTTTCACCTTGCTTAAGCAGCCACCTGCCCTAAATACCAACTAATTAACACAATTTAGTGGTCATTATAGAGAGGTTTTACTGTAACTCATAACTTTCTACAATAGCAAAGACCTATGCTAACACAATGTTCCACCCTAGATATTTCATTATAACTAGTTTACCCATGAATAGTCAGTAGGTATTGAAATTTGAAATAAACATAGAACAGGAAAAGGGTTATTGAGTATGCATGTTTATCTGTGACTCTGGGGTAAAAACGTATTGGTCCTTATTTTTATCTTGCATCGAAACAGTTTGCAGTCTCTGATGTTGGATATGACCCAGTATCAATTGTTTGCCACTTTACATTTTCTGCATAGTAACAAACAAGAGAGGGTCATCTAGGTCATCCATTTATCATAGTCTATGGTTCCAGTGTGGGTAGATTGCCCTGATAATCATAGAAAATAGGCTTCTATTACTCTTTCCTTCCATATGATCACATTTAGATTGGTCAATATTGACTTTTATTCTGCTAACCTGTGATCTGACTCGGAGCATTTGCAAACAGCTTGGATCCAGATGAGACGCTGAGTAACTCAACATCTCATCAGGATCCAAGCAATTTGCCGATGGAAAAATAGTCTCTCAAAGACTTGAATGAATCAGAAGAAAGTGAAAATTGCAGCAGCTCAAAATTTAAGCAGATTTTAAACATTTTTTTACAGCAGAAGAAGAGTTAAAAGATGATATTAATTGATATGACTGTCTGTAAAGAATGTTCAAGAAACCAGAGATAATCTTATTTCCTCAATACAGTAGAACCTGTCTTAAGTCACCATTAAAAAGAGGTCTAAATATAGGTCTTAAGACAGAAGGTAGCTTAATTCATTTCAAAAGTAATGCAAAAAGTTCCTCTTACATTACTTGTGTCCTGCATTAAGCAACCACCTGCTTTTTAAGACTCCTTTGATTAATAAATGAATGATTGCTTAAGACAGGTTCTACTGTTCTTAGAATGCACCAATTTATTTCAACTCTACTCGAGCTGAAAAAATAACATCTGCTTAAACTTTGATCTCTTACATTTTTAACTCACATGTAATGCATTCAAAAAATTCAGAAAGTATTGACTGAGTTTAAAAAGCTCATGGATCTCATCTGGATCCTAGTTGCTTGCAAAAATCTCAGTCAAGTCACGCTTAAATCTTTACTCCATTAATATTCATGTAAAAAAAAATTAATGACATCACATACCGTAGATACAGGAATGTTTGGCCGCAGTAAAAACTGCAGAATCATATCTGCATTATATCATAAGCAAACAGGGTAGACTCTGAGATCAGATGGCTCCTACATGAGCAGTCTGATCAGGGTCTACTCTGTTTGCCAAGGCTTAAAAGGGCGTATTTATGGAGTAAAGGGTTAAACATTTCCCTGTTGATTATAATTAATATGTAAGATATAATGACATCATGAATATTTATCAGTTGATTTTTATAATGGCATAATTATGCACCCATGAATATTTTGTGTTGGTAGAAACTGTGGAGTCATATTTAGGTCTGGTATAATTTCATAAGCAAATACAGCAGACTCTGTTGAGGCTGAGTTCGTTCTCAAGTATTTGATTGGTCAGATTTGAGCCTTTGGCTCAAATCTGACCAATCAAAAGCTTGAGAACTCAAATCTGACCAATCAAAAGCTTGAGAACACACTCAGACTCAACTAAAAAGCTTTATAAGCATGGACCCAGATATCTGTCTTCTACAGGAACCATCTAATTTGGGTCTACTCTGTTTGCAAACTGGTGTGAAAAGGTATTTATGTGAGGGAAAGGGTTAATGGGAGTCACTTTAGGCCTACATTTCCCACCAAAAGAATATGGCATATTTCCATATGTATGATTACACCCCATGCAGCTGTAAGGCTAAGCTAATAGTCGGTCAAGAATAGTCCTTCAAGAAACTGAGTAAACTAGATCAAGTTTGGAATTGCAAAAGGTAAAATAGTTGCTTGGACAAGTTTTATAGCAGATTAATGGTGACTCAAACCAATGTTTACGATTCTGTGGGCAATATCAGGCTGTGAACACTTCAGAATATCATAAAAATGGGATGTTTTTATAGCAGCTTATCTAACATTTATTACATATACAGAAAATAAATATGTTGGGTGATGGGAGATAGTGTAACAGTAAAACCGCTCTAGACTGGATGTTCAATTTAGTATAAATACCGGCCTTGGAGACAGGTGGCAGCTTAATGCAGGGTGAAAGTCATGCAGAAAGCTACTCTAGGAGCTTTCTGCATGACTTTCTCTCTGTATTATTTTAAGCAGCCACCTGCGTAAAAGTATCTTAATTCTTCTCTACTACAATTTCGGTATAGAGGGGTTTTACTGTACTCTTATAACATTTCTAAAAGACAAGAGTTACATTTATCATATTTACTCTAAAATATCAAACCAAAAGTCATTAAGCCAACCTTTTCACACCTTTGCAAACAGAGTAGACCCAGATCAGACAGCTCTGTTTTTCTAAGGTATGGAACTTACTGAAGTTACTCGCCATTGATTCTTCAGCAATAAATTTATGTCCATACTTTAGTTTTTTATTGAAATTATAATCGGTGGAATTTTAACCTTTTACTTCATATTAACCCCTTTTCACCGCTTTGCAGCTTAATGCAGGGTAAAAGTCTATGAGCTTCCTGTATGACTTTCATCCTGCATTAAGCAGCCACTTGTCTAAAAGGATCTATAATTTATAAATTCTTCTCTACTTGAATTCTGGTTTAGAGGGGTTTGACTGTAATACATTTTTGGTCTCTGTGCAACAGATTCCATTGATTTACAGTAATAGTCATGTACCAATCGAGTTTACTCATTGAGTGGACAACCCAAAACTTGTGGCATCTTGAACCAATGTCTCCCGTCATTGGAAACCTCGGAGTAAAATCCATGGTATCCGAACAGATTGTATAGCATGTGGACATTCTTTGGCAGTGAAAGTAGTCGCACATTCTTAGACTCAGAGTGCAAGATATACCTTATGAATATTCATGTATGGTATCATGAATATTAATTACAGTTGAACTTCGATATCTCGAACTCGGATAACTCGAACTTCGGGATAACTCGAACAAAAAATTCAGTCCCTCAAAAACTTACAATACAGAATTGCTCTAAAATGTATCGCTACAGATATCTAGAAGCACATGTTACAGCTTAATACAGGTCTTAAGTAACGCTGAAAGCTCCTACAGGAGCTTTTAGCATTACTTTAGACCTGTATTAAGCTGTGGCCTTAAGAAATGATTCAGGTTAGATATCGGATAACTCGAACTTCTATTATCTCGAACTAATTTGTATAGTCTCATGAAGTTCGAGTTATCGAAGTTCAACTGTATATGGTTTTCTATAATGGCATTTGATCACAAGATTTTTTGTTAGAAACAGATCTATATTAATTCATGAGCTGACAGAGCAGCAGAACCTGATCAGATGGCTGCTGTAGGAGTTGTCTGATCTGGGTCTACTATGTCTGTAAATACATGAAAATGTGTCTCCATTAGGTAAAGTGTTAAAAAGCCTATCTATTGAGTAAAGTGTTGAAAATGTTTGAAACATTTTTTTCTGAAATTTAGTCAAACAGTATAAATGCTATGAATGAATAAATCATAAACACTTGTATACTACACTTCTTTGCAAAATTCTTCCGATTTTTCACTCTAGTAAAAGTGGCAATAGACTAATTCAATCATAAAGTTAGTAAATAAAATAAAAATATCTAACCATTATAATATCAGTCCATCCTCCAAAATTCATTTTTGTATCCAGTTTCATTATCCATCACCAAAGAGGAAGAAAACACACATCCTTCAAATCCCAACCACGGCCAGACTGACCAAACAAATAACCAGAACCACCAGCTGACCACAGCCAATTCATACCTTGCAGCATAGCTGTTTATTTTGATTAAGATCTGTTACCTTACAGTGACCAAATACTTATCATACCTATATCTGCAAAATCCTTGATAATGATAAAAAAACAGTAATTTAGTTTACCAGAGACCTGTACACTACCATCTGTATCCAAACAGTCTGAGTTCCGTGTATGTCTTACAATGCTGATTTGATCTGGAGCCAGTCTCTATTTGATTGCCATTTATAATAAGTACATAGTTGTCAACATAAAGGATGATTCAGGTAAGTGTTCCTATGCATCACTATGATGGTCTGTTACTGTGGGTAGGGGGTATATTGTTACATCTTATTTAGACAATAGGTAAATAGAAATTACTGATTATATGCAGATAAAGTACTTTATAACAGCAGTTGGGACAGATCATAGGTTAACCCTTTTTCCTGTTTAATATTCATGTAAGAAATAATGACATCATCAATATTAATCAGCTGATTTAATAACATAATTATGTATAAGTTTGTACATTGGATATTTTGGTTATTGGTAGAAACTAGAGTCAGATTTATTATAATTTCATCAATTAATTAACCCATTCCCTCATAGACTATATTTAGATCCAACCTCTTTGAACAATTAAATCAATCGAAAAGGAGAATTTACTTGAGAAAAGAATTTTTTTTAGAAGTGTGTCCTTTTGAAACCATTGTAATACACAAAGTATTTGCTCCTAAAGAGCAAATGCTCTATTTACCACAATGGTTTCACAAAGTGTCTTTTACGTACAGGCGTCAAAAGACGCCAATATGTGGGAATGGCTTAACACTTTACTTCATACAAATACTTTTTCACAATTTTGCAAACAGAGTAGACTTAGATCTGATTTTACATTTTCTACCAATACCAAAACATCCTATGTCCATAGCCCATTATGAAAAATTAGCTAATAAATATTCATTCTATCAATAGTTCTTACATGAATATTCAACTGGGAAAGGGTTAATTGAGTATTTGGCAAATTTCTGTGAGTAATCACTCAAATACATGGTATACGGACAAATTGTCCCTCAGACATTTTGTCCCTTGCTCAATTTTGCCAGGGTGGACAGTTGTTAAACAGTCCTCCTTGTTTGTTTCAAAACACCTAATCACAGTATCAAGCAGTTTGAATTGTAATTATTTGGAATTTCATTTGGATTCAAAGATTCACCCTTGGCAACAGAAAGTTAATAGAGTTTTTATTCATGTAAATTTAACACACTTTTTAGATTCTTTCCTTTGAAATGAAAACTATGCATCATTATCCAACTGAATTTAACAGGATACATGGTTATTTTCAAATAGTGTCAGTCCAGGTCAGAGGTCCCCTGGAGTAGCCCTCTGATCCAGGTCTGCACAGATTGTCATTCAAAATTCCTTAAGCAAATTTTATCCTCCCATACTGAATTGACTCAACCATTAAATAATGATGAACCATACCACATATTCAGCATTCAAAGGATTAGTGGAATTCAGCAGCATGCCCTATTTGATTTATTTTCTGTGGAAGACTAGAACATTGTGCCTCTGTGTGCTACCTTGGCATAGATACCTGGGGCAGGTACGGAAAGGCATGTACAGATAATGGCCCACATACCACACTTAATTAGCCTTTGCTTTGCCGCAAATATACCTAATATTTTTTACAGATAATCAGGATCCACAGGTAGAAAATCACTTTTTACCAGATATTTAACACAAGTGCCATACATTTAAAACCTAATTTCTTTGAATACTATGGAGTATGTTGATTTCCATCCACAACAACATAAGCTGTTTAACCCTCAATCTGCTGAATAATTAAATCTGGCCCCTCCCTTTCAGAATATTAATTCAACAAAAAAGGTGTATCAAAATATATTATTGAAGAAAATGATTTTATGACAAAACAGTGCAGACCCTGGTCAAAGGGCTTCATCAGAAGTCCATTGATCTGGGTCTACAGTTTGCAAAATGTTCTATATACTTGGTTCATGCACATTAAGCATTAACCTTGTGAAGTTGTGATGGCATTTGCAAATATTTTCAAAATGAAATATTCAATAACAAGGCATCTCATCTGAATGAAAACTGTTAGAAACTCTGAAAAATATTTTTTTGCAGTGAATGAGAAAAATGGCCGCTTGTGTTCAGTGAATGAGATGGGACAAATTGTGTAGCCTGGTGTAGGTTAAAGGTGATTCAATCATAACATGCTTGCCATTCCTACAGGATGGTGGAAGACTGATGGACTGGCCAGCTGGTTTCTGTAATGTTTATGTACCAGATCTTTTACATATTACTGTCTAGGAATGCCAGTCATTATTGTAAAACCCCTCTAAACTGGAATTCTAGTAGAGAAGTCACCGGTAGATATTTTTAGGCAGGTGGTCACTTAATGCAGGGTGAAAGTCATGCAGAAAGCTCCTAGAGGAGCTTTCTGCATGACTTTCACCCTGCATTAAGCTGCCACCTGTCTTCAAGACCGATATCCATACTAATATTATATACTATTTATATTATACTGGTATTTATAGACATCTTCACTGTATACAGATATGGTAATTTTACAGAACGGTCCTTCGAATGCAAAATAACTTTCATCTGCAATTATTTTGCATTTCCTACTATTCTCTTTTCAAAAATTCATCATTTTATCTGTAAACTCTTTTTCATAAAACCTATTTAAGCCTTCCAGTGTGGAAAAAGAGTCACTAATGGCCTTTGCAAACAGTGTAGACCCAGATGAGAGGAATCCTAGAGGAGCACTCTTCTAAGGGTTTGCAGTGTTTGTCATGGTAAGCCTGACCTGTTTGAATTTTGGCAAAATCGATCTGATTCAGCAGTTCATATTGACAATCTTATTAAGAATGGTCGAACATATCAAATACAAATATGTACCTCATCTTATGATGTTATTGAAAATATGCATTTATTGCAGGGACTTATCACTTTATATAAGGCTGATCTGAATTACTTGTGCTTATTTGAACACTTTCCAAGTTATAAATGCCTTTTCGCACATTTGTAAACAGAGTAGAGTAAAACCTCTCTATAACGACCACTAAATTTGTGTTAATTAGTATTTTGGGCGGGTGGTTGCTTAATTAAAGCAAGGTGAAAGTAAAACAGAACGCTCCTATAGGAGCGTTCTGTTTTACTTTCACTTTGCTTTAAGCATCCACCTGCCTTTAACAAAAATACTTGATGTAATTAAGTGGTCATTATACAGAGGTTTTACTGTAGATGAGTAAGCTCCAAAACAGTTTTACAGTCGAAGCGTACCATTACTGAAGCATACCAGGACAAAGCATGCCACTTTCTTGGTCAAAGTGTATCACTGTAGAAATCATATAGCAAAAAGGCCAGTTCTTATATTATATAGTGTTTTACAAATGAAAGAACAGCTAAACTGTATCCCTGTTTCTCCTATTTTTCTTCTAATCATTCATTATTATGCACAAATTGTCTATGTTCCTACTTGTCACCAGATGGTATATGGTTGACCTTGATTATATTTTTCACAAATGACCTACTTTAGCATATACTAGAGGACTGTATTTATCACAAGAAATGGTTGACATCTTCATTAATTTCACTCTAACCCACTGTTCGAAAATCGTGTCTGCTCAAATTGGAATCTGATGCATATTTTGACTACAGTGTACATGTACTTTCAATTCCACGAAGCTTTTGAGAAACTGTTGACCAAATGTCAAACAGCCAGGGTTCTGATGAGACACAGAGTTGCTTGGCATCTCATCTGGATCCAAGCTGTTTGCAAATCCAAGTCAGGTCATGAATAGCGGAATAAGCGTTAATACTTAACCTCTGTTTGTAGTCCTGTCTTGTTTTGTGTGTGACAAAGAAAAAGGATTTTTGAAAAGATAGTATACAGTAGAATTTCTATAAAGTTAAAATATTTCAACATTACACTTCTGTATGTAGAGGTCTAATTCTTGGTCTTAAAGGCAGGCAGTAGCATGAAAATATGCAGAAGCTCCCATAAGAGCTTTCCGTATTATATCCTGCATTAAGCTGCCTGCCTACTTTTAAAGACACTGTTCCTTATTCATAAAGCGGTCACTTTAGACAGGTGTATATAGTGTTCCTCTACACAACTTTTGTTTAATAATTATCTGGTACTTTATTACCCTTTCTTCCATTAATACACCTTTCTATGCCTCTGTAAAAGTCACTTTTCGAAACCATTGTGATGAATAGAGCATTTGTATGAAACAAATGCTCTATTTATCACAATAGTTTCAAAACTACTCAATTCTAAAAAAAATCCGTTTTTCTAGTAAATGCCCCTTTTCAGTAGGTTTATTCAAAGAGGTTGGGTCTAAAAATAGATTATGAGGGAATGGGTTAAAGCAGGTGGCTGCATGAGGCAGAGCAAACTACAGATATTCAAAGGAACTCTCTGCATTACATTGTCCTGCATTGAGCTACCAGATAAAAAGCATTGCATACCCTGATCACAGGATTCTCTAGAGGACACTTAACTCATTCCCTGTTCAGTATTCATGAAAGAAATAATGACATCATGAATATGTATTAGCTGAATTTTTATAATGACATTTGTGGACAGGATTGTTTTTGTATTGTTTGAAACCTATTATAGTTTCATATGCAACAGAGTAGACCCTGATCAGACGGCTCCTATAGGAGCCCTCTGATCTGGGTCTACTCTGTTTGCAAATGCGTGAACACACGTTTGTATGAGGGAAAGGGTTAATCTGCATCTTCATGTTTTGCCTCTGTCAATATTTTACAGACACTAGTCATAAATGGTATTCATGCTGACTCAGAAATCTTCCAGGTCAGGACAAACCAATCAGGACACACATCAATGACAATCTTTCAACTCCCAAGAGAATTGTTTTCCTTCCAATTAACCTAAATTGTCTTCCCCACAGCAAGATAGCAATAAATAAGGATAAAAATATACAATTCAAAGAGATATGACCTTTAGGATGCTCAAATTGTTAACCGGTTAAATGCAGAGAAAGTCTCAATTGGCATCTACATACAGAGACTACCCAGATCTGGGGATGGAGGAGGTCAGCGCTCCAATCAGGGTCTGCAAAGGTTGTCATACAAAACCTTCAGCAAATTGTATCCTTTCAGAATTTGTAATTGTTAAAAAATGACTGAACATTCAATTTTGAAATTCACCATTCTAAAGATAAAACAATAAATGTTGATATAAATTGAAATTAATGCTAAGAAGTATTACTTAGAAATTCCAGATTTTATAAATTTTGGTTCCCTCTTAAACCAGTCGTTCAAATTAGTATCAAACCCGGTCTTTAGGTCAGGTAGCAGCTTAATGCAGGATGAAAGTCGCACAGAAAGCCCCCAAAGATACTTTCTGCAAGACTTCATCCTGCATTAAGCTGCCACCTGCTGAACATCCACTTTGAGAGGGTTTGTATATTAATTGAAAGAAAAAACAACCCAAAAACTGATGGAAAATGGACAGCTTCAAATTTTAAGAATAAAGTATGCTGGATTTAACCTTTAGTCTTAAAATTCCCTTATATACATGCCTTTTCCCATTTGCAAACATAGTAGACACAGATCAGACAGCTGCTATAGGAGCCGTCTGATCTGGGTCTGCTCTGTTCGCTTACAATATGATACAGATCTGATTCTACAGTTTTTGTTAAAGCAAAAACATTCTCTCGAAACTTTTACAGTAAAAGAATACAGCCAATAAATATTCATGATTATGTCTTACACAAATATTAAACATCATCCATTGATGAGACTTTTATTTGTTAAAAATGTAAGATTGGATAAATCTCTACAGAAATAGAGGCTGAAATGGGATAATATGAGTACAGAGAATTGAGAAGAATAAATGCCTACCATATTCTTCACAAATATTCGGTCCGATTAACTTAGGCAAATACTGCAGACCAAAATCAAACTGTTCCTGAAAGAGCAACTGGCTCACGGTCTACAATATTTGTCACTCCATAAGTTTCATTGAAAGTTATAAAAACAGTGCAAGACTTATTCAGCTTTACTAAATGGTGGAGAGGCGAGGTTAAGTATCTGAATATTTTGGGTAGATACGGTAATGCACTTGCACCTTGACACTTGTAAATGTGCCGTTTCTGGATTCTGCTTAATTAACATGTCAGCACCACTCAGACAAAACATGAACACTTGGAACTCCGTTCAGGTAGGTGGCATGATTAGGTAATAGAATGCACCCCATGCTCCCAAGGTTAGATCAGCTTCAATCAGTGTTACATTGCTGTCTAGTCTATTATTAATCATACTTAATAACAAACATAACATTATTGTTGTTATTGTGGTCTGCCACCTTAAACTATTTTCCATTTTTCAACATTACACTTCTGTAAATGTTTTGCACTTGATGACCCAGTTCTCAGCAATAATACATGTGTAAAAACTTTTAAAATTTAATTATATTGTACTTTAAAACCTCGGTATTTAACTCTTTTCCTCATAGAGACGACTTATGATACCTTTGCAAACAGAGCAGACCCTGATCAGATGGCTCCAATAGTAAAAATGTGTATTATACGAAGTAAAGCGTTTACTTCATTTTACACAGTAAACTTGGTTTTATCCCTCTCCCTCATATAAACACCTTTTCACACATTTGCAAACAGAGTAGATACAGATAAGACGGCTCCTAGAGGAGCCGTCTTACCTGTGTCTGCTCTATTTGTTTTTGACATGATTTAGATCTGATTCTACAGTTTTTGTCTACTCTGTTTGCAAATGGAATTTGATAGATCTGTTTCTTTAGTTTCTAAACTGGCTACAATACACCTTCCATATCGTCCGTTGAGTGCCAAGGGCTCAACAACCACTTTTTCTGGTTTTCCTGCCAAAAGGGCTCAACAGCATTTTCAAAATGCCATTGACAATCAAGCTATAGAGATGATGGATCAACACTTTGTAATTAAATGAAACTGTAAGATTGCTTTATATGAAAGGACCTTTTGTCTCATTGTTGTTGAGCCCTTTTGGCAAAAACTCCAATTCAAGCGAAAAGGGCTCAACAACATAAGGTCCTTTTATGGCAAAATTTGTATCATTTTTTCAGTGGAAAGTTTTAAATATGGAGCCATCTGATCAGGAAACGTCTGATCAGGGTCTGCTCTGTTTGCTTGTGGAATTTTAAAAATCTGTTTCTTTACTTCCTAAAATGGTTACAATGTTTCACCTTCCATATTTCATTATAACTATTTTGTCCATGAACATTCAGTAGACCTGTACTGAAATATGGAATTATAAGACATAGAACAGGGAAAGGGTTAATGCAGGGCAACAGTAATGCAGAAAGCTCCTATAGTAGCTCTCTGCATTACTGTTGACCTGCATTAAGCTACCACCTGCCTTACAGCCCCTTAATTAGATCATTTTTTATGACCGCTTAAGACAGGTTCTACTGTACAACAAAGAACCACAAAGGGTTCTTTTGCATTATAAATCTGCCAAAAGTCCAAGACTGACATGTTGAAAAATAAGAATACTCATGTGTCACCTGCTGAAAGCTAATGAATAATGTGGGAGACACTGGCATCATGAAAATAGCATGACAGACAGGCAGATAAATAAACATCAGAGAAGTGATTATGTCTTTACTACTCCATATATATGCTATTTAACCATTTCCCTCATATAAATGCCTTTTCATGCATTTGCAAACAGAGTAGTCTCAGATCAGGGTATTTTCTGTTTGCTTGTGCCATATTATAGATCACCATGATGGACAGAGGCCGATGATGATCTAATTCTACAGTTCTAAATGTCAATGCAAAAAATTCCCTTGAAAAGTTTACGTTATAAACAATGAGCTAATAAATATTCATGTTGTCATTATTTCTTATATGAATACAGAACAGGGAAAGCAATCAGATAACTCCTGTAGATCTCTGTGTGCTTAACCCATTACCTCATAGGCTATTTTTAGATCCATCCGCTTTCAATAAATCTACTGAAAAGGAGCATTTACTAGTGAAAAGGAAACTTTTAGAATTGTGTAGTTATGAAACCATTGTGATAAATAGAGCATTTGCTCCATAGGAGCAAATGCTCCATTTATCACAATGGTTTCACAAAGTGACTTTTACAGAGGCGCAGAAAGGCGTCAATTAATATGAGGCAATTTGGGTTAAGGGGTAATATATATAGATCTGATTCTACAGTTTCTGCTTTGGTCAAAATTTCTTGTGTTTATTTACCATTGTGTTCATTAACCATTATAAAATAAATCTACTTAATATTCATGATATCATTATTTCTTATACTAATATTCATGACTTCATTATGTTACTTCTTATACTCATGGAATTAACCCTTTACTCCATGTATTTCATATAAGAAATAATAATTGATTAATTGTTATAACAGCACGATTGACGCAGGAAAATTTGGACATGCATAGCAGAAACTGTAGAATCATATCTATGTTATATAATAAGCAAACAGAGCAGACCCTGATCAGACGGGTCCTATAGGAGCCGTCTGATCTGGGTCTACTCTTTTTGCATGGGCATAGAAAGGGGTATTTATAGAGTTACGGGTTAACAATCATCCAGGTAGGGCAGATGACAGACAAGAAAAGTAATAAGAATCAGTTGCAGGTTGAATACTGGTTCAATTATTACTGTAGACAAAAGCAGGGAACTGCTGGTTGGCACCTGGCCTAGGGTGTCACCTGAATTCCTGCTTTACTCCAGACACACTAGTCTCGACACACAACATGCTGCCAACACCTCCGGTATTCTAGGTTTTAACATATTATGTCTGACATATTGTTTCTAACATTAATCACATCACTGGAAGCACTTGAGACTGATTTTAGTTTGCAAATTTACTGATCTAGATCTGCTGTGTTTTCAACACAGTTTTCCAGAATTGAATGAAACACAGCACATACATGGACAAAAGAATGTACAACATTACTAGAACAAACCATTTTGGAAAAAAATGATATTGCTATTGCTCTTGAAAACATCAACATCATTGATTATCATTTTGGATAAACTAGTAATGTAACTGGACAAAGCAGAGTACATACTTGATATCATTAATATTACACCTTGACAAAACTGTATTGCATACCACTATTATTGCACTTGGAACAATAATATTGGACACCATTAATACAGTACTTGGAAAAAATAATATTCCCTCATATTGGATACCTTTTGATGCCTCTGTAAAAGTCTTTTATTGAAACCACTGTGGTAAATACAGCTTTCTTTTCTCTAGTAAATGCTTCTTCACGACAGATTAATTCTAAGAGGCTGGGTCTAAAAATAGCTCATGGGGGAATGTGTTAAAATAATTTACTTGAACAAAATGCATAAAATACTATTTGACATCATTATAATAATACACATGGACAACACTGTACTGAAGATTATGAATAATATGCTTCGGTAAAACAGTATTGGATAGCATTAACCCTTTACCGTATAGGCTATATTTAGATACAACCTCTTTGAATAAATCTACCAAAAAGGATTATTAACTAGAGAAAAGGATTTTTTTTAGAATTTTGTAGTTTGAAACCATTGTGATAAATAGAGCATTTGCTCCTATAGGAGCAAATGCTCTATTTATCACAATGGTTTCACAAAGTGACTTTTAGAGAGTCGTCAAAAGTCGTCAATATGCGTGAAAGGGTTAATATCGCACTTGGATAAAGAAGTATTGAATACTTTAACCCTTCCAATGCTGAATTTTCAGAGTGAAATAGTCCATCATTGTTTAATGGTAGAGTCCATACTGTATGAAAGGGTAAAATTTGCAAGAGGATTTTGAATGACAAACAGTGCAGACCCTGGCCATATGACTTATCTTGGAATCCTATGCTGAATTTGCAATATGAAATTTGTGATTTTGAAACCATTGTGATAAATAGAGCATTTGCTCTATAAGAGCAAATGCTCTGTTTATCACAATGGTTTCAAAAAGTGACTTTACTGAGGTGTTGATATGAGGGAATGGGATTAACGACAAACAGTGCAAACCTTAATCAGATGGCTACTCTAAGAGCCCTCTGATCTGGGTCCACACTGTGTTCAAATGACAGTGCACTCATTTCCTGCTTTCAAATGGTTTAACATATTACAATATCAACCTACTACACTTTCACACTAGGCTGCTGACAACAGTTAAAAACGTGTTTTCACGCATTTGCAAACAGAGTAGACCCAGATCAGACGGCTCCTTGAGGAGCTTTCTGATCAGGGTCTGCTCTGTTTGCTAATAGAATTTGAAAGATCTGTTTCTTTGCCTTCTAAAATGTCTACAATGTTAAACCTTCCATATGTCTTTATAACTGTTTTGTTAATGAATATTCAGTAGGTATTGAAATTTGGAATAGACACAGAACAGGGAAAGGGTTAAGGTAAGACATTGAGTTTCTCAGAAATGTAAGGTATGTCTTTGTTCCTGATGACTGGCATTCCTGACTGATGTGTTTTTATATGCTTCACTCTTCAGAAGGAAACCAAAGTCTATTAAAGAAAATATTACAAGATGTTTTGACATCTGCATTCATTGTCATCAAGGAAAGATTGTTCAAAATATGTGTTTATGTTCATTTCTCCTAAATTTGATCTCAACTTTGTACTTGTAGTGATACATTTTTGAACAATTATGTATTGTAAATTTTGGAAGGACCAAACTTTTAGTTCAAGTTATCCTGAAGTTTGAGTTATCAGAGTTTGAGATATTGGAGTTCAAGTGTATTTGCTCCTACAGAAATAATCAGTCATACAGTATATACGGTACATATATATATTATATGTAACACATGTGATGGCTTAATGCAGGTCAAAAGTAATGCAGAAAGCTCCTACAGGAGCTTTCAGCATTACTTTAGACCTGCCTTAAGCTGTAAACTTGAGAGATTGGTCAGATAATGAATCTGATGACTCAAACCTCAGTTATCTCAAACTAATTTGTATGGTCCCTTGAAGTTCGAGATATCAAGGTTCCTCTATTTGCAGTTTTTGCATACAGTGGGTATATCAAAGTTAGTTATTTTATATTTTGCTTTCTCTTTTCTTCAAGATGTAACTTCAATAAGCATGTCACATGGTTTACTTACAAATATTGCCATATTTTGCATTAATGCAAACTATTTCCTTAACTCTTTTCTCATATAAATGCTTTTTCATGCCTTTGCAAACAGAGAAGACCCAAATCAGATCGCTCCTGTAGGATTCGTCTAATCAGGGTCTGCTCCATTTGCTTATGGAATTATATAGATCAGATCCTACAGTTTTTGTCAAGCAAAAAATTTCCTCGAAAATTTTACATCATAAAAAATGAATGGATCAATATTCATAAATATTCATGAGGGAAAGGGTTTAATTTGGTATACAGTTAAACCTCTCTAACCAGACGTTCAATTTAGTATAAATATTGATCTTGGAGACAGGTGGCAGGTTAATGCAGAGTGAAAGTCATACAGAAAGCTCCTCTAGGAGCTTTCTGCATGACTTTCACCCTGCACCCGCCTGCCTAAAAGTATCTAAATTCTTCTCTACTAGAATTCCGGTTTAGAGGGGTTTTACAGTACAGAGAATGGGGGAGTGTACTGTGCAATAGTACATGATTCTGTTTTTTCCAGTGGGGAGATATTTCACAATTCTGATTATCCCCACGGAATGTCAATGAATGCCATCTGAATGAAATTATTCTTACCAATTACATGTGTTAGTATTACCGCAGTCAATGTACCCCTTACCTCGCTCTGACAAAATAGTCTGCCTACTCAAATTTGGATCTGGGGCAAATTGGACTACTTCCATTTCGATCAAGCTTTTCAGAAAACTATTGACTGAGTGTCAAACTGCTTGGATCCTGATCAGATGCCAAGTTACTCTGTGTCTCATCTGATTCCAATCTGTGAGTCAGGTTTATATTTATTTTGCATTATTTTGTGCTCATCCATATCCTACGAATCTAAATGGTGAAACTCAGAATTCGATTAACACTTTACCTCACGAATATTTAGTAACAAATAATGATGTCATGAATATTAATTAGATTGATTGTTATAACAGCACATGGACACATGAAATTTTAGCTATGGCATAAACTGTAGAATCATCTATATTATATCATAAGTAAACAGAGTAGACCCTGATCAGATGGCTCATATAGGAGTCGCCTGATCTAGGTCTACTTTGTTTGCAAAGCCGTAGAACATAGAAAGGCATATTTATGGAGGAGAGGGGGTTAACTCTTTACCTCACAAATATTTAGTAAGAAAAAAATGACTACATGTATATGACTATTAACCCTTTTCTCCATGAATTTTCATGAAAGAAATAAAGACATCATGAATATTAATTTGATTAAATTTTATAAATAGCACATGGACACAGGAATTTTTAGCCATGGCGGAAACTGTAGAATCATGTTTATATTACATTAAAAGCAAACAGAGCAGACCCTGATCAGGCGGCACTTAAATATGAGCTGTCTGATCTGAATCTACTCTGTTTGCAAAGGCATAGAAAGTCGTATTTATGGAGTAAAAGGTTTCCTTGAAAACATAAAGCTGAATTTTATAATAGCATTATGAGCAAGAGAACATTTTACCATAGCAGAAACTGTAGAATTATAATAAGCAAACAGAGCAGACTCTGATCAGACGGCTCTCCTACTGTAGGTGTCTGATCTGGGTCTACTCTGTTTACAAAGGCGTTTCTGCTTAGTGATTTGTCTACAAGTATTTTTGTCTACAAATCTTAGTCTATAAAAATATTGTATTATATTCAATTTGTAGTCTATAGATATAGCTGTCTATAACATTTTCCCTCATACAAACACCTTTTCACGCATTTGCAAACAGAGTAGACCTAGATCAGATGGCTCCTATAGGAGCCGTCTGATCAGGGTCTGCTCTGTTTGCTTATGGAATTCGATAGTTCTGTTTCTTTATATACTTTTAAAAATGGCTACTGTGAATGTTCCACCTTCCATATTTCATTTTAACTATTTTGCCCAGGTATTGAAATTTGGAATAGATATAAAACAGGGAAAGGGATAAATATGGTTAGCTTTTCAGCTCACATTAAAATTGTCCTATATATTTCACAATATCTAAGCATGATCATTTTGTGAATATAATATTTATTGTGTAATTTTGCAGCATGAAACTACGATGTCTGCCTAAACCCTAACAGTATAGCAAACAAGTCACTAATGTCCTTTACAAACAGTGTAGACCCAGATGAGAGGGATCCACTGTGTATCATGTTACTTTCTTTAAAAATCATTAATATTCACAGTAAGCTCAATTTATTTGCATTTTGAATAGTCCATTTGAAATGGTTAACCCATTACCTGATGAATATTTATGTATGATATTGGAAATTTGATTTAGATGATTTTTATAATGGTATATCGATGACAACACAGAAGTATTTGGCCATGACAGAAACTGTAGAATCAGATCAATGTACTTCCATACACAAACATAGCTGACCCTGATCAGATGACTCCTATGGGAGCAGTCTGATCTTAGACTAATCTGTTAAATTGCTCTATGTAAAACCACAGATCCGATTCTACAGGTTTTGTGAAAAAGAAAAAAATTCCCTTGAAAATGTTACTTTTCAGATAGTAAATGTTAATAATGTCATTATTTCTGACATGAATATTCAAGCAGTGAAAGGTTTAACCCATTCTCGCATAGGCTATTCTTAGATCCAACCACTTTGAATAAATCTACCGAAAAGGAGCATTAACTAGAGAAAGGATTTTTTTTAATTTTGTAGTTTGAAACCATTGTGATAAATAGAGCATTTGCTCCTATAGGAGCAAATGCTCTATTTATTACGATGGTTTCACAAAGTGACTTTCACAGTGGTGTCAAAAGGTGTCAATATGCGGGAATGGGTTAAACATGAGGTTGTCCAGGCTCCTCTGTCACCTGATGTTGGTCTTCAAGGTCTGCAATGTACACCTAAGTTTGGCCGAATATTTATAATAACGTACCCCGCAAAGTTCCGGCAAAGTTCCAAACTACAACCTCCAGTTTATCTATTTCTCAGTTGTTATTATCACTACATTCTGAGAAAATGTTAAAGCAAAAACAATCAGGCAACTCATCAAGTAGGACGATACACAGTTCTTGGAAAATCTACCCTATATTTTTGCTAGAATGTAGGTCATTGATGAAAATATACTTTGCTTGATGAGAATCAAATTAGGCATCTGGAAGCACAAACTACTTAAGGGTTAAACATACTGAGAAACAACTCATTGTCAAAGGGGCTAACCTTTTGACTGCAGGAAACAAGTTTTGTTTATTCAAATTTTGTTGTAACATTTACTGATAAAAAGACGAGACACACTTAATCACTCCTGCCTATTTTAATACTGGTTCAGGCTTCCTCTCCTTAGCCACAGGAACCTGTATCAGATTATGCTATGTTAATCCATATACAGTGTAGCTCCATTACTTCGCGGTCCGCTATTTCGCGAAAGCCAATATATCGCGGTCACGGCTTGGACCCCGTTTTTTTCCTATACATGCATACTAAAGTCAATAAAAGCTGGGTAGCAATAATTTCTGTAAGTTTAAGAATTATATTTTTCATTTACAGGTCGCTATAATTGCGTAATCAGTGCCAATTAACACCATCTATTGGACTTGTTATCGCGCTGCGTGTCAACACGCTGCGTCGGTGACAGAGGTGTGACACTAACAAACAAACAATGCTGAGTGAACAAGCGCATGTCAAGTTTCGCTCATTTTTGAGCACTAATCAGCAAACAAACCTGATTGAGTTATAACCATCACATCAATTAATCCATATTTATAGCAGTGGAGAGATTACCACAGTCATTCACATTTTGATACCAAGCATCTACACATCTTCCAGACGCTTACTTCCGCTGCGATTCGTACCAGATAATAATGTACTCCAGACCATGTCGGCCAAGAAGAGAAAGAATTTCTCAATTAAAGAAAAGCTAGAGATAATCGACCAGACGAAGAAGGGCCAGTCCAGATCATCGGTTTGCCGCGATCTTGGCATAGCAGAATCAACTCTGAGGGGATGGCTGAAAGACGAAGACAAGTTACGTCTGGCATTCAGCGACATGGACGAGCCGGGGCAAGAAAGAAAGCGGTTCAGAGGGGCAAAAGATAAACCTCTGGACAAAGTTGTCATGACCTGGTTTGTCCAGGAAAGATCACAGGGCACTCCACTTTCAGGCCCAAATATCATGCACCAGGCCTTGAAATTTAACAAGCTGCTAAACCCAGATGATGCCTCATTTCAAGCAAGCAACGGGTGGCTGAGAAATTTCAAAAATCGCCATGCCATTAGGCAAGTAAACATACACGGCGAACAGCGTTCTTCAGACGAAGACGCAATAGAAAGATACCCTCATGAGTTACTGAAAATCCTGCTCGATGGTGGTTACACTAGAGAGCAAATCTACAACTGCGACGAGACAGCCCTCTACTTCAAGATGCTGCCAAGCAAAACCCTGGCGACAAAAGACGACACGACGAAGACCCTGGGATACAAACAAGATAAGAACAGACTGACGGCGCTTTTGTGTGTAAACAGCTCTGGCACACACAAACTGAAGCCCCTGATCATCGGGAAGTTTAAGAACCCGCGCTGTTTGCACCATGTCAACAGAAGCGCCCTTCCCACGGACTACAACTTTTCAAAGAATTCATGGATGACAGGGGCTATCTTTGAAGACTGGTTCTACGAAGTTTTCGTACCTGCAGTAAAGCGCCACCTGAGAATGAACAAGCTCAAGAGGAAGGCAATTCTCCTGGTGGACAACTGTGCAGCCCACCCAACCAACCTGCAGTCGAAGGATGGCAAGATCGTAGTGTCTTTTCTGCCGAAAAACACTACGTCAAAACTGCAGCCATTGGACATGGGAATAATAGCCACGGTCAAACGTAACTATAGACGAAATTTGGTTACGGGAATCATCGACAGTGACGTCACTCTGACAGAACATGTCAAGAAACTGACCATTAAAGACGCCATGCATCTGTTCGGGCAATCCTGGGAAGAAGTGTCTGCAACCGGCATTAGTGCATGTTGGCAAAAGGCTCTGGGTTATTCACTGCCCAGTCTACATGATCCAGAAACAGAGTTTGACGGTTTCGACGAAGAAGACGCGAGGCAGGCAGAGCGCAGATTGGAGGAATATGACGGATTCAATGCAGAGGACATGATGAATGTACGAGAAGTTATGGGAGAAGTGTCACCTGCTGTTATCGAGGAATGGCTGACACATGACAACGATACACCAACAACCCACACATTGACGGACGAAGAAATCATCAACACATCAACATCGACGAACATCATAGAAGAAGAAGAGGACGATGACGAAGAAACAGAACCGAAACCCGCCATGAAAGACGTTATACAGGGACTTCAACTTGCTATAAAATGGGCAGAATCATCGTCCACCAGCACTTCACTAGACGTCCTCCATCTGAACAACATGGTTCGACGAGCGAAGAAAGAAGCTCGTGACTCCTGCAGACAGATGAAGCTGACTGACTTCTTTGAGAAGCGCTGAGATAATGTGCTGTGTACAAAAACAATTTTAGCGTGTGCTTTTGTGTTTAGTGCTGTTAAGCATTTGTATGAACTGTATCCTGTGTGCTAATGTTTGCTTAGTAGACTTTGTATGAACTGTATCCTGTGTGCTAATGTTTGCTTAGTAGACTTTGTATGAACTGTATCCAATGTGCTATATTATTTATTATGTGCTATTATTTGAAAATGATTGATAATGAAATTAAAATTGTGAACTGTAAATCGATTTCATTGTTATTTCACTTACCTATACTTATTTCTTACATATAACCTAGAAAATCACATTTTATCCGCGTTCAGTTCGCTGAACACGAATTTAGTGTGACTTTCACGAATAGGTGATACACACGCCAAATGTTCTTCAAAATGGCTGCCGCTGTCAATACGAAATGTTGCAATTGCTATAATACACATGAACACGCTGATGCTAGGTATGACAGTACATATAAGGACTGGTTTTCACAAGAAAAAACAAGGTATACAATCATGAAACCATGTTTATTGCATGAAAATGATAACAATAGAGTTTGGCAATGGAAATACATGTTGAATTTGGTTCAGCTCAGAATTGAGCTATATCGCGATCCGATCACATCGCGAATTTCATTCATTGGACCCCAACTTCCGCGATATAATGGATCTGTACTGTATAGCAAATTTGAAAATCAGTCACCGAGGTCCAGATAAGAAGTGTAAATTAAAACATTTTCAAGAATAACTCCTTTATTTCTCTACCAAACCCTATACTGTGACCACTCGTTCTCTTCCAGACGATTCTAAAGAGATGTAACAGTATAGGGTTTGGTGGAGAAATGATGATTTTAGTATTAACCCTTACAATGCGGGACACGAGTCACTAATGTCACTTGCAAACAATGCAGACCCAGATGAGAGGGCTCCTAGAGGAGCCCTCTCATCAGGATCTGCACTGTTTGTCACATTACCCATTTCTTTAGAAAAATCCCTAAATATTAACCATAAGCTTGACCTGTTTGAAATTTGGAAGAGTCCATTTGAAAATTCAGCGTTGTAAGGGTTAAGGTACATACATACCTTTACCTGTAGCTGTGCAGTCTCATTTACTATATATTTGACACTGTTACCTCCCTATAGTTTTGCTAATACAGTCTAATCGCGATACTACGAATCGGGACCGGGTCGGGCCGATTTTTCGTAGTTTCGCATTTTCTTATTAATGCATCTTTAGGATACGAACTAATTTCCACAAACCTTTTCTCGGTTTCGTAATGAATGCATACACATACCATACATCGCTATTGTATTGGTCATTACATGTAATAATATTGTCGCAATTTACTGTTGCATAATAAAGATATTCCTGTACATGTTTGTGTTATATTTAATATATTTTATGCCTTGTTTGACAATCTACTCACATTCCCGCTTACTACAGTGTACATTAATGATTTTGTATCACACGCCTTATGCAAGAGGTGGTCAAATCATAATGTGTAATGTCATATGCCAGTGCATAACGGGTTATGTAAAAAACGCGAACCGCGCAATGCCAGCTCATCAAACTCGAGATAGGAGGGAGTAAACGAGTCATTTCCAAAGATTCTGTTCGTTCTTTTTCATCAAACCATATTCTGTGACTATTCTTTCGAACGTGAAGTGACAACCTAGAATTTGGTGACAGCATAAGGATTTTAGTATTTAAATGCTCCCTTTAACTAGAGACATGAACTCGAACTTTCTAGCAACACATAAGGGTTATGTATAAAACAAGAAACGAATCAATACATTCATATTTTTATTCAGGAATAAAAACAAAATGCATAGAAAACTGTGATATCGTTTATTTGCGTATAGAAGCAGTGTAGACACAGGTTTGATGACCAGTGTAACTGGTTTTATAAGTTTGGCATATAAGTTTTATATGCTATTAGACATTGACTACAAACAAACACGTCAGTATGCCTGTATGCTAATCATTTATAACACGATGTGTGTGAAAACATAATTGTGCATAATTGAACAATACAAGCTTTAATCATTTGCGACATTTGATATGTAGTTAGTCTAATCCTGTCACAAAAAAACACGGGTGCTGATCATTAAAGCGTATCGGGCAGGCCAGATGTGTCAACAATGGATAATTATGCTGACTGGTGCGACGAATGTCTCTCAGAAGTGTGAAAACATCGCACAGGTGAGATTCGTAAAAATGCATCTTTTTGCCACTGTTTTTGTGTTTAAGGGACTACGAAAACCTCTCGCAATAACGTGTTTTTCGTAGTTTCGCATTTTCGCACTTTTGAATCTTTTTGCAATTGAAAAAAGAACAAAATCGGCCGGGACCTGGGGTGTTATTCGTAGCAAACCGGTATTTCGTTCGAACGTGATTCGTAGTATCGTGATTAGACTGTATTGTGAACTCAAGTCTCAGTCTCGGGCAATTAAGTCAATGAGGAATCTTTATGGACTGACATTTAAATACAATTGGAATGACAACATACCAAAAAAGATCCAAAATCAGTCCATTGGTGTGAGAGTACGATAGAAAATAAGAACAGCATTGAAACTGTCAATCACAAAGATGCAAACATAAAACCCGAACTGACTGCACAGGGATTTGTGAACAGAAAGACATATACACCGTTGAACTTCGCTATCTCGAACTTCAATTGACCTTTTCAATCTGGAGAATTTCTCAAATTCACAACTTAATTCAGGTCTAAAGTAACGATGAAAGCTCCTGTATGAGCTTTCAGCATTAGTTTAGACATGCATTAATCTGTCAACGTGTGTTTCTAGGTATGCATAGTGATATATGTTAGAACATTTCTGTATTGTAAATTTTTGAAGGAACAAACTTTTGGTTCAAGTTATCCCGAAGTTTGAGTTATCCGAGTTCGAGATATTGAAGTCCAATTATTTTTGACAAACCTTATGTAAAAATTGCAATTTTTTACATACCTAGAATTGCTGTTACAGTAAAACCTGTGTAATGCCACCACTAAAAGAGGTATAAATATGGGTGTCTAATGTGTAGAAAGCTCCTGTTAAGTGACCATCCCCTTTGAAAATCACTCATTGTTATTGATTAACCCATTCCCTCATATTGACGACTTTTGACGACTCTGTAAAAGTCACTTTATGAAACCATTGTGATAAATTATAGAGCATTTGCTCCTATAGGAGCAAATGCTCTTTTTATCACAATGGTTTCAAATTACACAATTATAAAAGTTTCCTTTTCTCTAGTTAATGCTCCTTTTCGGTAGATATATTCAAAGAGGTTGTATCTAAAAATAGCCTATGAGGGAATAGCTAAGGTTAAGTAGTCGCATTACAGAGTTTCTGCTGCAGATAATTATTATTTCTGTAATATCCAGTTACTCAGTTGATAAGTATAATTACCAATTCTGACTAAAGATATGTTAATCCTTTACTCCATGAATATTTACGTAAGAAATAAATATCATGAATATTAATTAGATGAATTTTTAAAATGGTATTTGAACACAAAAAGTCTTGGCTATGGCAGAAACTGTGGAAATTACTCCATGAATATTCATGTAAAAAAATGTCATCATGAATATTAATTAGATTAATTGCTTTAATAGGACATGGACACATAATGTTTTGGTCATGGCAGAAATTGAAGAATCATATCTATATTATTTCATAAGCAAACAGAGCAGACCCTGATCAGACAGCTCCTATAGGAACCATCTGATCTAAGTCTACTCACGATCAGTGTGCAAAGGTGTAGAATGTATTTATGGAGTAAGGGGTTAAAAAACAAAAAACTAGACCTCATTGTAGATAGGTTTTACTGTACTTTGATTTTGGATAAAATGGTAGTTTCCCATAGGTGGACATGATTCCATGGTTATTCACTGACAGAGACACTACATCATCATTTAACTCTTTCATTGCCAACCATTGTTGTCTGCAAACGTTGTAGTCTGCTACTATTGTTTTTACAGAGTTCTTTCTTGTTCACATCATCCAATACTTCTCTTTCCAGATGAGACATCAAGTTACTTGGCGTCTCATCTGGATTGAAACTTTTTCAAAGGCGATCACATTTTCAAGATAAGGCAGTGAAAGAGTTAGAACCTGTTAACTGTCCTGGGAATTCTGTGCTTGGGGAACCAGCATGTCTGGATGGTAACCTGCATCATCAAGCTGCACAGTAAAACAGACTACAACAGACCGATTACTGTCAGGTCCCATTACACAAGCTCATTCATCTAGAGTCGAAGGAAAGAATGCAATATTGCAACTTCACACATTTCTTAACCCTTCTCTTGCTTAATTTTAAAATATATTTCTCCTTCTTTACCCATGCCCTGTTGTATAATTACATATATCTTCACTGTGTACAAGAATTTCGCTGTGCAATCACTGCTGTGGAGTGCACTGGTTGCACAATCAACTTGTAAATAGTGCAGACCCTGATGAGACAGCTCCTGCAGGAGCTGTCTTTTCTGGGTCTTCACTATTTACAGGTGGGTATATTGATGTGAATAGCAAGCGAAGGGTTAAGTGATTTTTGTACTCTTCTAGCATTTTATTTTCACCTTATACATATATGCAAACACTTTTTTTAACACCTGTGCAAACATCAGGTTCAGCTCTGTTTGCTCATAGAATTCTACAGTGTCTGCCATATCCTTTGTTTGTGTGTTGTTATGAGAAATAAGTTAATGAATATTCATGAAGAAAGTAAATGCTCCTTTTTGGTAGTTTTAATCAAAGAGGAAGGTTTCTGAAAATAGCCTATGCGGGAATGGGTTAATGAATATTCATGAAGAATTAAATACTTCAATAAAGGTTCATAAGGTAAAGGGTTAAAAAGGAACTGGGAAGAGGGAAGCATGAAAATGCTGTCAGTGACAATTTAGTGACCTTTGCCCCTCGATGACACTTGTCATGGTGCATCCATCTGGGAACACCAAAGGGTGTCTATAAGGATCATTCTGATGTCTATAAAATGTTTCCACTCTATGGGCAGTAGTTGTGGTAATCCTTTAAGAAGTGACTTTTACAGAGGCTTAAAAAGGTGTATTTATGGAGGAAATGGTTAATCCTTTACTATATAAATACCCCTTTCTATGCCTATGATCAGGATCTGCTCTGTTTGCTTATTGAATAATATAGTTCTTATTCTACAGTTTCTGCCATGGAAAACATTTTGTCTGTTCATGTGCAATTATAAAAGTTAATCTAATTGATATTCATGATATCATTATTTCTTACATGAATATTCATGGAGTAAAGGGTTAAGACTATAGAATAAGTGAGAATGACACTGTATATATTTACTGCTGCATTCATGGCTGACCAATTGGTGCATAGTTTATCTAAGTAGTATAGCCATTAACTGTAATCAAACCGGATTTTTGTGGGAATATAGTGACCTTAACCCATTCCCTCATAGGCTATTTTTAGACCCAACCTCTTTGAATGAATCTACCAAAATGGAGCATTAACTATAGAAATGAAGCATTTTAGAATTGTGTAGTTTTGAAACCATTGTGATAAATAGAGCATTTGCTCCTATGGAGCAAATGCTCTTTTTATCACAATGGTTTCAAAATGTGATTTTTACAAAGGTGCCAAAATGCATCACAAGGAGGGAATGGGTTAACCGATAAAATGTTTCGTGTGAATCCATCTAAACATTTGTAAGCTATTTGGATTCCAAAGTGATACCCATTACTAAGAATCTCTCATTAGGTTCCTGAGCTTGTATGACACTAAGGTAGCATTTTTGAGATAATGAGAAAATAACACATATTTTAAATTGAAAACAGACAATAAATTGCATGGGGACAACTGCATCTGAAAACTAAGTGTAGTATCTTATCCATTAACCCTTCAAATGCTGAATATTTCTATGTGAAATGGTATTTTATCAATTAACCCTTTCCCCCTTCAGTATAATTATTATTCAGGTAAGAAATTGTGACATCATGAATATCTATTAGCTGAAGTTTTATAATGTAAACTTTTCAAGGAAATATTTTTGACAAAATCTATAGAATAAGATCTACCATATATTGTGTCAAAAGCAAACTGAGCAGTAGGAGTCTTCTGATCTGAGTCTACTCTATTCGCAGATGTGTGAAAATGCATTTATATGAGCTTGAGGGAAAGGGTTAACACTTTCCTTTTCATGCCTTTGCAAACAGAATACAGACCAGCTCTTATAGAAGTCATCTGATTACTAAGGGTTTGCTCAGTTTGCTTATGAAATAATATAGATATGATTCTACAGTTTCTGACTTGGCCAAAAGTACCTGTGTCCATAATTTTGTAATTATACACATAAACTAATTTATTAACATTAATGGTTTCATTATTTCTTACATGAATATTCATGGAGTAACTTGTTAATCATGGTCAGTGAGAGGGTTTTTTCAATAAAATTATTGTCTTTTCCTCAATACCTTTCAAAAATAACAATCAAGGTGTTAACCCTTTCCCTGTTCTGTATTTAGGCCAAATTTCAATACCTGCTTAATATTCATTAACAAAATATGGAATATGGAACATTATAGCCATTTTAGAAAGTAAAGAAACAGATTTATCAAATTCTATTATCAAACAGAGTAGACCCTGATCAGACGGCTCCTCTAGGAGCCGTCTGATCTGGGTCTACTCTGTTTGCAAATGCGTGAAAACACGTTTATATGAGGTAAAGGGTTAAAAGGTTACAAACATCTGTATCTAGACGATACAGTAAAACCCTCTAAAGCAACTACTTTATAAATAAACATAGACATCTTTAACCCTTTCCTCCATGAATATTCATGTAAGAAATAATGACGTCATGGATATTTCATTACTGATGTTTTTATGTATTGTTATGTCAGTTGTAGTTTTGTCAGTTATAGTTTTGTCAGTTATAGTTTTGAATATACATTTAAATTGTGTATACTATGTATACACTTCCTCATGGGCCGATGGCCTTATGGATTTGAATAAAGTTATTATATCAATTAGATTTGTTTGTTATAATAGCATATAGTAGAAACTATAGAATCAGATCTGTATAATTTTATAAGCAAACAGAGCAGACCTGATCAGATGGATCCTATAAGAGATGTCTGATCTGGGTCTACTCTGTTTGCCAAGGCATAGAAAGGCGTATCTATAGAGTAAAGGGTTAAAAGCAGGTGGTTGCTTAATACAGCAAAACCTCTCTATAATGGCCACTAAATTGTGTTAATTAGTTGGTAGTTAGGGCAGGTGGTTGCTTAAAGCAAGGTGAAAGTAAAACAGAATGCTCCTATAGGAGAGTTCTGTTTTACTTTCACCTTGCTTTAAGCAGTCACCTGCCTTTAATAAAAAAAATCCTTGATGTAATTTAGTGGCCATTACAGAGAGGTTTTACTGTACAGGACAAAAGTAATGCAGAAAGCTCCTTTTGCAAGAGCTTTCTAGATAACTTCCATCTCACATTCAGCTACCGCCTGCCTCAATGACCCAAATTAGACCTCTTGATGGTGCTCACATAAGAGGGAGATTACTGAACTTGTATTAACTTGGCATTTGATCAGGATCTAAACTACCTGTCATCGTGAAGACTACACATATCATGGTAATGGTTGTAATGGTGGACAGAAGGGATAATGAGCTCTGACACTGGCAGTAGACCGGCCATTATCCAGACACTCAAGGCCATCTGGAACGTCAAATATGTACTCATCTTACACTTCTGTATGAATTACAGCTGAGAAGTGGAAAGTTAGAATTCGGAGAAACTGCTAAAAGGTCAAGCTGGATACACAAGAACAATTTCATTGTCACTATTTTCCTCCTCCTCCTCTACATTCATCAGTCTGTTGCAGTTGCCTAAAAATATTACTGAGTTACCTTAACCCATTCCCACTTAGGCTATTTTTAGATCCAACCACTTTGATTAATTCTACCAAAAAGGAGCATTAACTAAAGAAAAGGAAATTTTCAGAATTGTGTAGTTTTGAAACCATTGTGATAAATAGAGCATTTGCTCCTGTGGAGCAAATGCTCTATTTATCACAATGGTTTCATAAAGTGTCTTTTACAGAAGCGTCAAAAGGCGTCTATATGCGGGAATGGGTTAATAACACTCAGGTATTCAGATCACACAATCATCACTCTATTGGTTTGTAGAGCTAAATAAGTAAATTTGGCAATATTTTGGTAACTTTAACCCATTCCCTCATAGGCTATTTTTGGACCCAAGGCCCTTTGAATAAATCTACCGAAAAGGAGCAGTAACTAGAGAAAAGGAAATTTTTAGAATTGTGTAGTTCTGAAATCATTGTGATAAATAGAACATTTTGCTCCATAGGAGCAAATCTCTATTTATCACAATGGTTTCAAAAATTGGCTTTTACAGAGGCGTAAAAAGGCGTATTTATGGAGGCAAGGGTTAAATAAGACTGACATAGTAGCAAATAGTGTAGATCCTGATCAAATGGCTTCAGGAGCAGTTTGATCTAGGTCTGCACTATTTGCCTAAGGTTGTAAAACATGTACAGTAAGAACTGTTGGAAGTGATGAATTTTAGCAACAGTGAATTTGACCTTGACCAAGATGCAATCCCAAACTTTGTCTCCATGCCAGCTATCTGTACACCAAATTTGGTAATATGTGCTTTCTTTGTAAATTATTGAGCATAAATGGATTTTCTATTTTTTAGCACTAGTGACCTTGACCTTGACACCCTCTTGACATGAACTCAACTCCAGACACCAGAGATGCAAATCACAAGCTTAATTTCCTTGCAGTGTATCAGCATACCAAGTTTTGTTTAATATATGTCAAAACATAAGATGTTTGAATTCTATGCCACATTGGTGTCAGTTTCATTGTTAGGGATCAGTTTCTTTGTCAGGGATTTGTTAGGGATCAATTTCTTTGTTTGGAATTACCGATGAACAAACAGGTTTAACTCTGTATGCCCCACCACTGTTGTTTGAATGGCTGACACAAAGATCATTGCAGGAAAAGGGTAATGCAGAAGGCTCCTTTGAGAACTTTTTTGCAATGCTTGTATCCTGCATTATGTTACATCTGCCTTAAAGATCTGCATTTATACTACAGTGCTCCCTCCCTACAATGGCCCTCTCAATAACAATCCCCTCCTTACAACAACACATATCACTGTTTCTGAAACAACAAGGCTCCAGACACAGCTTTTTATATCGTATTTTCTTTATGCCTCAATCAAACCCTATGTTGTGACCACTCTTTAGAATCGTCACTTTAATCAAACCCTATGTTGTGACCACTCTTTAGAATCGTCACAAAGTCACAACATAGGGTTTGATTGAGGCATAACGGTTTCAGTTCTTGAAATACACCTTATCTAGGGATCTGCAAACAAGCTAATTATGTTTGATTTTCCCTCCCTATAACAACTCCCTCTGAACAACACGTACAATCTTCTTATCCCAAAGGGTGTCGTTGTAGAGAGGGAGAACTGTATATCTAAATGGTCATTTAACCCTTTACTCAATGAATATTTGCATAAGCAATAATGACATTATGAATATTAATTAGATTCATTGTTATGATACCACATGGACATAATTATGAATATTTGGCCATATCTATATCATATCATTTAGCAAACAGAGCAAACCCTGATCTGACGGTTCCTACAGGAGCCATCTGATCTGGGTCTTGTCTGTTTGCAAAGGCGTAGAAAGGCGTATTTATGGAGCAAAAGTAGAAGAGAGGTTTACCAAACAGATAAACAATGTATGTAAATACATACATCTATAATATATGAGGGAACAAGAGCATTAATATACGGTTTTGGCCCAAAGGGTTTTGTGTATTAGTGAATTTTCTTAATCATTCTTGGAATACTGAATCTATGTTGACTACGTGATTGATGTGTTATTTATGAATTTTACAATCCATCTAACTCAGAATATGTCAAGAAACTGAAGTTTGTAAAGTACTGTTATGTTGTCTTTTATAATCAGTCCCAAATCTCATTTACATTTTAAGCACATCTAAGCTATTGTGACTGCTCACTGTCTGTCTGGCAACTTTTTATTCAAACAACATCTTTGAAAAGTAATAAAATAAATATTAATGTTCCTTTGGTGGTCCACTACCAAAGCTGTTCCTTGAATTGCAATCCACATAGAACTCTGATTGTCTGAAGCCATTGCGAGGGCTTGGTGGAAAACTATTCTAACTCCTTCACTTTAGTGAAGGAGTTAGAATAGTTTTGCACCAAGCCCTCGATTGACCAAATTTCTTTAAAATTTTGTAGAAATGATCCCATGGTGATACACTATCAAAGTAGATAAAAAAAAAAAACTGCCAGAGGCAGGGCTAATTTTCCATATACCGGTAACTATACTGAATATTAAAAAGCCTTTTCGTCAGATTTCAATATAATTTTGCATGAATAACTCCGAGGTGACTACCAAAAGTGATACAATATTACAGAGAGGGGCTGCGAGGGCTAACTATAGAGATATTTTCCCCAAAGCTTTCCAAATTGTACCAAATTTCTCCAGTCTTTGAAGTTTGTGGTGCTAATTTTCATTAAATATTTTTCTCCTAAACCAGGATATCAATATATTTTCACAGCAGTGTATCTTAGATGACCATCTTTCCAATTGCACCAACTTTTTGCAGCCTTTTAAATTTGTGGTGCTAATTCTCCATATATGGCTATTAGTAGAAACCTACATATCCTCACCTTTGAAAGCATTGGCCAGATTTCAGCATAAATTTGACCATAAAGGTGACCATCTACTTAAATATTGTTCAAACTAAAGAATCGCATATAAGTGTTACAATCATGTCTGCCATATGGCTATATGTATAGAGAAAAGAATAACTCTCTACCTAAGTTTAACCCATTCCCTCACAGGCTATTTTCAGATCAAACCTCTTCGGATAAATCTGCAAAAAAAGAGCATTTACTAGAGAAAAGAAAATATTTAGAATTGTGTAGTTTTGAAACCGTTGTGATATTTATCAAAATGGTTCCAAAAATGGACTTTTACAGAGGCGTCAAAAAGCGTTAGTATGAGGGAATGGATCAAAAAGTGAAAATGTTGGCCATCTTCTTTGACGCTTTGGCGACGCTAAGTATTTCTTGTTTGCAGCATTAATTTTTTTTTTCTGCTTCAATTCTTAAAATATGATTTCTCTCATTTCTTTGCAAAAATATGGTCACTGTGTCAAACCATTTGGATCCTGATGAGACCTCACATTATGTGGTCTCTCATCTGGATGCAAACTGCTTGCATAAGAAATTAAAGTTTCGCGGCAAGCATGCAAAGATTTAAACAATCAGACTAATGTTCTTTCCAGCGCAATAAATCACATAACCAACTCCCTCAGGTGATTGATATAGAGTAACCATGGCTCTCTTGTTTCTAGATCTTTCCAAAAATACCGATAGATTGTCAAACATGTTGAATCATGTTTGACAAACAAGTTTTAAACTCAACTCAATCTCTCATTTTCATTGCAACTGTATTCAAAGGATATCACAACATCACTGTCAGCAGGCATCCAGCTTATCAATTGCATTGAGCTTACCAATTGCAATGAGCTTACCAAATAAATTGAACTTGCCAAATGTACATTATGTAAACAAATTTTCATCACAAATTGCAGACAACCAATGTCATTTTGAAAATACAGCTAGGTCTACTCTGTTTGTAAGGACATCAAAAGGAGCAAGCCTATCAGCCACTTCTATGTTTATTCCCCAAATGTTGCAAGAAGTTGTACTGTAACTAGCTAAAATTTGTTAGACATACATGACAGCAGATCCAGGGCCACTATTCAGTGTGATTTTGTTTACTGTACTGGAGAAGATTTCAATTTCCAGTCTCTGTAGCTGTCACCGCAGGAGAATAAAAAACCAATTTGTTAACCTTGTTCAGGATGGCCCGACTTATTAATGCATCTATCTCAGAGAGAAATTCACTCAACTGTTTGTGTGAGTATAAGAAGCAGAAAGAAACGGCACCAGCATTGAGAAATTTTTCCTATATTAATGTGAGAAATTTGGAAAGGAAAATAATATATCATACTGAACTTGTTGAAATTTACTTTCTTAGTAACGAGAGTTCTTTAAATATCCAGCACCTTCGATTTATGAGAACCAGTTGTTTTTTCTTTTTGTATTTTATCAAAAGTCTACTTTGGTGCACAGGTTTTTTTTCAAATTAAAAATAAACGTTTTTGATTTCCAATCTGGCATATCAAACTGTTCATTTTTTTTAACCCTTTCCCTCATATAAACGTGTGTTCACGCATTTGCAAACAGAGAAGACCCAGATCAGATGGCTCCATTAAGAGCCATCTGATCAGGGTCTGCTCTGTTTGCTAATAAAATTTGATAGATCTGTTTCTTTGCTTTCTAAATGTCTACAATGTTCCACCTTCAATGTTTCTTTTTAACTGTTTTGTTAATGAATATTCAGTAGGTTTTGAAATTTGTAATAAACCTAGAACAGGGAAAGGGTTAACCCTTTACTTCCAAGAGAAACCTTTTCAAGCCTTTTCAAACAGTGTAGAACTAGATAAGGTAGCCTATATAGGAGAAGTCTGATCAGGTTTTGCTGTGTTTGCTTATAAAATTACACAGATCTTTTTATACAGATTCTGGAACGGTCAAAAACTTCTTCGTTCATACAGGCCATAATAATAATTCAGCTAACGGATATTCATGAGGTCATTCATTTCTCATATAAATATTCATGTAGTAAAGTGTTATCACAAAAAGGAAATACAGTAAACCCTCTCTATAACAGCCACTAAATTGTGTTATTTAGTTGGTATTTAGGGCAGGTGGCTGCTTAAAGCAAGGTGAAAGTAAAACAGAACGATCCTGTAGGGGCGTTCTGTTTAACTTTAACCTTGCTTTAAGCAGCCACCTGCTTTTAACACAAACTATGTGATGTAAATTAGTGGCCGTTATAGAGAGGTTTTACTGTAGAACAAGGAAGCTTCAACTTTTAAAGTAAAATGGTTAATTAAAAATGTTGCTTCTAAGAATTAAATTTCTAGAAGAAGGCAAACAAAATGCTTCGGACTAACCGACATATTTACAGCCACCCACAATGAGGAATCGGTAACAATCGATGTCTCAAAAATGCAAGATAAAGCATCTAAGTAATATAAATGCAAATGGAAACAGATACCATAGAACTACTTCCAACGCCCTTACATCAGAGCAATCAATCAAATAGGTTTGGCCTATATGTGCTGAAAATTGACGCTCAAAGTAGAAACAAGGTCTAAATCAAGGACCAAGACTTTTTCGGAATTATGATATCCAAACCACCGAGTTACACTATTTCATGTCATATGTAAAACACAAAGCAAAACTATTTCATGTGACAGCCAAATCATAGCGCTAGTATATTACATTTAATGAAATATCAAATTCAGAGGGCATGAATATTTCATGTGATGGCCAAATCACCGGGTAAAAATATTTCATGTGACAGCGAAATAACAGGGTAAGAACATCTCATATAACAGCTAATTCACAGAATAAAACTATTCCTAGTGATATGAAAATTACTGTGTAAGACAACTTCTTGTGATATTAAACCTTTCCTCCATAGGCTATTTTTAGACCCAACCTCTGAATGAATCTACCCAAAAGGAGCATTTACTAGAGAAAAGTAAAATTTTAGAATTTTGTAGTTTGAAATCATTGTGATAAATAGAGCATGTGTTCCTATTGAAGCAAATGCTCTATTTATCACAATGGTTTCAAGAAGTACTTATTACAGAGGCGTAGAAAGGCATATTTAAGGAGGAAAGGTTTAAAAGCAGGGCAATAACATTTCATGTGAATTCTAAATCACAGGGCAAGAATATTTGAAGTGATATTTAAATCACAGGATAAGAACATTTTATACAATATTCAAAGAATGTAATATCCAAATCTCAGGGTTAGTATCTAAATCAAAGGCAAGAATATTTCATATGATATTTGAATCCAAGAGCAAGAATATACCAGAGCAAGAATCTTTTATTTGACTGCCAAATCACAAGGCAAGAATATTTCATGTGATATTCATAAAATGTGATATTCAAACAATGAGATATCCAAATACAAGGCAAGAATATACCATTATCTTAATCAGAGGTCAAGAATATTTCATATGATAATTACCTGACTGTTTATCATTCAAAATCCTCAAGCGTCCATTCCAAATAAATGGACTCAACCATTAAACAATGATGGACTATATCCAGGGTTTAAAATGAACTGCTCAATATATCATTTCATACTGATTTAACCCTTTTCCCCCCATAGGCTATTTTTAAACACAACCTCTTTGAATCAATCTACCGAATAGGAGCATTTACTAGAGAAAAGGAATTGTGTAGTTTTGAAACCATTATGATAAATAGAGCATTTGCTCTATTTATCACAATGGTTTCATAAAATGACTTTTACAGATCGTAGAAAGGTGTATTTATTGAGGAAAGAGTTAAAAAATAAATAAATTGCACACCCTAAAGTCCAGTACTTGGCAATTAATAGTGTTATATGAAAGACCAAGACAAATGAAAAGGTTTTTTTCTTTACCCATACTTTATCCCATGGGCCTTCCATTAATCTACAATAGCATAACACAGACATTCAATTAAGCCTTTGAATGCTGAATTTTCAAAGTGAAATGGTCATCATTTAACAATAGATTCCATTCAGTATGAAAGGCTTAAATTTGCTAGAGGATTTTGAATGACAAACAGTGCAGACCCTGATCAGGGGGCTCCTCTAGGAGCCCTCTAATCTTGGTGTATACTGTTTGCAAATGCGACTGAAAGCCTGTATGTCCCGCATTTGTTTCCTACATTCAAAGGGTTAAGAAACATACGAACAGAACAAACAAATCCAACTCTGGCCAAAAAAATCAATTACCTAGTAATAAAAGCAGATGCTTTTGATAAATATTTATGGAAAATGCCAGACCACGAAATGCTTTCTATATACCAAATTTGGCATAAATGAATTTGTTTACTATAGATAGTAACATTTAACCCATTACTTGAAAGAGACACCTTTTAACCCTTACAACGCTGAATAATTTTCAAATGGAATATTCCAAAATTGAAACCAGTTAAGCTAATGGTGAATATTTAGGGACGTTTTAACCCTTACAATGCTGACTTTTCAAATGGACTATTCCCAATTCAAACAGGTCAAGCTTATGGTGAATATTTAGGATTTTTTCTAAAGAAATGTATAACATGACAGGCAGTGCAGACTCTGATGACAGGGTTCCTTTAAGATCCCTATCATCTGGGTCTACACTGTTTGCAATGGACATTAGCGACTCATGTGCTGAGCTGTAGGGGTTAATGCCTTTGCAAACAGAGTACACCCTCATCAGATCCAGGCTCCTGTAGGAGCTCTCTAATCAGGGTCTGCACTGTTTGCTTATGGAATTATATAAATGTGATTCTGCAGTTTTTAAAATGGCCAAACATTCCCTTTGTTGATAAACCATCATAAACATTCACGATATAAATATTTCTCAGTCAGGTAAAGTTTTAACACTTTCCTTCATATAAACACATTTTCACACATTTGCTAACAGAGTAGACTCAGATCAGATGGCTTCTATAGGAGCCATCTGATCAGGGTCTGCTCTGTTTGCTAATGGAATTTGATAGATCTATTTCTTTAAAACGGCTACAATGTTTTTCCATCTTTCAGATTTCATTATAACTATTTTGGCCATGAATGTTCAGTAGGTATTGAAATTTGTAATAAATATAGAACAAGGAAAGGGTTAATCAATATTCCTGATCATTGATTCTTACATGAATATTTATGGAGTAAATGGTTAAACGGCACATCATCAGGGATAGGCATACAGTAGAACCTGCCCTAACCGGCCATTCATTTATTGGACACAGGTGTCTTAACCCTTTACGGTATTGGCTATTTTTAGATACAACCTCTTTGAATAAATCTACCGAAAAGGATCATTAACTAGAGAAAAGAAAATTTTAGAATTTTGTAGTTTGAAACCATTGTGATAAATAGAGCATTTGCTCCTATAGGAGCAAATGCTCTATTTATCACAATGGTTTCACAAAGTCGTCAATATGCGGGAAAGGGTTAAAAAGGAGCTTTCTGCATTACTTTCAACCTGCATTAAGCTACCATCTGCCTTACAGATCCACAAATTAGACCTCTTTCTTATGGCCCCTTAAAACAGGTTCTATTGTATTGTCAAATGGTGAATGACGTAGTGAATGGTGAATAAATCCAATCTACTTACAGATGGGAAATGCCCTACTGTATGAGGGGCTTGCAAAATTAATAGAATATAGAATAAAGGTCTAATTCTACAGCTTCTACCATGGCTGAAAATTCGAGTGTTCATGTCATTATGAAAAATCACGTAATTAATATTCAAGATGTCATTATTTGTACATGAATACTTCATGAGGTAAAGGATTAATTATACAAAATTAATTATCAAAAAAGTAATATATGGTAAATATACTGTATGAAATACTCCCCCTCCCAACCTTGAACTTGATAATTCCACCGTTTTCACTTTTTCAAACAGAGTAGACCAAGATCAGACTGAGCTCCTGTATAATATGTCTAATCAGGGTCTGCTAACTGCTTGCTAATAGTTGTTTCAGATCTGATTATCTATTGTTTGGTAATAAATTCACATTTTCTGTTTTCAAAAAAATTAAATTACCGGGTAATAATAATATTCATAATAGGTAGTCTTCAATAAATAGCGTCCTATAATATGGAGGAGAACAAAGAAAATTCATGAAGGTGACTCACCATCTGGGTGTTTAATTCCACATGGCTCAAATCTAGAAATATGTACAAGACAGAACTAACTGTAGGGGTCTGTAAACCCTGCATTGAGATATGATGAATAATTAGCTGTCACAGTTTGTCCAGGTAAGACCAGTGGTGATAGCAGTATAACCAAATACACACTGATGACCGTTGTGACTGTTGCAGTGACCAGTCAACAACTGGACACTCTGAGGGTTCAAACTGGAGTGTATGAACTAAAAAGCTAGCAAACTAGAATTGTTTTTGATACAAACTTCTCCTCATCGAGATCTATCTACCTATGAAGTTTCATGTTCATACCATTATTGATCGCCGCATGAGCGGCGATCACTAATGGAATGTTCAAAAGTATTTACCCATGTAGGAGAGGTAGCGACAAGTTTTACAAAGTCTATTCTGCGTATATTGGTGAGAAGAACCAAATGAATTGGCACATGAGGGCGTGGCAGAGAATAGTTTCTATCTACATTATTGATGTAGTGAAATATGTGATGTAAAAACCTTCATACGATGTTTAAAAAGAAATTTATCAAACAAATGTACAATAATAACAATAATTATGACACTTTTTTCGTCGAAGTATCGACATTAAATGCCAAAAACAGTTTTGTAAACATAAATGAAGCCGGGTCAAAGTCGCAGAATTGAAGCCGGGTCAAAACTGTAGTCGTGCACCTGTTTGCGGTGCTCTCGTTCTAAATTATGCCCTTCAGAGATTTTGACATATTACAGTTTTGTTTAATGACCATTGTTTATTGTCCAAAAATGTCGACAAAAGTAATACATACATCAGTATATTTATACACGTGATATACACATGTTAAGTCATGAATAGATTCAAACTCTTTGCTAGTGCCTTTATATGTGAAAGCGATATATACATCTTCAATTTCCCTTGAAGTATGTCTGGCCTGATAGCGTAGTGGTTACCACGGTCGCCTATCGTGCAGTCAGCTCTGGTTCGATTCTCACCACTGACGAAACTTTTTTTTCTCTCTTTTTCCTTTCTATTTTTTTTTAATGACGGTTTGGGTTTTTACTGGGATAGTTAATGATAATTATCCATATTAAGTGTTTTTTCTTTCAACTGATACGTTATTTTTGGTAAAACAAATTTGTAGAAAAAATAAAAATAGTTCCTGTTGTAAGAAGAAATTCCTACACCTACTATACAAATAAACCTCTACTGTACATATAAACTTAGGTTTATTATGCTACCCCTTTATTACGTCACTAGCGGCTGTAGTGACGGGATAAAATATTTATCCTCTTACCTTTTGGTATCGTCAATATGCCTCTGAACCAATCAATGACCGACCTAGATATTTGTGTCAAGTTTCATGTGATACTTCCAACAATGCATAATTATGTCATAATAGTTTTACCAGGTATTAACTTGTTACAGTTTGCAACAGAGTTCTTTATCAGCATGCCATAGTATATTTTCTTGTTTACATAGTTATTTGTTTCATAATAAATGACTATATTTTTAATTTATAGCCTTGTCTCTTTATTATCACCTTTTTAGAGAAGGGGAGTAGGATCTTCATTTATCCTCATTTTTTTTAGCTCACCAGAGCACGACGTGCTCATGCTGAGCTTTTAGGATCGTTGGATGTTCCTCGTCTGTTGTCCGTTGAGATACCACATTTTGCACTTGATCTCTAAGTAAATTGGTTTGTGTTTTGCCCTGCATGAAATTTAGGTCAATCTCGAATATGGGTCACCTGGGCTCAAAAACAAGGTCACTAGGTCAAATCTTAGAAAATCTTGTTAATGCTCTAGAAGCTACAAATCTTATTGGATCTTACTGAAATTTTATCAGAATGTGTCTCCATGAAATCTACGCCAAGTTCGAATATTGGTCATGTCGGGTCAAAAACTAGGTCACTAGGTCAAATCTTACAAAATCCTAAACACTCTGGAGGCCACATTTTGCACTTGATCTTTAAGTAAATTGGTTTGTGTATTGACCCTGATGAAATCTAGGTCAAGTTCGAATATGAATCGCCTGCAGTCATAAACTAGGCCACTAGGTCAAATCATAGAAAAATCTTGTTCACACTCAAGTGGCTACAAATGTTATCAGATCTTACTGAAATTTTATCAGAATGTTTGTCCACATGCAATCTTGGTCAAGTTCAAATATGGATCATGTCGGGTTCAAAACTAGGTCACTACGTCATTACACTCTTGAGGCTACATATCTCGTTAAGTTTTAATGAAATGTTGTATTTCAATTGTCTTAACAAAACAGTTCCTTATTAAAAACCTTCCTTGTATACAAATTTCGCGGCGATCCAATGCCTTGCATCAGTATTCGTCTTGTAGATTTTGTGTTATGCTCCGTACAAAATTTAGGTATGAACAATAACAAAGGGCATTAACTCCAAAATTATACAAAAAAGAGTGATGATTAACTCCAAAATTATACAAAAAAGAGTGATGATTCTTGTGCACTGCACTTCTCCTCATCGAGATCTGTCTACCTATGAAGTTTCATGTTGATACCTATTATAGTTTTTGTGTAACTCCGGTCAAGTTTTAAGTATGAAAAATAACAAAGGGCAATAACTCCTAAATAATGCAAAAAGAGTGGTGATTCTTGTAAAGGTTTAATGATGGTACGTATTAGAGTGTTCGTAGCATCGAGTTTTTACTGTAGTTATATTGTCTGTCAAAAAAGCCCCTTTATTGTAACCCAACATTTCACTGAAAGTATTGTATATATACTTTTGGAAAAACCATGATATATTAATATAATGTGTGCTTTGTGTCACAAACAATATTTTAACACTTTCCCTGTTCTATATTTATTCAAATTATCTACTGAACATTTATGGACAAAATGAAATCTTGAAGGTGGAACATTGTAGCCATTTTATAAAGTTTTTCAATTCCACTAGCGAACAGAGCAGACCCTGATCAGATGGCTTCCGTAGGAGCCATCTAACCTGGGTCTACTCTATTTGCAAATGCATGAAAGCACAATTTATATGAAGGAAAGGGTTAAGCAATAATGTACTATAAATTTTTTTAACCTCTGTCCTTACTGAACAATTATGCATGTATTGATCACTTCATGAATATTCATTAATTTAAATTTTATACGGTAAAATTTACAACCGAAGTTTTGTCTTTGACAAAAAACTGTAGGATCTGATCTATATAATTTCATAAGCGAACAGAGCAGATCCTGATCAGACAGCTCCTATAGGAGCCATCTGATCTGGGTTTATTCTGTTTGCAAAGGTATGAAAAACTGCTTTGATGAGGCAAAGGGTTAAAAGTCATGAATATTTCACCAATGAAATTTGCCATTCAAACTTAATGCAATCCAAAAGTAATGGAAAATGGCAAAGGCTACAACTTTTTTTTTTTTAACCCTTCGCTTGCAATTCACGTCAATATACCTACCTGTAAATAGTGAAGACCCAGATGAGACAGCTCCTGCAGGAGCTGTCTCATCAGGGTCTGCACTATTTACAAGCAACCAGTGCACTCCACAGCAGTGATTGCACAGCGAAATACGTGTACACAGTGAAGATATGTGTAATTATACAACATGGCATGGGTAAAGAAGGAGAAATGTATTTTAAAATTCAGCAAGAAGGGTTAAATCTTCATCATCAAAACAACAAAGTAAGACATACTCTTTAAACTTATGAGATACAGTTTTTGGATTTTGGACATAATTGGTATGCAGCAAAAAGCACAATAACGCAGCTTTTGAATGCAGTTGTCCTCAAAATGCATGCATGAGAATCATAAAATACGCAGTTTTTCTGCATCCCACTCATTTCCTTTCTGCTCAGGTAATTTACCAGGGCTGTAATTATGAAGCATATTTAACCCTTTCCCTCATATAAACGTGTTTTCACGCATCTGCAAACAGAGTAGACCCAGATCAGACGGCTCCTAGAGGAGCCGTCTGATCAGGGTCTGCTCTGCTTGCTTATGGATTTTGATAGAGCTGTTTCTTTACTTTCTAAAATGGATGAAATGTCCCACCTTCCATATTTGATTATAATTGTTTAATTCATGAATATTCAGTGGGTATTAAACTTTGGACTAAACATAGAACAGGGAAAGGGTTAAAAAGTCTTATTAAAATATATTTGACATTTCTGCACAAAACCGTGACATGTTGCACCTCATTAGAGTTGCCTCAGAGAGGCATTATTTTAATGACTTGCAGCAAAATAGGGTTTTGTGCAGAAATATCAGATTTTAATCGACCAGTATACATTTTTATCTGTAACCCTGAATTACTGTCATCAAAAAATAGATCTACCACAAACATCAAAGACATACTTCACTGCCAATATTTTAGATACTATTATGGAGCTGTTTGATAAGAAGTTCACTTCAAATATCAATCTCCCTCTAGTCATTTCTACAGTAAAGGTGGCTTAAATTTGTAAAGCTTCAAAGTAAGATTATCATTTGTCAAATAAAGACATGGATAATTCCATTCCAAATGACAGAATACTATTGCACAGAAATTGGACATCACTGTTAACCCTTACCTTCATACAAATGCCTTTCCAAACCTTTGCAAAAAGAGTAGACCTAGATCAGAAGGCTCCTATAACACCTGTCTGGTCAGGTCTGCTCTGTGCCCTTATGAAATCCTATTAGATCTGGCTACAGTTTCCAGCAGTACCAATAATTCGTGTGTACATAATTTATGCCATAATAAAAAAATCATGATGTCATTATTTCTTATATGAATATTCAACAGGGAAGGAGTTAAATGAACCTAAAGACATGCATTTTATACATGATCAATAAGCATAATTATGCATTTGCAAACAGAGAACAGACCCAGATCAGTGTACTGTACTTTGTGTCTGTACTCTGTTTGCATATAAGTTCATACAGGAACTGTCTGATCAGGCTATGCTCCATTTGCTTATGTGATAATATAGATTTGATTCTACAATTTTTGCCATGGCCGTTATAAACATTAAGCACTGATGTTTGATATTACAGTAAAACCTCTCTACAACGGCCACTAAATTGTATTAATTAGTTGGTATTTATGGCAGGTGGCTGCTTAAAGCAAGGTGAAAGTATAACAGGAGCATTCTGTTTTACATTCACCCTGTTTTAAGCAACCACCTGCCTTTAACACAAAATACTTGATGTAATTTAGTGGCCGTTATAGAGAGGTTTTACTGTACACATTTTGATATTACAATTTTTTAGTCATAACTAGAGCAACAGATAAAGGTGTGTACTCAAATACTAAAACCATCTAGCTTTCTCCACCAAACCCTATATTGTGACCACTCTTTGGAAGTGTCTCTTAATCGAAGAGTGGTCACAGCTTAAGGTTTGGTGGAGAAATGAAGAGGTTATTCTTGAAAGTGTTTTAATTTACGCATCTTATCTGGACCTGTGGTAATGCTATAATAATAATTTCATTCTGGTTCTGAATTGACTACCGGTAATCAGTGGAGAGGTGAATATTTTAGGTAACCCTTAACCCTTTCCTTTATGTAAGGAGATTTTGGCGCATCTGCAAACAGAGTAGACCCAGATCAGACGGCTCCTATAGGAGCCGTCTGATCAGGGTCTACTGTTTGCTTATGGTGTAATATAGATCTGGTTCTACAGATTCTGCCTGAGCCAAAAATTAATGTCCTGTGTTCATATGGCATTGTAAAAACTAATCTTATTAATATTCATGACGTCATTATTTCCTACATGAATATTCATCAGGGAAAGGGTTAAAATATCCCACATGAATATTTATACAAGAATTTATAACTTCATGAATATTCATTGTCTGAATTTGTATATTGGTCAATGAAGAAATCGATTTTTGCCATTTCAGAAAATATAGAATCATATCTTTATTATTCCATAGGCAAACAGTGTAGACTCTTGTCGGACGGCTCCTATATATAGGAGATGTCTGATCTGGGTCTACTCTGATTGCAAAGGTGCCGAATGTCATCTATACGAGGGAAAGGAGTAAATAATTATTATAGTAAAGAAATTTTATTCCTGATGAGTTTCATACTGTTTACAAAAGATCATTTAAAGTTGCCTACGGTATTATATATCTAAACCATAACAGAAAAGAATGATTGCCTGTCTGTCAGCTAGGAAACTACAAGGAACTGACCAAGGCTTTAGTTATGTATTATTTACGATGATTATCACATTTGTGGTGACATTTATCATATCATCTTGACATTAAGTGCAGAAATGGGGGAGGAAAATAACCTAATTAATCCTTAATATTTAGTCAAACAAACCTAGATTAATAGTTTAGACCTAGATCAAACTGCCACTGAAGAAGTTGTTTGATCAGAGTCTAAACTATTTGCTAATTTGATTTAACATTTCCTCCATGAATATTTAAGTTTGGATCCTGATGAGATGCTGCATTAAGACGAGGACTAAAAGCATACAACAGTAAAAATAATGTAGGTACTACAATTTTGCTCTCAATACACACTAAGTGGTAAGCATTAGCCATGAATAACCCTTTACTCCATAAATACGCCTTTCTACGCCTTTGCAAACAGAGTAGACCCAGATCTGACGACTCCTATGGAGCCATCTGATCACAGTCTGCTGTGTTTGCTTTTGCCATTACATAATTCTGATTCTACGGTTTTTGGCAATGCAAACAAATTTCTTGAAAAGTTACCATAATAAAAACTCAGCTAATAAATATTCATGATGTCATTATTTCTTACCTGAATATTGAACAGGGAAAGTGTTAATAATGACTATAGAGTGGTTTTGCTGTACTCCCTCTCAATGCCCATGGGGGTTGGCATGTCCTACATTCTCATTTTCGCAGTTTTATTTTTGTACCAGAGTGAGAGCCTCTGGTGATTCATTTTAAATTCCAAAACCCACAAAAAACATGAGAGCTTTGATAAACTGTCAACAAAAACTCACAGGGCTGAACACTTTGCATGCTACCAGTGAATCTTTGATAAATTATGTGAGAATCTCGATCCTGATGAGATTCAAACTTACTTATATTCTCATTAGGATCCAAAGTGTTTAACACTCTTATCTTATATTTGAAAAGAAAAGGAAATAAATTTAATTTTGAGAATTGAAGCAGACGAAATTATTTTTGCATACAATATTTGATATTAACCCTTACAGTGTGGGACACCAGTCACTAATGTCCCTTGCAAAAAGTGTAGACCCAGATGAGAGGGCTCCTAGAGCAGCCCTCTCATCTGGGTCTGCACTGTTTGTTATGTTATAATTGTATTTAGAAAAATCCCTAAATATTCACCATAAGGTTGATCTGTTTGAGTTCTGGAATAGTCCATTTGAAAATTCAGCGATGTGAGGGTTAAAGTGTGAAGAGTTAAAAGCATGACCTTAACAAAATTACAATGACATTAAAACTACAATCATGCTTCAACTGTAATGATGTAATATTTATTGCTAAAATGCTTGTCAGTGACACTTCAAACGTTTGACTTCATGTACATAGACAGAATACACTTTGCTTCTTCAGCAAATGGTCACACCTCATTTTAACCCTTTACCTCATGAATATTCATATAAAGATAATAGGCTTTATGAATAGTAATTAGAAATAGAAATAGAAGAATTATATCTATATTATCCCATAAGCCCAGAGAGCAGACCTTGATCAGATGGCGCCTATAGGAACCATCTGATCTGGGTCTACTCTATTTGCAAAGGTGTCAACAGGTGTTTATATTAGGTGAAGGGTTAATAAAACTACTGTAATTACCTCAATATTTGGCAAAATAGGCAAATGGTCTAGACTTAGTTAAAACTGCTCCTGATAAAGTCTACAGTAAAACCTCTCTAAACAGGACATTAAATTTAGTATAAATATCGGTCTTGGAGACAGGTGGCAGCTTAATACAGGGTGAAAGTCATGCAGAAAACTCCTCTAGGAACTTTCTGCATGACTGTCACCCTGCATTAAGCAACCACCTGCCTAAAAGTATCTAAATTCTTCTCTACTAGAACTCTGGTTTAGAGAGGTTTTACTCCATATTATTTGCCACTCCAACCTTCGTACATTTATCTCAACCCTTTACTTGATACAGAAACATTGTTATGAATTTGCTAACAGAGCAGACCTATACCAGACAGCTTCTATAGGGACTTCCTGATGATCAGAGACTGCTCTGTTTGCATGTGGAATAATATAGATTTGATTCTACAGTTTTTGCCGCGGTCAAAACTGTGTTCATATACCATTATAAAAAATTATCTAATTAATATTCATTAACTATGTGAAGGCATTTGCAAAGCATTGTGTTTTTTAGACAAGCTAATCTTGAACTAGAAAATTAATGTAGTTGGAACCCCTTCATTTGCAAACATAGTAGACCCAGATCAGAAAGCTCCTGTAGGAGCTATCGGAACCATTCTGCTCTGTCAAATTATATAAAGCTGATCCTACAGTTTATGTCTAAGCTAGCAATTCCCTTTTAAATTTTTAACATATAAAAAGTAAGTTAATGAACATTCATTTAGTGATTAATTCATGCATAAATGTTCGCTAGGGAAAGGGTCAAGGTATTGACAATGCATTGTGTTTGAACTAGAATGAGACCATAAGACACAGACGCCCCAGGTGAGATATGGAATGATTTATAATAAGGGCTACAACTCTACTGTTACACAGTGCATGCCATAAGCATAATAATTAGGCAGGGTAATTTCATGTAATGATGAAGTCTCATGACTGAGACTGAGTTATGCATGACACATAAATGTAAGATCAACAAGGGTAATTCTAATGTTGCTTTTAAAAAAGGGGACATTAACCTTTCCTTCATATGAATGCATTTTCACGCATTTGCAAACAGAGTAAACCCAGATCAAACAGTTCCTATAGGAGCCATTCCATCTTCTATATTTCATTAGAACTTTTTTCTCCATACAGTAGGTATTGAAATTTGAAATAAACATAGAACACCAGGGAAAGGGTTAACCCATTCCCTCATATTGACGACTTTCGACGACTCTGTAAAAGTGATTTTATGAAACCATTGTGGTTTTATGAAATCATTGTGATAAATAGAGCATTTGCTCCTATAGGAGCAAATGCTCTATTTATCACAATGGTTTCAAACTACAAAATTCTTAAAAATTCCTTTTCTCTAGTTAATGCTCCTTTTCGGTAGATTTATTCAAAGAGGATGTATCAAAACATAGCTTATGAGGTAATGAGTTAAAAGAATCCCAACCCATAAATGCATTCCGTGTCATTACTGAATAAACGCAGATCATTTTCACCATTTTACCTTGCAATCTGTGTGTGGTTTTATTGTTTTTGTGATCTGATAAATCAAAATACATCTTCCTTCCTGTCCTAATTGCTGGCCAAACTAAGCTCAGCAGTTGATGACCAGATAAATAGTGGACAATAGGACCACAACAGCACCATTATGACAATCAACTCACCTGTCAATCATGCTGCAATATATGTCACACTGCTGTTGCAAGGTTACATGTCAAAAACTGTAACAAAACATACCGTATTCTCCCTAATAAATGCCCCCACTCAAATACATTAAACTCTCCCTCACTTCCTGGGGGAGGGGGGGGGGGGGGGGCATTAACAATCAATAAAACAACTAAAACCCTATATAAAACCATTATTTTTCAAAATACAGGTGATAGCTTAATGCAAACTGAAAGCAATCAGAAAGCTCCCCATAAGAGCTTCCTACATTGCTTTAATTCTGCATTAAGCAACCACCTATGAACATAATGCAAGAAATGTAACACCCAAAGGAGCATTTATTAGAGATAATGCAGTACTCGCTGGACTCTTTACACTCTGTTAGGTACTTGTGTTTGTTCTCTGTAGGACGACCTCAGCAACAATGGTTTTCAATGGTTACAACCATAACTCCAGAGGTCAAGATAATGCCTAGTTTACTTTTGCCACGGAGGCCGTAAGATTTTGTTGTCTGCGATGTTCCTTCGATATTTCTTTGCATCGTAAAAGTCTACGGGCTGCGATGTTTTTGTTTACATTGTCTACGATCATCGTATGATTATTTGTGTATACTGATCAAGGCTTCTATCGGTATGATAACAGAGCGTCGACCATACAGAGATCGTGCGATCTACATGCAGTCACAGCGTTATCTCCACTTGGATTAGGCATTCCTACGGAGCCTGTGCGGAGCCCATGCAGAGCCTGTGCTGGTTCCATATGAAGACCAGGGGGATTGTTCCATCTTCTATAGCTAGACAAACTATTAATGCAGGAAAAGTTAAATAAATTTGCACCCATCAGAAATCTCAAAATTGCTGCATGGCCATCATGCGGGCGCTGTGAGGTTTCCACAGGATTACAGTGCGATGTACATACGATTTCACACCTGGTATTGCATGGACATCGAGAGGCAACCTTGCAGTGATCATACGATGATTGTACCGTCGCTGTACAATTCGTTTGACTACATGTCCATTAAATATCAGTCGTTTTCCACACAATCCTTGAGGTCGTACAATGCCTGTAACCATGTGTTTACGGACTGCGGGCTTGCAATTTTTGAAAATATGTATAACTTTTTTTATGACAAATCGTAGGGGCTGCAGCACCTTGGAATCTGTATGAAAATCGTATGGCAACTGCCTGCCTCCGTATGGAGTCCACGCGGAAATGCCCTTATCACTAGTCTATGGGCCCCGTAAACTCATAGCAAGGCAAATGCAAACTAGGCATAAGATGCATAAATTAAAACATTTTCAAGAATACCGTAACTTCTTTATTTCTCCCACAAACCCTATGTTGTGACAACTCTTTAGAATTGTCTCGAAGATATAAAGAGTGGTCACAATTTTTACATAGTAATTGGTGGAGAAATGACGATTTTAGATTTTGAGTATGCATGTTTATCTGCATATTAACCCTTCTCTTGCTGAATTTTAAAATACATTTCTCCTGATTTACCCATGCCCTGTTGTATAATTACATATTTCTTCACTGTGTACAAGTATTTCGCTGTGCAATCACTGCTGTGGAGTGCACTGGTTGCACAATCAATTTGTAAATAGTGCAGACCCTGATGAGACAGCTCCTGTAGGAGCTGTCTCATCTGGGTCTTCACTATTTACAGGTACGTATATTGACGTGAATAGCAAGCGAAGGGTTAACCCTTCACCTCATGTCTTTGATGCCTTTAGAAATAGAGTAGACCAGGCCTATAAATTTTTCCTATCTTGGGGCATGTAATAAATTCTGTATTTCTGTCTTCAGAATTCACCACTAGAAACTGGACATAACATACAAATTTCATCATCAAAAGCAAATAGTTTTGAACATTTTTATCCATTTTGTGTTTGAAATGGATACAAATCTAATAAAGTAGCAATCAAGAAGATTCAACTGTAATCTCAAAGCACATTCCATGCATCTACTTCAATTCAAGTAAGTTCCAATGTTTATATAAAACCAAATCAAATTTCTCAAAGTGCCACATTTTACTCTTTTACATCGTCTCAATTGCATTTCCAAAAAGCATAATCTACTGGTTGTCAGCTGCACCTCAACTCTGACAATGTGGTTCCCAGTCTCATTCTAATTTGTTTGGTTTGGGAAACCAGACTAATATCTAACCTTGATGAATGATCCCCAGACTCATTTTTCCTTAACAATACATAATGGCACCAGAACTGAAGTCAGAATAATCTCTAACTCCAAATTTCATTCTGCATTATATATATGATGGAACCAGACTCACCATTATGCATGTCAATATCAGTATTATCATAAAATTCAGGTGCTTGTGTGTCTTGTGAATTTCTGAATATTTAAACTGCCTCCCTCCCTTCTCAATTTTAACTAAACAAAAACTTATATCAAAATTTCACTGAAGAAAATCATTTTTATGACAAACATTGCAGACCTTGATCAAAGGGCTCTCTCAGGAGCCCTCTGATCTGAGTCTAAACTGTATGCAAAGGTCTTATACACTCAGTTCCCTACTTTAACCCACTACCTCATAGGCTATTTTTAGATACAACCTCTTTGAATAAATCTACCGAAAAGGAGCATTAACTAGAGGAAAGGAAAATTTTAGAATTTTGTAGTTTGAATCCATTGTGGTAAGTAGAGCATTTGCTCCTATAGGAGCAAATGCTCTATTTATAACAATGGTTTCACAAAGTGACTTTTACAGAGTCGTCAAAAGTCGTCAATATGAGGGAATGGGTTAAAGGTTAAAATATAAACTTTGTTCTTCTCAAAAGGGCATTACTCCCCTAGTTTTACACAGATATTTATATTCTTAGATTATTCCAGTAAAAAGTAGTACATGACCTGGATGGGAAGCCATTTTAAATGAAACAAACAATGTCATTGTTTGAATCCAATATTAATTAAAATCAAAATTTGGAATTTTATTTCTGAAAGCAAATGGCTAAACCAAAGCAATTTGTAGGTATGGACACTGCAACAACATCCCCGTACTTCTTGAGAATATTTGGCAAGGCTTTGACCAAGCTTTGCACACATTCCCAAAACCCAATCAGTGATACATAATGATTGTTGTTAGAGTACCAATATGCATTGCCAAGCATTATTTCCATGGCAAGTCACTGGTCACTGAATATGCAGCAACTATCTGTGACAAGTCACAGATATTTCACAGATCCTTACGAAAATCTCGTGACAATTCACAGATAATTCACTGATCCTTCCCAAGAGAATCTCATCTAGTGTTTGCTTGCTTTATGATCCCAACATTTTAGCCCTCATGATCATCAAAATGCTTCATTTTCAATCACTAACCCATTGCAGAGCTCACAAGAGCTGTTATGTGACCAAGACCTACATGTATGTAATCGTAAGTGACTGCAAATAGTGCCATCTACAGTAAAACCTCTCTATAACGGCCACTAAACTACATCAAGTATTTTGTGTTAAAGGCAGGTGGCTGCGTAAAGCAAGGTGAAAGTAAAACAGAACGCTCCTATAGGAGCGTTCTGTTTTACTTTCACCTTGCTCTAAGCAACCACCTGACCTAAATACCAACTATTTAACACAATTTAGAGGCTGTTATAGAGAGGTTTTACTGTACTACAATATTCAAAGTTAATCTTTCTTCAATTTCTCCTTAACCCTTACTACGCTGAGTTTTCAAATGGACTATTCCAAAATTCAAACAGGTCAAGCTTACGGTGAATATTTAAGGATTTTTCTAAAGAAAAGTGTAACATCACCAACAGTGCAAACTCTGAGCCTCTCATCTGTGTCTACACTGTTTGCAAATGACATTACCATCAAGTTGACAAATTGTGTTAAGATGCTGAGTATACAAATATTTTTACATGTCTTTGCAGAGACAGAAAAGCATCTGTATGAAGGAAAAGGTTAAGGATAGAGTCCATTCAGTCTGAAGGAACTACATTTGCAAGAGGATGACAAACAGTGCAGACCCTGGTCAGAGCCAGTTCATCTATGAATCCTCTGATCATGGTCTACAGTGTTTGCAAATGCCAGAACACTTGTTCCCCACATTCAAAAGGTTAATATTAAAGGTTTCCAACATTCAGAATGTTTTGTCTTTCTTCCTTGAACCAGGTCCAGGTAAGATGCATTATAAATTAAAACATTTTCAAGAATATCTTCTTTATTTCTCTATTAACCCTATGTTGCAACCACTCTTTAGAATTGTCTCGATGAGTCGATTCTAAAGAGTGGTAACAACATAAGTTTTGGTGGAGAAATGATGATTTAAGTATTCGAGTATGCACGTTTATCTATATTGCTCTGTGTACAGTGATGAAGGCCCAGAGCAATACATTTGAATTATTAAACATATACGGTAAATACTGAACTGCTCATTGAATTCAGTATTGGGTTATTTTGCCATATATCGGTACTTCAGATGATTAACCTTTTCTCTCGTACAAACACTTTTTCCTGCCTTTGCAAAGAAAGTAGACCAATATCAACCTGCTTTGTTTGCTTATGACATGATATAGATCTGTATCCATGCTTATAAAACTTTTAAGTTGAGTCTGAGTTCGTTCTTAAGCTTTTGATTGGTCAGATTTGAGCCTTTAGCTTAAACCCGACCAATCAAAAACTTGAGAACTCAAATCTGACCAATCAAAAGCTTGAGAACGAACTCAGACTCAACTAAAAAGTTTTATAAGCATGGACCCTGATTCTACAGTGTTTGTCAAAGCAAAACATTCCATTGTAAACTTTACATTATAAAACTTCAACTATTGTTAAGTACACTCTGTCATCTCTGCAAAAAACTGTTGTCACAATTTTACTTCATCTTCAAGCAAATCATGTTTTCAAAGCCACCTTGAAGTCATTGTTCTGACATCAAAGATATAAGCTGTTTTACCCCTTTACTCCAACAATACACATTTCTATGCCTTTGCAGACAAAGTAGACCCAGACCAGATGGCTCCTGTAGGAGCCATCAGATCAGGGTCTACTCTGATTGCTTATGGTATGATACATGTAGTAATAATAATACAAATCTGAATCTACAGTTTCTGTCGGAGTCAACACATCCTGTGTACATAATACAGCTAATAAAATATACATGGCACCATTTTTCTTTCATTGAATATGAAACAGGGAAAGGGTTAATTGAATTCTATTCAGGATGTGTGAGGTTCTATATAAATATTCACCAAGTACAGAGTTAACCCATTGCCTCATAGACAAATTTTAGACCTAACCTCTTTGAAAAAATCTACCAAAAAGGAGCATTTACTTAAGAGAAAAGGAATTTTTTAGAATTGTGTAGATTTGAAACCATCTGATAAACAGAGCATCATGCTCCTATAGACCAAAATTTAATGCTCTATTTATCAGTATGGTTTCAAAAAGTGACTTTTACAGAGGTGTCAAAAGGGGTCAGTATGCGGGAATGGGTTAAGCTTCTTTGCCTGCAAAAATTGTCAAGCGAGGTAATTCTGAAAATTAATTTCCCCAAAACCGCAGTCAGATTCTGATGAGACACCGAATTTATCCAATTATCATCTGGATGCAAACTAGTTTTGCTACTAGACTGTAAAGAGTCACTCAATACTTACAAGGGAAAACAATGGCAACGAGCTCGCAAGAAATGCACTCCTGTCCTCTGGTCACAAAAAGCCTTCCGTTCCTGTTTGTAATCCTGAAAAACACATCAAAGTCAAATTCTGAAACACTGTGCGACTTAATTGGGTTTATTTCCACATAACTCTAACCGCAATAACTGACCGTCCTAAATGGCCTGGGATACATTTAATGTCATCATCAAAAATAATATATGTGGCTTGACATGTGAGGGTGAGAGAAACTACCTCCCTCCCATAGATACATACATACAAAGTCCTGACTGGCTCAAGAAAGGTGGCCGCTTAACCCTTTACTCAATAAATACACCTTTCTATACCTTTGCAAACAGAGTAGGTCTGCTCTGTTTGCTTATGATATAATACAGATATAATTTTACAGTTTCTGCCATGGCCATAAATTCCTGTGTCCATGTGCTGTAATAGCAAATAATCTAATTAATATTCATGATGTCATTATTTCTGCAATGAATATTCATGGAGTAAAGGGTTAACCTGTGATGTGCTATGGATGAGTTTGTGATTACAGTTGTAAACAGCATGGATCTAGATGTGGCAAGTAACACACTGTTACATCAGGATCCAAACTGTTTGATACTCTGTGCATATTAAATTGACTAGGGCTTGGTGCAAAACTATTCTATTCACTTTGTGAAGGAGTTAGAATAGTTTTGCACAAAGCCCTCAATTTGATAAAGACAAGTGTATTCATAAGAACACATATACATGTGTCACCTGCTGGCAGAATTGTACGATGGATGGACAAAGAGATGGACACACTGACAGATGAAGCATCACACTGCTAAAGTAGGTAAAAAATTTGCTCACGTTGACACTATTTTGATAATTTTCAATTAGACTAACAATATCAGCAGTCTCGAGTTTGATCCCCTGCCAGACCAAGTTCTTTGGATGAGACCTTATAAACTGAGGACCGATGTATCAGTGCTTTACACTGGACATCTAAAAGAACCAGAGAAAGAATTGGGCATTGCACCTGGGTTTGTCTGCATCCGCTGCCCATTCTCTGAGGCATCCAATCAGCCCAAAGATGGCAGAAATAGATGTTTGTCGGTTTGTCTGTCTGAATTCTTGGGTCTACACTATTTGCCTCGGTTTGTCTGTCTGAATTCTTGGGTCTACACCATTTGCCTCGATATCTCGAACTTGGATAACTGGAACTTCAGGATAACTCGACAAACTAAGAGTTTGGTTCTTCCGAAATTTACAATATAGAATTGTTCTAAGACGTATCACTATGCATATCTCGAAACACATATGACAGCTTAATGCAGACAGAAAGTAAAGCTGAAAACTCCTATGGGGCTTTCAGCTTTAACTTAACCCTTTCCCTGTTCTGTTACTTAGGCCAATTTTCAGTACCTACTGAATATTCATTAACGAAACAGTTATTAAGAAATATGGAAGGTGGAACATTGTAGACATTTTAGAAAGTAAAGAAACAGATCTATCAAATTCTATTAGCAAACAGAGTAGACCCTGATCTGACGGCTGATCTGGGTCTACTATGTTTGCAAATGCGTGAAAACACGTTTATATGAGGGAAAGGGTTAAGACCAACATTAACCTGTGGACTTGAAAAACTGTTATCGCAAAGTAATTTGTATGGCTCCTTGAAGTTCGAGATATCGAAGTTCAACTGTAATTGAAATTAATATAACTTGTACTTCGACAATATAGTAGACAGCTTTGTCCAGCAAGCTAAAGTTGAACTAATCCTAAATGAGGCAAGTTACATGATCAGTGTAACTGACATGGAAGACGCTGTGTCTGACCAAGCTGGGCTGTCACGATGTTAGCGGTTTTGTAGTCGGACATGTTAACATGGCAAGAACACCTCACATCCTCCATCGTCTGATCCTACTTCCAGCATGCACTTTATACAGCTTTGTAAATATTATAACTCATTGCAGTGCACCTGATATGCAAATCACTGTAACGATTTAAACACTTAGAAACCACCTGGATAGGTAGGCTGGTACAGTGCTTTCTATTGCGTACCTGGTCATACCACAGACTTTACAAATTGTACCAATGGTTCATTCTTTTAGTGCTCCAGCAAATGAGAGTAGTGCCATGAAAGCTTTTTGGTACAGGATACATGCTCCAAACTAACTTTTTCTACAGATCTGGTGAAGGGTCAAGGCTACATTGACATGAAAATTGTAAGAAGCATTTAACTACATGTATAATCTCAAGGTATAGCTACACTGTATATATGATATTTTGTATTCATAGATGATGTGTAAAATAGCAGATATGTTTTAGTGAACTTTTTGTATACTTGTGATCAAAGGTCAAGGTCATATTGACCTAAAAAATGGTATACTGGAACACTTTGTTATCCAATGATATACTCACACATCAAATTTGGTATTCCAGTGTGATGTAGTATAGAAAATAATTTATGATAAAAGCACGAAGCGGGTTCTGCACAAAGTCTTGATGAAATTAACATATACATTAAGTAGGATAAAAATCATTCAAGATAATGAGATATCGAGCCACCACAACATTGACCTTGAATTGCAACCTTGACATAAAAGAATGCTAGAACATTTGACTTAAATTTGATGAAAATCCTTCAAGTGCTTTAACCCTTTACTCCATAAAACATGTTTTCACGCATTTGCAAACAGAGTAGACCCAGATCAGATGGCTCCTAGAGGAGCCGTCTGATCAGGGTCTGCTCTGTTTGCTAATAGTATTTGATATATCTGTTTCTGTACTTTCTAAAATGTCGACAATGTTTCACCTTTCATATTTCTTTATAACTATATGTTAATGAATATTCAGTAGGTATTGGCCTAAATATAGAACAGGGAAAGGGTTAGCCCTTTACTCCATAAAACACACTTTCACACCTTTGCAAACACAGAACACCCAGATCAAATAGCTCGCACAGAACCAAGAACACCCAGATCAAATAGCTCGCACAGAACACAGAACACCCAGATCAAATAGCTCGCACCAAATCTACAACATTATAGGTCTGATTCTACAGTTTCTGAAAAGGTAAGAAATTATCTCGTTCCTTGGCCATTAACCTAATAAACACATTTTGTTTAATGGTACAGTCCATTCATTTTGAATATATTAAATTCACAAGAGAAAAAAATTAAATGACAAACAGTACAGACTCTGATCAAAGGGCTCAAAAATGAGCCCCCTCTGATCTCGGTCTACACTGTTTGCAAATGACAGCACACTTATTTCCAGCATTCCAATGGTTAATGGAATGTGCAGTATCACAGATCATAGCATCAGATCAGAGTATCAACTATTTGTCAGACTGGATAATAAAAAACAATCTCATACCCTAATTATTCATAATATTTGGCCAAACAAACTAGGTCTAATAGTGCAGATGGCTCTGCACTTTTCTATTTATAGAAGTTGCAACCATTCTAATTTATGGGTAAGTGGTCAATGGTTGTCACAAGAAGCTCGTAGTAATTGTGCAGTATTAGTATATATACCTCTCTAAAACGGCCACTAAATTACATCAAGTATTTTGTTTTAAAGGCAGGTGGCTGCTTAAAGCAAGGTGAAAGTAAACAGGAGCGTTCTGTTTTACTTTCACCTTGCTTTAAGCAGCCACCTGCCCTAAATACCAACGAATTAACACAATTTAGTGGCTGTTATAGAGAGGTTTTACTGTATATGCTTATTACTTGTCTGTATAACCATAGGTAACTCCGGAACAAATACATGGTTTGTGACGCGTTTTACCTCCACAGGTGGACTCGTCCTAAAGGTCACTGCTCACAGGTCAAAATCGAACTATGGATTGGTTATCACACTATTAAGGTAAACATAGTATTTTGACTAAAGACAGAATTGCTGTACATAGCATCTTAAAGGTTAACCCTTTGAATGTGAGAAATGAGTGAACTGTATTTACAAACAGTGTAGACCCAGATCAGAGCCCTCTAATCAGGGTCTGCACTGTTTGTCAATTAAAAATTGATTGAGTCCTCCCTTTAAACAATGACAGACTATTCTATCACGGAAATTTAGCATTCAAAAGGTTAGAATATATAGATGCAACATCTCATGCTGCCAAAAGTATCCCTTGATGAATATCATAATGCTGAATGTTGAATAACAACCTTAAGATCAAAGAGTTTGAAAATACATTTGCCATTAAATTTTACAGCAGGCGTGTAACCTATGTTGTAATGTCGAGGTGGCTAATACAAGTTCTTAGAACTAGCAGTAAAATGAACCAGTCATGCAGAAAACGAACAAGAATTCTGCTAAGGGGAGCATACTCTCAAATCCATCACTTATGTAAAATGGGTGCTAAATACTGAAGAATGTCCCTGATGATCAGCAATGCTAAAATTTCATGTCTCTTGGGCAATATATATTATAAGTAAAGCCCGTCTACAGCAACCACCAAAAGTAAGTCTAATTCTGGGAATTTAATACAGGTGGTAGCTTAATGCAATATGAAAGTAATGCAGAAAGCTCCTCTAGGAGCTTTCTGCATTACTTTCATACTGCATTAACCTTTTACTCCATGAATATTCATGTAAGAAATAATGACATCATGAATATTAATTAGATTATTAGCTATTATAGCACATGGACAAGGGAAGTTTTGGCCATGACAGAAACTGTATAATCACATCTTTATTATATCTAAAGCAAACAGAGCAGACCCTGATTAGACGGCTCCTACAGGATCCTTCTGATCTGGCTCTACTCTGTTTGCAATGGCGTAGAAAGGCTTATTTATGGAGTAAAGGGTTAAGCAACCACCTGATCATATAAACCCTTTTGTTTATTCACTTTGAGGTGGCTACAGCCAGTTTTAATGCAGTTTGGAGTTATGTACAGCACAAAATGTGTCACCACCAGATAGACTGACAGCCAGTAAAGACTAAACATTACCTGAACCATCTTGTACTACTTGATGACACATCTGGATCAAACCTGTTGGCAAATGTATCATAAATTTGCCTACAGTATGCTAAAATATACTATTCCCTAATTATCTTAACCTTTCCCTTGCTATTCACATCAATATACCTACATACATGTGATAACCTATTGAGGCATGTCAGGCAGATTTAGGAAATTTGTCAGGTAGATTTGACTTTTGTCAGGTAGATTTTACTGACGCGACAAAAGGAGGAAACAGAAATTTGCTTGATACTTATGTTTCTTGTACTTTTTCACATTATCATTCATACTTTACCATAAATGCATACCATACCATTATAAATCTTACATTACACTTATAACATTTACACACTTAACCCTTTCCCTCATATAAACACCTTTTTTACGCTTAAATTTGCAAAGAGAATAGACCCAGATCAGATGGCTCCTACAGGAGCTATCTGGTCAGGGTCTGCTCTGTTTGCTTATGATATAGGAATGATTCTACACTTTCTGGTTTGGCCAAAAAATCCAATGTGGTGTTAAAATTCCCATTAACCCTTTCCTTCATATAAACAAGTTTTCATGCATTTGCAAACAGAGTAGACCCAGATCAGACAGCTCCTATAGGAGCCATCTGATCAGGGTCTGCTCTGTTTGCTTTTGGAATTTTAAAAATGTTTCTGTACTTTCTAAAATGGCAATAAGGTTCCAATCTCCATATTTCTTTATAACTACTTTGTTTATGAATATTCAGTAGGGACTGGAATTTGGAATGAAAATGGAACAGGGAAAGGGTTAAAAGGAAATACTAATAATTGGCATGCAGTAATAATTCTAGATTTTTTTTCATGGGTCAAAAGGACTCTTTGAAATCAATAGGTCTCAAGCCCAAAACACTGGATTCCTTATTAAATAATGTCATGAAAAAATCAATATTTATTACTGTTTAATCATATAATGAAAAGGAAATTCTATTTTATTTTATTTTATAATAACATTTTTAGGGGTTTTTTTGCTTATTTTATAGCCCTTATATAGCTATACTCCCAATGACAACCTTTACTCAGTTCAAATCAGTTAAACCTTTACTCAGTTCAAATTATTTACTGCAAACATTGAGCAGTCACAGATATGTTGAAATCCCAACAGGGTCCAGAGTCCGTGTTTTAGCCCGTATCTACAATCGTCGCGAAAACTGATGACATTTCAACTTTATATAGTTCTTATTTTTTGAAGAGTTTTCAATCGTAGATAATATTTCAGGGTGTTTGCAATTACTTCTTTAGTGTCCTTACCACTAATTATATTAAAGAAAAAGTAATTTTGTGAACAAATCAAATGCATGATTATCAGTCCAAACAGTCTTATTTTCGAAGTGTCTCGGCCCATTGCAACAACGAGGCCAAGCACAGCTGTCTTTGACAAGGAAGCAGAGAAGCATTTCTATGTCTTATAACTTAATTATGAGAATATAGTTCCTATTATAGGGTCATGACACTCCCATGTCGCCTCACTTGAGTAATAAACCTGCTGCATGTGATATTTGTGATAGACGTTTGCATTTTGACATGACTGGTTCCCGAACAATTTATTTGGTAAAGTCCAGTAGAGTGAAAACCGGAACCACCTCATGATTATGTAATTCGGGTGTTCTCCATGGTCTCCACAGGGGATTCCCTTGATTGGTCCCTACCAAAACAGACCAAGCGTGGATCACAGCATGATAGCAAGCTGTGTGGTCTGTGTGTGTACAGAACTAACAGATAAACTCCACCAGGGAGGAAAATGTATGTCACTAAAAAAACTGCCTTCGTAAAATTTCAAAACAGGTAGTTTTGCCTACCGTTCCGGTAGAACGGTAAACCACCTCTGAAAACGGTAGAATTCACCTACCGTCGGTAGTTATCACATGTATGTACCTACCTGTAAATAGTGAAGACCCAGATTAGACAGCACCTGTAGGGTCTGCACTATTTACAAGTTGATTGTGCAACCAGTGCACTCCAAAGAAGGGATTGCAAAGCGGTGTACTTGTACACAGTGAAGACAGGGCATAGGTAAAGAAGGAGAAATGTGTTCTAAAATTCAGCAAGAGAATGGTTAATATTTTTCAGCGGTTAGCTGTCTATTTTCACTTTTGTTCTAGTTTTCTACCAATCAGAAACTATGTTACATTGTAATTTGCATATGACCTAATAGTATTTTCTAGTAAACCGTATTTTCATTAGTTAATCCCTTGACTGGCATACAGCCTTTTTATAATGCCTCTACACATGGCCAAACTGAATGTAGGAGGTTTCGGCATAGGAAGTTTCGCCCCGGATTTTTCGACCCAGGACATTTTGGCCATCTATTTATTCGGCCTAGGACGTTTCGGTAAAAATTGAAAATATGTATTAAAAAGCAAAATTGATAAATCAAAATCATTAAATAACTATCTCTATGTTAAATATTGATATGTGGTGCATTTGTTTTGGTTTATACAGATCAGGATATTAGCTAAGCAGGTGACATATTCACACTTACTCAACCTTGGGTACAATGAGTGATAAAGAGGTACTTTCAAATACTATAGTCACATTGTTTAGTCATTAAAACAGCCCCAGACCACATTACACATTACTAATGATTTACTATCCAATTCAGTTTTGATTTTAGTCTTGGTCCAAACTGTTTGCCACTCACTTTATGCTTTTTGTTTTCAGTCAAAATGTTGTTTAGTTCAACTTTTGGTGGATTCAAATACATGTACAATACAGTAGTCACATAGCTGTTTATTACCATGACCGGTAAAACAATATGAATTATTTATTACTTTGGTAATTATCAAAACTAGAGTATATAATACATAAACAATATTACATACATGTGATAACTACCGACGGTAGGTGAATTCTACCGTTTTCAGAGGTGGTTTACCGTTCTACTTTTACGGTCTACCGTTTTGAAATTTGACCAAGGCAATTTTTTTAGTGACATATATTTTCATCCCTGATGGAATTTATCTGTTAGTTCTCTACACACACAGACCACCTTTAGCTTGTTATCATGCTGTGATCCACGCTTGGTCTGTTTTGGTAGGGACCAATCAAGGGAATCCCCCGTGGAGACCATGGAGAACACACGAATTACATAATCACGAGGTGGTTCCGGTTTTCACTCTACTACTTTACCAAATAAATTGTTCGGGAACCAGTTGTGTCAAAATGCAAACGTCTACCACAAATATCACATGCAGCAGGTTTATTACTCAAGTGAGGCGACATGGAAGTGTCATGACCCTATAATAGGAATTATATTCTCATAATTAAATTATAAGACATAGAAATGCTTCTCTGCTTCCGTGTCAAAGACAGCTGTGCTTGGTCTTGTTGTTGCAATGGGCCGAAACACTTCGAAAATAAGACTGCTTCAACAGTGCTTGGACTGATACTCAAGAATTTGATTTGTACACATACATGTGATAACTACCGACGGTAGTTGAATTCTACCGTTTTCAGAGGTGGTTTACCGTTCTACCGGAACGGTATTTAAATCTACCGTTTTTGAAATTTACAAAGGCAATTTTTTTTGTGACATACATTTTCCTCCCTGGTGGCGTTTATCTGTTAGTTCTGTACACACACAGACCACCTTTAACTTGCTATCATGCTGTGATCCACGCTTGGTCTGTTTTGGTAGGGACCAATCAAGGGAATCCCCTGTGGAGACCTTGGAGAACACCCGAATTACATAATCACGAGGTGGTTCCGGTTTTCACTCTACTACTTTACCAAATAAATTGTTCGGGAACCAGTCGTGTCAAAATGCAAACGTCTACCACAAATATCACATGCAGCAGGTTTATTACTCAAGCGAGGCGACATGGGAGTGTCATGACCCTATAATAGGAATTATTTTTTCATATTTAAGTTATAAGAGATAGAAATGCTTCTCTGCTTCCTTGTCAAAGACAGCTGTGCTTGGCCTCATTGTTGCAATGCGCCGAAACACTTCGAAAATAAGACTGTTTGGACTGATAATCATGCATTTGATTTGTACACAAAATTACTTTTTCATTAATATAATTAGTGGTAAGGACACTAAAGAAGTAATTGAAAACACCCTGAAATATTATCTACCATTGCAAACTCTTCAAAAAATAATTACTATATAAAGTTGAAATGTCATCAGTTTTCGCGACGATTGTAGAGACGGGCTAAAACACGGACTCTGATCCCTGTTTGGATTTCAACATTTCTGTGACTGCTCAGTGTTTGCAGTAAATAATTTGAACTGAGTAAAGGTTTAACTGACTTGAACTGAGTAAAAGTTGTCATTGGGACTGGGAGTATAGCTAAATAGGGGCTATAAAATGAGCCACCCCCTAAAAATGTTATTATAAAATAAAATAAAATAAAATGGAATTACTTATCATTATATGATAAAACAGTAATAAATATTGATTTTCATGACAATATTTAATAAGGAACCCAGTTTTTTGGGCTTGAGACCTATTGATTTCAAAGAGTCCTTTTGGCCCATGAAAAAAATCTAGAATTATTACTGAATGCCAATTATTAGTATTTGATTTAAACCCTTTCCCTGTACCATTTTCATTCCAAATTCCAGTCCCTACTGAATATTCATAAACAAAGTGGTTATAAGCAAATATGGAGATTGGAACTTTATTGCTATTTATTTCTACATTTTAGAAAGTACAGAAACATTTTTAAAATTCCAAAAGCAAACAGAGCAGACCCTGATCAGAAGGCTCCTATAGGAGCTATCTGATCTGGGTCTACTCTGTTTGCAAATGCATGAAAACTTCGTTGTTTATATGATGGAAAGGGTTAATGGGGATTTAACACCACATTAGATTTTTTGGCCAAACCAGAAAGTGTAGAATCATTCCTATATCATAAGCAAACAGAGCAGACCCTGACCAGACAGCTCCTGTAGGAGCCATCTGATCTGGGTCTATTCTCTTTGCAAATTTATGCGTGAAAAAGGTGTTTATATGAGGGAAAGGGTTAAGTGTATAAATGTTATGTGTGTAATGTAAGATTTATAATGGTATGGTATGCATTTATGGTAAAGTATGAATGATATTGTTAAATAGTATAACAAACATAAGTATCTTTTTCCTCCTTTTGTCGTGTCAGTAAAATCTACCTGACAAAAGTCAAATCTACCTGACAAATTTCCAAAATCTACCTGACATGCCTCAGCAGGTTATCACATGTATGTGTACACTAAATTATTTTTCATTAATATAATAAGTGGTAAGGAGACACTAAAGAAGTAATTGAAAACACCATTAATTATTATCTACCATTGCAAACTCTTCAAAAAATAATAACTGTATCAAGTTGAAATGTCATCAGTTTTCGCGACGATTGTAGATACGGGCTAAAACACGGACTCTGGACCTGTTGGATTTCAACATTTCTGTGACTGCTCAATGTTTGCAGTAACTAACTTGAACTGAGTAAAGATTTAACTAACTTGAACTAAGTAAAGGTTGTCCCTGGGAGTATAGCTAAATAAGGGCTATAAAATATGCACCCCCACTAAAAATGTTATTATAAAATAAGATAAAATATAATATCTTTTTCATTGTATGATAAAACAGTAATAAATCTTGATTTTTTTCATGACATTATTTAATAAGGAACCCAGTGTTTTTGGCTTGAGACCTATTGATTTCAAAGAGTCCTTTTGACCCATGAAAAATATCTATAATTATTGCTGCATGTCAGTTACTAGTATTTGTTTTTAACCATTTCTCTGTTCCATTTTTATTCCTAATTCCAGTCCCTACTGAATATTCTTATTCTTAAGTAATTTTAAAGAAATATGGAGATTGGAACTTTATAGCCATTTTAGAAAGTACAGAAACATTTTTAAAATTCCTAAAGCAAACCCTATAGGAGCTGTCTGATCTGGGTCTACTCTGTTTGCAAATGCGTGAAACCTTGGTTTATATGAAGGAAAGGGTTAATAGGGGTTTTAACACCACATTGGATTTTTTTGCCAGACCAGAAAGTGTAGAATCATTCTTATTGCATAAGCAAACAGAGCAGACCCTGACCAGACATCTCCTGTAGGAGCCATCTGATCTGGGTCTATTCTCTTTGCAAATTTATGCATGAAAAAAGGTGTTTATATGAGGGAGAGGGTTAAGTGTGTAAATGTTATGTGTGTAATGTAAGGTTTATAATGGTATGATATTCATTTATGATAAAGTCTGAATGATAATGTGAAAAAGTGTAACAAACATAGGTATCAAGCAAATTTCTTTTTTTTCCTCCATATATTTTGTCGCGTCAGTAAAATCTACCTGACAAAAGTCAAATCTACCTGACAAATTTCCTAAATCTACCTGACATGCCTCAGCAGGTTATCACATGTATGATATTACTGAATAAAACTATATAGATCTATTATCCTCAAAAGGTGTGGATCAATTTTGACTATTCAATTTTTGGTGTGTCATACTTTATATCAGTTCCTAACCCATTATCGTACTTATCGCCTCATGGTAATGATCGCTGAGCATTATTGCCAGTTTGCCAAAACCACTATTAAACTTTTAAACATTTATTATCATTTTGCTATCAATTTAATACCACATTTGATCACATCCACTTTGACGAACAGGTAGTTTGCCGAAACCACCATAATTCACAGACAATGCTATAGGAAATAAAGAAGAAATGCTGTTTAGTATATTAGAGTAGTGGCATTAATAGAAAACTATCCCCGATCACAGCACCAATTAAGGCTCTGGTTATTCGCTCTCTGTGATATAAAGCTACTTACTGAAGGCTATTGTTACGGCTCTATCACCTGACGCTTTGGGATCGAGTAGTAGGTTGAGATAGCTAACTTTATATTGTTTTAAAAGTACATGTATATTCAGTTAATGGTGTCACTAATGATGATGCACACACGTCAATTAATGCGTTGATCCAGGCTATAGATAAATACCTTTCTTCAAGTAATTACAGCCTCTTCACAAACAAAAACTAAAATCTGTATGCTTTATTTAAAGTGTATTCAATTAGTTATCTTCATATCAATATAAATATACAGTAAAACCCCTCTAAACCGGACAAGGTTGGGGACAGGTAAAAATTCCGGTTTAGAGGGGATTCCGATTTGGAGAGGTTTTTATATTACTGGATGATAAATATGGTCATATATTATATATGACCATATTTATCATCCAGTGTACATGCACATATAGACCTATTTTAATAACCAAACAAATAGTATCAAGATTATCCATAAATCAATACCAATTTCACAGTTTGAATACCTTATCTGTTCGTTTTAATAGTAAAAACAACCATCAGCGATTTTCTCGATGAAACAATGAAACGACGTTCAAAATTATATAAGCAAACTGCCGACGATTTCCTTTGGCACTGGTTCCTTTTAAATAAGAAAGCTTGCAACGGATGTTATGCCAGCAGTTTCTATCGTTTTTCTAACTCTTCTACGCTTAGATTTTGACATTTGTTCGCGGATTTTTCGATCATAACGCTATATGCGGAGAACTCGGATTTTATCGTTCATATATTTTTGGGTCGGTAACCGTGCGATAATGGTATGAGGTGCAGTTTGTGAGTGCGCAGTAACCTCCCTTTGTTACCGATGAGATAGTAAACATACGAAAAATAAACCTACACAAAATGACGGCATCTCCGAGCAGGATTCCTTTTCCTTTTTTGGTTTTCGTTATTGAACCATAAGAATTTGAAATCGATTCGTTTTTCCTACCAATTAATTAGTTACAACGATATAAACGAAGCTTATCTGTTGCTCTGCACATTAGTTAATCTCACGGCACCGACATGTCATAATCGAGTCCGAATAGACTATGATTTTCAACACCTTGCGATAAGGTGTTAAGTTTTACTGCCCCAGGCTGTGATTAAGGGACGTGTCAACTGACAAGCCCTTAGCCTGCTGTCCGGTATGTAGGGGAAATTTGTAGTTCATATCTTTCAAAAACATTTGAAGATTTGTCCGGTTTCCAGAGTAGAGGGGTTTCCGGTATTGAGAGGAAGTTTGTATAGAAATAAAGAAGGAATAAAACGGGACCGAGAATTTTGTCCGGTTTAGAGAGGATTCCGGTTTACTGAGTGTCCGGTTTGGAGGGGTTACACTGTACATGCTTTCAAGTAAATTTTTATAATAGGTAAAATGAAGAACTTACTTCAGATAGTTTTAAAAAATACTTTGACATTGTACATTTTAATAGTGATTTCCTATAAAAGTAACTTGATTTTTTCCATAATTGGTTATTCTACTCCAAGTCATTTCCATTGCATGCTCCTCTGCTAGTATAATTACGAGCAACCCTGCATAGAGCTAGTTCCCTGTACTAACAGAATCTCGAAACATTGAAATTAAGTTGGCAGAGATTTAATATCATTATTGTTTTGTACATTATGTCAATATAATGCCGCTGAATATCTTTTTAAAAGATATTTCTTGTTCTTCTTATAAATGTATTTGCAAACAAAGTAGACCCGGATCAGACGGCTCCTATATTATTCACAATGTCATTTTTCCTTAAATGAATATTAACCCTTCTCTTGCTGAATTTAAAATACATTTCTCCTTCTTTACCCATGCCCTGTTGTATAATTATATATATCTTCACTGTTTGTACACATATTTTGCTGTGCAATCAATGCTGTGGAGTGCACTGGTTGCACAATCAACTTATAAATAGTGCAGACCCTGATGAGACAGCTCCTGTAGGAGCTGTCTCATCTGGGTCTTCACTATTTACAGGTAGGTATATTGACATGAATAGCAAGCGAAGGGTTAAACAGGGAAAGGGCTAACCCTTGGCCTTTTGCATATTATGCAAGAAATAATGACACTATGAATATTAATTAGATTATTTTTTTACAAAGAACGCAAGACATTTTGGCTTTGGCAGTAACTCATCAGATCTATATCATGTCTATAACAAACAGAGCAGACCCTGATCAGACGGCTCCTCCTGAGGAGCTGTCTGATCTGGGTCTATTCTGTTTGCAATTTTGTGAAAAAGGGTTAATATCAGGGAAAAGGTTATGTATTCGGATAGAGAAAAATAGGCAAATAGTGCAGACCCAGATTAAATGGCTTCTAGGGTCTACAATATTTGCTATAATGTCAGCCTATTTTAAAATTATCCAAAATGGTGCCAAGATGAATAATTCAGCTATACAACAGGTTGACTTTGTGTCCAAATACTTTGGGTAAATAGGAGCTATTTGATCATGGTCTACACTCTTTGCTATTTTGTCAGTCTAATTTAACCCATTCCCACATGATGCCTTCTGACATTGTGATAAATAGAGCATTTGCTCCCACAGAGCAAATGCTCTATTTATCACAATGGATTTAACACTACACAATTCCAAAATTTTCCTTTTCTCTCGTAAATGCTCCTTTATGGTAGATTTATTCAAAGAGTTTGGGTCTAAAAATAGACTATGAGGGAATGGGTTAAAGTTATCAAAATGGTGCCAAATGAGTAATTCAACTTTATGAACAGGTGCGGAGTGGAGATTTACAGTCAAAATACTTTGGAGAAATAGGGTAGTCACATTCTAGTAGATGGAGGTCTCCTGTAGATCCGTTTTTGACTCAAAATATATCTTAACCATTTACTCCTGAGAAAACCTGTTAATGCCTTTGCAAACAGAGTAGACCAGGGTCTGCTGTTTGCTTATGGAATAATATACATCTGCTTCCTCAGTGTTTCAGATCTCATTCCACATTTGTCTGTAGCAAATCTTTTAGCATTTTAGATCCTGACAAGACAAAAATAACATTGTAGCCATTTTTGAAACTAAGGAAAAAGATCTATCAAATTCCAACAGAGCAGACCCTGATCAGACTGCTTCAATAGGAGCTGTCTGATCTGGCTCGACTCTGTTTGCAAATGTGTGAAAATGTGTTTATATGAAGGAAAGGGTTAATCTAAATCTGATTCTGCAGTTTCTGCCATAACAAAAATCTCTGTTGTCATAATTATTACGTTATGAAAATTCAGTTAACCCTTTTCTTCCATAGGCTATTTTTAGACCCAACCTCTTTGAATAAATCTACTGAAAAGGATCATTAACTAGAGAAAATGATTTTTTTTAGAATTTTGTAGTTGAAACCATTGTGATAAATAGAGCATTTGCTCCTATAGGAGCAAATGCTCTTTTTATCACAATGGTTTCAAGAAGTGACTATTACAGAGGCGTAGAAAGGTGTATTTATGGAGGAAAGGGTTAATTAATATTTCACAATGTCATTATTTCTTGCATGAATATTCATGAGGTAAAGGGTTACAGTAGAGTGCTAAAGCTTTCACTCTTGAAATTGTTGATGACTTTATTGAGGTTAAAAGACTTAAACTATTTCATCAAGTGCATGAGCGATTAACGACAAATAAATCACACACAAGCACATGCTGACATGAGGCATGTGCAGCCAATCTGCATTGCTCCGATAAACCTGAGAGAGGGGGTAATGTATCACGCTTCACCATTCCACATTCCACAGCATGACCCACTCTCTGTAAGTCCAATATATTAGACAATCCATTATGTATACATATACCTTTAAAAAACCCAATGTAGGCACGTGAAAAATGCAAAAACAATGTGTCGATTAACCCTTTCCCTCATACAAACATGTTTTCAAACATTTGCAAACAGAGTAGACCCAGATCAGACAGCTTCTAAAGGAAATTATGAAATTATAATAGGCCAAACTCTGCAGTTTCTTCCAATGTCGAAACAATTCTGTCTACATAATTATACCAATTAGTATTCATGATGCAATTATTTCTTACATAATTCTGAATTGGGAAAGGGTTAAAAAAATGTCCTTATTTATATATAACAAAGAACACAAGCTTCATGTTTCTATTCAATCTGGATCCATATCAAATGCAATACATTATGGTAAAACCTCTCAAAAAAGGCTACTTAATGTATAAACCTGGGTTTATATAAAATCCTTCACCCTTCGCTTGCTATTCGCGTCAATATACCTACCTGTAAATAGTGAAGACCCAGATGAGACAGCTCCTGCAGGAGCTGTCTCATCAGGGTCTGCACTATTTACAAGTCGATTGTGCAGCCAGTGCACTCCACAGCAGTGAATGCACAGCGAAATACTTGTACACAGTGAAGATATATGTAATTACACAACAGAGCATGGGTAAAGAAGGAGAAATGTATTTTAAAATTCAGCAAGAGAAGGGTTAATGCAGAATGGCAGTAATGCCAAAAGCTCCTGCATAACTTCCATCTTGCATAAGAACACAGACCTATCAAATGCTGTTAGCAAAGAGAGCAGACACTGATCAGACAGATCCTACAGCGGCAGTCTGATCTTGATCTACTCCATTTACAAAGACATGAAAAGGTGTTACATGTAGGAAAGGGTTAACATTTCATTCGCTCATGATACAACGTACATGATGAAATACTGATCATATTGAATTTAGGTAAAAATACAAGTACAGTTAAACACATTAAAGTTAGTATAAATATCTGTCTTGGAGACAGGTGGCAGCTTAACCCATTCCCTCATATTGACGACTTTTGACGACTCTCGAAAAAATCACTTTCTGAAACCATTGTGATAAATAGAGCAATTTTTTTATGCTCTATTTATTACAATGGTTTGAATTTACAAAATTCTAAAAAATTACTTTTCTCTAGTTAATGCTCCTTTTCGGTAGATTTATTCAAAGAGGTTGTATATAAAAATAGCCTATGGGGTAAAGGGTTAATGCAGGGTGAAAGTCATGCAGAAAGCTTGTGTAGGAGCTCTTCTGGTTCTACACTGTTGGAAAATGTTCACTTGTTAATTGTACTCAAAGAGTTTACCAACTTCAAACTATGTTCTTTATGAACCTTTCCTATTTAAAAACTTGTATCCTGATAATTACGGCTCTCATCTACAAGATTTACCTGTTAGCAGAAAACCTCATAAAATTACTAAACTGGAAAATTACCACCCGTTAAGTTCATATTGATTTTTCAGTCTTATCATACATCAATCCAAATTGAGTGCACTGAAAAAACCTAAATCATTTTATATTAACAATCATTATATCCAAAGCAACAGATAGATGCTAAAATCATCCTGTCTCCACTAAACCCTATGTTGTGATCACTCTTTAGAATCATCTCGTCTCTTCTAAAGAATGGTCAAAACACAGGGTTTGGTGGAGAAATAAAGAAGTTGCTCTCGAAAATGTTTTACGTTACATAATGATCTGGACATCTGGGTCCATGCTTATAAAACTTTTAGCTGATTCTGAGTACGTTCTCAAGTTTTTGATTGGTCAGATTTGAGCCTCTGGCTCAAATCTGACCAATCAAAAGCTTGAGAACTCAAATCTGACCAATCAAAAGCTTGAGAACGAAATTCAGACTCAACTAAAAGCTTTATAAGCATGGACCCAGATGTCAGATTATGAAAGTTTTTCCCTCTGCTATATGCATAATATATTCTATTCTTACATGCCTAGGTCTTTGAGTCCATGCAGAACAAATGATTGGCATGACCTCTAGTATGTATCATATCTAAGATATAAGTGATCTAAAGACAAAACAACTGATGAACAGCTAGACAAATGATATGAAGAATATCCAATATTTATAAGACCTGATATGTACATGTATAACACATTGTATGAAGAACAACTAATATGTAGACTAATTAGTGGTGTCCCGATAATCGATTATAATCGAAAATCCTTCGAGTTCAGCCATAAACCAAATGCTCGAGCGCGACTTGGACATTTTGATTAATCGGAATATGGAGAATTACGGATTAATTAACCTAATTAATATTCATGATTTCATTATTTCTTGCTTGAATATTCATGGAGTAAAGAGTTAAGGTGGAGAACTACCAGCAATTTTAACATAATTATAGAATTGCACCAGATGGCAACTTTGCAGACATCTAATTTTTTAACGCTTTCCTCCATGAATATTCATGTAAGAAATAATGACGGCAGTAATATTAGGTAAATTAATTTCTTAAAATTAACTCAAAGACACAGGAATTTTTGGCAATGACAGAAACTGTTTAATCATACATGTATTTATATTTTTATCATAAGCAAACAGAGCAGACCCTGATCAGACGTCTCCTATAGGAGCTGTCTGATCTGGTTCTTAACTCTGTTTGCAAAGGCACAGAAAGGTGTATTTATAGAGAAAAGGGTTAAGAGTGCAAAGACAAAGTGTCTGTGGCTGCTTAGTCAAAGTTCAGCATATGTCATTCCAAGCAATCAAAAGCTGCCAGTATAACCACATGGTTTTAATGTATAAAACTGCTTCCCATGAAGTCAAGCTTAAATAAACAACCTCAATATGATAACTTTCATGATATTAATGATGATAAACTTTAAAGAAATTCTTCATTTCAAATCTATTATCTGGTAAAGTCTTCAAGTATAGATAGAAAACAGCACGGTGAAGAAGTGTATTTACTGAGACAGTCGAACTCCGACAAACTAGACAAGAAGCATGACTGCACACGAAGCCTACTAACCGAAAACCTACCTATCTATAGTTTGATTTCGAGTGCTGAGCCGTGACTGCACTTTTCTATTTATAGAAGTTGCAACCATTCTAATTTATGGGTAAGTAGATAATGGTTGTCACAAGAAGATCGTAGTAATCGTGCAGTATTAGTATATACAGTAAAACCTCTCTATAATGGCCACTAAATTACATAAAGTAGTTTGTGTTAAAGGCAGGTGGCTGCTTAAAGCAAGGTGAAAGTAAAACAGAACGCTCCTATATAGGAGCGTTCTGTTTTACTTTCACCTTGCTTTAAGCAGGCACCTGGAGCATTCTGTTTTACTTTCACCTTGCTTTACACAATTTACACAATTTAGTGGCCGGTATAGAGAGGTTTTACTGTATATGCTTATTACTTGTCTGTATTACCACAGGTAATTCCGGAACAAATACATGGTTTGTGACGTGTTTTACCTCTACGGGTGGACTGGTCCTAAAGGTCACAGCTCACGGGTCAAAATCGAACTACACCAATTGTTTGGAAAGGATCACAAATCTCACAATTATAAATTTTTCAGGGAACCTATATCTTAACCCCTTTCCCTCATATAAATGTGTTTTCATGCATTTTTAAACAGAGTAGACCCAGATCAGATAGCTCCTATAGGATCAGGGTCTACTCTGTTTGCTAATGGAATTTGATAAAGATCTGTTTCTTTGCTTCATGCATTTTCAAACAGAGTAGACCCAGATCAGATAGCTCCTCTAGGATCAGGGTCTACTCTGTTTGCTAATGAAATTTGATAGAGATCTGTTTCTTTGCTTTCTAAAAAGTCTGCAATGTTCCAACATCTATATTTCTTTATAACTATTTTGTTAATGAATATTCAGTAGGTATTGAAATTTGGCCTAAATACAGAACTGGAAAAGAGTTAACCCTTTCCCTCATAATAAACGTGTTTTCAAGCATTTGCAAACTGAGAAGACCCAGATCAGACGGCTCCTAGAGGAGCCGTCTGATCAGGGTCTGCTCTGTTTGCTAATAGAATTTGATAAATCTGTTTCTTTGCTTTCTAAAATGTCTACGTTGTTCCATCTTCCATATTACATTAAAACTATTTTGTCCATGAATATTCAGTAGGTGTTGAAATTTGAAATAAACGTAGAGAGTTAACTAATCGAAGTATTTCGACAGACAAATTTAGGCAAATAGTGCGCACCTAGATCAAACTGATCCTGATGGAGCAGTTTGATCTAGGTCTAGACTATTTGCTACTCTTTCACTCTGATTCAAAGATAACGAAAATGTACATGTAGTTCAATTGCTTAAGTCAGTTCTATAAACCTATGAAGCGGGGACACTCGTTGTCTGGATATTTAAGGTAGATAGGTCAATAAGATTTCTTAACCCTTTTACTCCATGGATATTAACGTAAGAAATAACGGCATTGTCAATATTAATCAGACAAATGTTTATAATGCCATATAAACAGGGGATATTAAGGCACCATCCGAGCTGGGTCTACTCTGTTTGCAAATGTGTTAAAAGGCGTATTTATGGAAAAAAAAGTTAAGTATTTGGATAAATACCCAGTCTACCCATTCCATTTGTTTGTGAAGTTGAATAACTCAGCCTGGTAAAATTCTCATAACTTTTAACGCTTTACACCATAAATTATTTATGTAAGAAATAATGACATCATGAATATTTGGCACCAGGATGATCTGTAGAATCATATTATATCATGAGTAAACAGAGCAGACCCTGATCAAATGGCTTCTACTGGTTCTACTCTGCAAAGGCAAAGAAAGGCGTAAAGGGTTTAACAACCCTTTCCCTCATATAAACGTGTTTTCCCGCATTTGCAAACAGAGTAGACCCAGATCAGACGGCTCCTATAGGAGCCGTCTGATCAGGGTCTGCTCTGTTTGCTAATGGAATTTAATAGATCTGTTTATTTAGCTTATAAAATGGCAACAATATTCCACCTTCCAAATTTCATTATAGCTATTGTGTCCATGACTATTCAATAGGTATTGAAATCTGTAATAAACATAGAATAGGGAAAGGGTTATATAAGTCTGATAGAATCCCATGATCAAACTGCTCCATCAGGATCTGGGTCCATCTCTATCTGGGTCTGCACTATTTGCCTAAGATTGTCAGTTTGAAAGCTTAGGATTTTACATTTCATGTCAAGACCATGATGAGTGTCTAACAGTTTGGACCCTGAAGAGATGCCAAGTTACTTGGAATCTAATCTCAGTTCAAACATTTTGCGAAGACTTTACCAGTACACTGTTGAGGAGTCATGCCCAGAGTTACTCTGGGTCTACTCTGTTTGCAAATGCATGAAATCCCAATTATATGAGGGAAAGAATGAAAAAGATTTGGATTCTGCCTGGTGGCTTTGATGAGGACTATGATGGTAGACAATATGAAATACTGGGGGTTACATATGTAACAGACAAGATACAGAAAATTGATGTTGGAATTATCACTAGCATAGATCTGATTCTCCGACTGACTCACCAGTGTTATATTCTGATAAAATTTTGCATCACACAGATAGGAAAACATTAACCTTTATTCTGTTAATCTTGACTTTATAAATTTTGTAGTAGCAAACAGCTTAGATCCAGATGAGATACCATATAACCCAGCATCTCATCAGGTACAAGTTGTTTGGGCACTAGACCTAATTGGTTCAAGCTAACCCTTTACGTCATGAATATTTATGTAAGAAATAATGACATCATGAATATTAATTAGATTATTTTTACAATGGCACATGAATGTAGGAATATTTGGCCAGGTCAGAAACTAGAATCATATCTATATTATATCTTAAGCAAACAGAGCAGACCCTGATCAGATGGCTCCTATAGGAGCCATCTGATCTGGGTCTGGCGTAGAAAGCCGTATTTATGGAGGAAAGGGTTACTACAGCAACTAAACAATTTTTTTTACAAAACGGCAGCTAAGATTTTGAGTGGATGCCAAATTTTACAGCAGGATAAAGGTTAGGAGATAAGTGCTTTGAATTACTCTTTGCATGCTAAGTAATTATTGTCTGCAAAAAATGTCATCTGTGCCATTCTCAATGTCCATATTTTTCTCATTTTTCTTGAAAAATAGAGAGTGACAAACAGAAAAGATCCAAGTGAGACACAGAATTACTTGGCATCTTGATCTGGATCCAATCTTTCTCATAGGTAATAACAAATTTGCCGCTAGTGTGTGGAGAGATAAAAAAACATTAATCTTCTTTGCTTGAACATTATTTCAGCAACCTGATTGTATCAGAGCAGAAACATCCACACACTTATTATGAAACAGATGATTTTAATCCTTTCCTTCATATGAACGCCTTTTCACGTATTTGCAAACAGAGTAGACACAGATCAGATGGCTCCTAGATAGGAGCCATCTGATCAGCGTCTACTCTGTTTGCTCATAGTATAATATAGATCTAAATCTACAGTTTCTGCCTGAGCCAAAACATCCTGTGTAAACATGCCATTATAAAAATTCAGCTAATAAATATTCATGATATCATTACTCCTTGCATGAATATTAAACAGGGAAAAGGTTAAATTTTAGGAAGCTAGGGGTGAATTCGTGATTTCCCTATACAAACAATAATTGTTGGAATCCGGATGAAATGCTGAGTAACTTGGAATTTAATCTGGGTCTACCTGACTAAACAGAGGACCTGATAAGATGTTAAAGATAAAATATGTTCAAGAATAACTCCTTTATTTCTCCATCATCCCCTATGTTATGACCACTTTTTAGAAATATCTCTAAGAGAGGATTCTAAAGAGTGGTAACATTTAACCCTTTCCTCCATAAATACGCCTTTCTACGCCTCTGTAAAAGTCCCTTTATGAAACCATTGTGATAAATAGAGCATTTGCTCTCTAGGAGCAAATGCTCTATTTATCACAATGGTTTCAAAACTACACAATTTAAACTTTTCCTTTTCTCTAGTAAATGCTCCTCTTTGGTAGATTTATTCAAAGAGGTTGGGTCTAAAAATAGCCTATGTAGGAAAAGATTAAGGATTTGGTAGAGAAAATGTTGATTTTAGTATTTCAATACGCACCTTTATCCGAGCTCTTGAGCAGCAAGAGGTGTAAAACGTTATGTATCATTATCTTGCATGTTACATTTTTTTTAATAGAAAAAAACAACTTTCAGAATTGCAGTACATGACAATTTTTGCAAATGACATTTAAAATCATCAAGTAAACAGCTATCATTTTTCAGGAATTATAACGTTTGCAAACACTTAGCTCCAGATGAGGTACTATGTCAGTTATATCTTATACATGGATTCAAATTGTCCGACAGTATGATCATATTTTTCTTAAACCTTTCCCTGTTCTTTATTTATTCAACATCTCAAAACCTACTGAATACTCATAGGCAAAACACTTATAATGAAATATGGAACATTGCAGCCATTTTAGAAACTAAAGAAACAGATCTATCAAATTCCATTAGCAAACAGAGCAGACCCTGATCAGACGGCTCCTTTAGGACCCACCTGATCTTGGTCTTCTCTGTTTGCAAATGTATGAAAAGGCATTATATGAAGGATAAGGTTAAGAATAAAAAATGGAAGAACACTCTTTTTAAGTAGGAGAAGAAGGCACCTGTGAAAGATGACAATCGTTTGGCTTAAATAATTATACTGTGACTCTTTACTCCATTAAGACACTTTTAGACACGTTTTCAAACAAAGCAGACCCAAACCCGACCAGGAATAGCTCTATTATACTATTTGACATAGCTTATGTATGCATTTGTTCAATATAAGAATATCAAGAAATCAGTCTGTTAATGTTCATTATGGGCAGATTCTGCGATAATATTTCATTGGTTACAGAGTTAACTCTTTGACTGTTACATTTTTCATGCAGAATATTCGATTTGACCATCTTTGTGTAACAGCTATTCTCATCAGAAAAAAATGAAAAAATGAACTTTTTATATCGCAATAAATTCTCAGACAACTATTACTTAGCATGTAGAGTTAAGTGTGAAAGGAATCAATTTGCTATAGGATTTTGAAAGACAAACATAGCAGTCTCATAATCGGGATCTATACTGTTTTGCAAATGTAATTCAATTTTTTTCCCACATTCAAAAAGCTGTGTCATTTGGGATGACACCAATCATGACACTTTTGGTCAAAGGGAACTCACTCTCACTGTCATAATTTAATTGAAATCTGCAATTTTTGGGAGACAATTAGTTAGTTTATAATATTCCTTTAATGCAAAGATAAGACTTTTAACACCTTTGCAAACAGAGTAGCCCAGATCACACAGTTTCTGTAAGAACCATCTTGCACTAATGAAAACATTTTCAAGAATTATAGTTCCTTTAATATTAATTATTTCTCCACCAAATCCTATGTTGTGACCACTCTAAATTTAGAATCGTCTCGAAGGGGTTTGGTAGAGAAATGACGATTTAACCCTTTCCCTGTTCTATCTTTATTGCAAATTTCTATACCTACTGAATCTTTATTAACAAAAGAATTATAAAGAAATTTGGAAGGTGGAACAGTGTAGATATTTTAGAAAGCAAAGAAACAGAGCTATCAAATTCTATTAGCAAACAGAGTAGACCCTGATCAGACGGCTCCTCTAGCAGTCGTCTGATCCGGGTCTACTCTGTTTGCAAATGCATGAAAACACGTTTATATGAGGGAAAGGGTTAATAATTTGAATATATTTATCTATAGCTATGCCATTTACAGTAACAACCTCACATCTTCATGACAATGGGTCTCAAAGAGACAATTCTAGAGAGTGTTCACGACATACAGATTGGTGCAGAAATATCAATTTTTGCATTTGAATATGATTTTAGTATTGGAATACACATATTTATCTATTGCTCTACAAGAAAGTGCAATTGTACTTGGAACCACAGCTGGATTCATGCCAGCCATTGTATGTGATCCAAATATTCATTAAAATGGCCTCAAAATATTACATTAGATTTTCCCAGTATTTCAGTTTGGAAAAAAATGCTTTTAACCCTTCAAATGCAGGAAACAAGTGTACTGGCATTTTCAAACAGTGTTGACCCAGATTAGATGGCTCATGAGAGGAGCTTTCTGATCAGTGTCTGCACTGTTTGTGATTCAAAGTTATCTAGCAAATTTAATCCTTTTGTATTAAATGGATCCTCAATTTAAAAACTGATAGGCAATTTCATTTTGAATATTCAAAAATTAAAGGGTTAAAATTGTTATCAATTTTGGCACAGAACTTCTGCCAAAGGTATGCATTAATGTAAAATCTGGCAGTATAATTTGAATAATTCAAATGAAACATTGAGAAATGTTATTATGCCACCTGTATTTCGGACCATTGTTAACTTGGCAATAATCAGATTTTGTGTTTCTACAAGTATTTAACCCTTTGAATGGTGAACATTTAAAGTATAAAATGGATTTGTAAGACGATTTTAAATACCCTGATTGAATCAGATCTGTTATAATTTCAGAAGCAAACAGAGCAGACTCTGATCAGATGGCACCTATGGAGTCGTCTGATCTGGGTCTTCTCCGTTTGCAAGGACATTAAAAGGTGTAACTAAGGAGAAACATGCCTTTGCAAACAGAGTACAACCAGATCAGATGGCTCCTGATCAGGGCCTTGCTTATGGAATAATTTAGATCCAATTCTCTAGTTTTTACTTTGGCAAAAAATTCATATGCTACTATGATATTTTAAAAATGAATCTGACTAATATTTATGATGTCATTATTTCTTACATGAATATTCATGGACTAAAGGGTTAACCCTTTCCTCTATAAATACACCCTTCTACGCCTCTGTAAAAGTCACTTTATGAAACCATTGTGATAAATAGTGCATAAGCTCCTAAAGGAGAATATGCTCTATTTATCACAATGTTTTCAAAACTACACAATTCTAAACTGTTCCTTATCTCTTGTAAATGCTACTTTTCCGTAGGTTTATTCAAAGAGGTTGGGCCTAAAAATAGCTTATTGAGTAAAGGATTAAGGTGTATAAATTATATATATATACCTCATGAATATTCATGGCAAACTCCACTTGAAAACCAAAACAGTCTAGTCAAGTACGAACATTGTCAGGAGAGAGGCAGGAATCATTGTCTACTTCTTTTTTTTGTTAGACTCTTAGCAAACACTGAGTCATGATGGTTCATGGCTCCATTTATACTGTTTTAGACTGGTCACATGTTGTTTTGACATGCTCTTACACTAAAGTTGTTGTTTACTTAGGACACATTTTGTTCATGACGTCAGTGTGTTTTATATTCTTGATGGCAATTCAGCATCAGTAAAAGCAGATTGTATCAATTGTTTCTCAACTTTCTAGGAAGCTAATTGACCTTCTCGGTTTACAAAAAAATGTTTGGCTTGGTTGGATACATTTTTAAAGGATACTCTCTTTTGCAATGCCAATTCTCACTAGCAAGATATTAAAGCACTGAATTGCCTAATTTCAGATTTATTTATATTTTTTTTAATTTTTTGAAGCTAACATAATTATGAGTTGACCTCTGAAATTTACTTCAATCTTTGCTTCTGTTTAGCATTTCAAGTGGGAAACAAGTAATGTACAGTAAAACCTCTCTATAATGGCCACTAAATTGTGTTAATTAGTTGATATTTTGGGTAGGTGGTTGCTTAAAGCAAGGTGAAAATAAAACAGAACGCTCCTATAGGAGCGTTCTGTTTTACTTTCACCTTGCTTTAAGCATCCATCTGCCTTTTACACAAAATACTTGATGTAAATTAGTGGTCGTTATAGAGAGGTTTTACTGTACATGTAAATTAGTGGTCGTTATAGAGAGGTTTTACTGTACATGTAAATTAGTGGTCGTTATAGAGAGGTTTTATTGTACATGTAAATTAGTGGTCGTTATAGAGAGGTTTTACTGTACATGTAAATTAGTGGTCGTTATAGAGAGGTTTTACTGTAGACACAGATCAAAGGGATTGCCTGATCATTGTTGGATTAATATTCAGGAAGGGAGGATATTAATCATTCAGCAAGTTATAGTTTAACCCATTCCCGCATATTGACGCCTTTTGACGCTCCTGTAAAAGTCACTCTATGAAACCATTGTGATAAATAGAGCAAATGCTCTATTTATCACAATGGTTTCAAAACTACACAATTCTGAAAATTTCCTTTTCTCTAGTTAATGCTCCTTTTTGGTAGATTTAATCAAAGAGGTTAGGTCTAAAAATAGTGGGAATGGGTTAATCCTTTCACCGCCAATGTCGCAATCAAAGTACTGAGGTACTGATGATCGTTTCAAATTTCAAATTGTATTAAATTGGATTTAAAGAATTCAGAGAAATGAAATTTTTATGGTAGTGAGAGAATCAACAATTGCTAATAATACATGGTGATAATAAAACTAGAAGTAATACAGTTCAACAGTATGAGATAGGAGTATATTGAGATATGAGTATATCTGTAGAAAAAATATAAACAACAAATAAGTTTTATAAATTTATTTGTCTGAATGTTGTAAACTATTAGTTTACAATTGTATTTTTAACAGATCCATGAATTTAAGCTAAAGCGGCATGTTAAACACATTTAAGATGTTGGCAAACAGAATGGACCCTAAGCAGTCTACAGCAGTCTGCCATCTTGGTCAGCTTTGTTAGCCTAAACTTTTACTGGGGTTTAAGTTTTGAAAGTTTTAAAATCATTGCTGTTGTGTGAAAATTAGCTCTATGAATATTCATGAAAAGAATGTGGATACTCCGTTAATATTCATTTTGAATTTCGTTACCTGTAGATTATTCATTGGCATATCTTTTTTATCTGAACTTTGGCAGAAAAACATTGCATTGTAAAAAGAACTGTAGATAGTCACCCATTAAAAGTCTCAAAACACATAGATAACTATGACTAACACGTTTTTCAAGAACTCTTATAAAAAGAACTGGACATCCTTTGTTTGAAAACACAAGAAAAATTGCAGAAATCATGAGGGTTTCTTGGAAAAGGCTGAATCCAACCTTGTACTATAAATAAAAGGTCTAATTACCTAACGTCACAGATACTCTACAAATTGTAAAACCACCAGACCGCTTGAGAAGACAATTTTTCTTCCGTCTTCACGTTTCCCATCTCTCTGAAAATGTTTCAGCAGATATCTGGATTACTTTCAGGCCACATAGACAGCTTAGTTTCTTTTGTTTTCAAGCTTCGGATGTTGCAAGTTTAGATCAAGAGTTACTCGGTCTTCCCCTAGTCGCTATTTTAAGAACGGGGAAAGAATTGGCGCGCGCATACGCAATCTTATCTTAATATGGCAGCATACAAACTCCCCACAGTGATCTCCCTTCACTGCACCATTCTGAAAACTGCCACAATAGAGCCACTACTAAAATCATAAATCCCTGAATTGAAGTGTTTTTCCCTTGAGAATAGTTAGTTATAACAGATTATCAAATATTCTTACTAAATTTGTACAGATAATTATCATGACAAATCCAAAATTCTAAAAATAGAAAATATCCCCAAATAACCATGTTCTAGTTTATGGACTCATGAATGAAATTAGTTGCAAACAATATATTCATACGCTCGAAAAAGACATCAATTGTCTTTACCACTGTACTTGTCATAATTGCAATCCCCTCTTACTGTCTCAACTCTCTCCGGATTCATACCAATATTTCATTTTCATGGAATTGATAGTCATTAATAATGAGTGCTCTTTTACAAATGAGTAAAAGGCATGAAATCGAGCCTCTGACTAAGATCGTTTCAAACTCAAAGAGTTTGAAACCATAAAAAATGCACCTTGACAAATAGTGCAGTTCCAGATCAGACGCCACCTTGAAAAGGTGGCGTCTGATCAGGGGCTTCACTTTTTGTCTCAACTCTATTTCTGTATCTGTGCTTTATTCCTTTGAATTTTGCATTGGTTTATCTTATTCCATTATTTACCATATGATTAAAAAAAATTGGACTGCAGACGACAATTTAACAAAATTGGACTGCAGACGACAATTGGAAATTTGGCGCCGAAAGGGTTAATGAAGCAGACCTCCATTGGTAGCTTAAAATGTTATAGCAAAGTGTTACTGTATCAAATAAATTCAAACTTATTCATCCCCTGTATTTGCAATTGAGAGATTTCAAAGTTTCTCTCCTTGAAGACTCCACCCATTATGAATACTAATTAATCCTTTAAATGCTGAAGTTTCAATGTATAATTTGTGAGGTTTCTGAATGACAAACAGTGCAGACCCTGATGAAAGAGCTTCTCTATTAACCGTCTGATCTGGGTCTACGTTGTTTGCAAATGACAGCTAACTTGTTTCCCGCATTCAAAGGGGTTAACTTATTTTCTTATACACATGTATTGTAATATAAAAAGTCATCTCTGTCAGGTAAAGGGTTAATGAATGAATAGGGCGGTCTATAGGAGCAGGTGGTTGCTTAATGAAGAACAAAATTAATACAGAAAATGAGCTACCACCTGTATGGCAGACCCAGAACTAGATATCTTATGATTGGTCGCTGTAAACAGCTTCTACTGGGTAAGGAATAGGTGCCAAATGGAAGTAAAGTATGGAAGACTGTAAAAAATTGTACATATCCCTAGTGGAGGCTGACAGTTCCACGGAGCCAGGAGACATGGAATACTAAACACTTGAAATCGGGAATATTACTCACCACTACCTCACCTGTCCTCCGCTATTTTTAGCACGAACATTGAAATTAGACTGTGGGAACCTTCAGTTTTTACCTGGATGTGTGTTTACAGAATTGCCAAAGAAACCAGATAATTTCATCCTTCACACACCTGCAGGAAAACTAACATTTTAAACCGGTACATACACATATCATGTATATCAACTAAAACACCTGTACTGGATTCATATTTCTTTAGTATGGGAGCAACACATACAGAACTAAAATGGTTACTGAACAAGATGCAGTTTTACCAGACAGAATTTATTCCCCATTTATCTAGATTGTTTGTCACAATAAGGATAATGCATTAACCCTTCTCTTGCTGAATTTTAAAATACATTTCTCCTTCTTTACCCATGCCCTGTTGTATAATTACAATATATCTTCACTGTGTACAAGTATTTCGCTGTGCAATCACTGCTGTGGAATACACTGGTTGCACAATCAACTTGTAAATAGTGCAGACCCTGATGAGACAGCTCCTGCAGGAGCTGTCTCATCTAGGTCTTCACTATTTACAGGTAGGTATATTGATGTGAATAGCAAGCGAAGGGTTAATCCTTGGAATGTGGAAAACGAGTGAACCGGAATTGCAAACAGTGTAGATCCAGATCGGAGGCATCCTAGGGAGGCCCTCTGTTCAGGGTTTGCGCTGTTTGTCATTCATATCCTACAGCAAGTTTAAACCTTGTTTACTGAATGGGTTCTATATCTGAACGGTGATGGGCCATTCCACTTTGAATATTCAGCATTCAAAGGGTTAACTCTAAACAGACAGTTTCATCCTAACTGCCTCAAAAATTCCACCTCTCATCTTTCCCTATTTTGCTGATACATTTTTAATCCATTCCCTCATATTGATGTTGTTTGATGCCGCTGTAGAACTCACTTTTTTGCAAGCATTGTGATAAACAGAGCCAATGCTCTATTTATCACAATGGCTTCAAAACTGCACAGTTCTGAAAATTTCTTTTTTTCTAGTATTATGCTTTTTGGTAGATTTATTCAAAGAGGTTTGGTCTTAAAATAGCCCATGTGGGAAATGGTTAGTCTGCTCCCTGTTTAATATTTATGAAAGAAATAATGACATCATGAATATTTATCAGCTGAATTTCTATAATGCTGTCTGATCTGGGTCAACTCTGTTTGTAAAGGCGTGAGAAGGCATTTAAATAAAGGAAAACAGTAAGAGCTTTATACAGTTTGTATCCTAATCCTAAGTTGTTCTGCATGTGATCTGGATCCAATCACTTTTTACTTCCAGTAATACTGAAGTATGCTAAAGTTTAACCTTTTAACCCATTACCTCATAGGCTATATTTAGATACAACCTCTTTGAATAAATGTTCCAAAAAGGAGCATTAACTAGAGAAAAGGAAAACTTTAGAATTTTGTAGTTTGAAACCATTGTGATAAATAGAGGATTTGCTCCTATAGGAGCAAATGCTCTATTTATCACAATGGTTTCACAGAGTGGCTTTTACAGAGTCGTCAAAAGTCGCCAATATGATGGAATGGGTTAAATGTGGGAAATGAGTGTATTGACATTTGCAAACAGTGTAGACCCAGATAACAGGGCTCTTCTTGATCAGGATCTGCACTGTTTGTCATTCAAAATCTTTGCAACTTAATACCTTTCCTACTAAATGCACTCTATCTAATTGGATATTCCAAGCGTTAACCCTTTGCACTCTAAGTAATTTTTCGTGTACAACAATTGCTGTCTGCTTCAATTCTAAAAAAAATAAATCATTTTTTTGCAAAAATATGGGCAAAGTGTCAAATAGTTTGGATCCTGATGAGGCGTTTCATGTGGATCCACTGTTGCATAGGTAATCATGGTTTCGCCGCTAGCATGCACAGAGTTAATGTTCTAGGTTTCTTTGAGTACATACACAGCTTTGAGGCATTCCATGTGTATTTTAGGTATGTATATTCATTTCACAAGAACTCCGATGGCTCAGAGATGATAACGAGTGCTATCTTTAACCCTTTACACCATGAATTTTATGAACATTCATGTATAAAATGACATGATAAATATTAATTAGCTGATTTTTTATAATGATATATAACACACTATTTTTGGCCATAACAGAATCTGTATCTGATCTACATTATTCCATAAGCAAACAGAGCAGAAGCTATCTGATCTGGATCTACTCTGTGTGCAAAGGAGAGAAAAGGCGTCTCTATATGACAAAGAGCAGCTACTCCTCATTCAAATTGTCAATTTGTGATTTAAAATGGCAGGTGTTTACAACCAAGATGAGATGCCTTTTGACGTCTTTGCATACAGAGTAGACCATGATCAGACAGTTCCAGACTGCTTTATTGGCTTATGTCATAAATGGTAATTTATGCATTAACCCATTCCCACTTAGGCTATTTTTAGACCTAACCTCTTTGAAAAAGTCTACCCAAAAGGAGCATTTACTAGAGAAAAGAAAACATTTAGAATTGTGTAGTATTGATACCATTCTGATAAATAGAGCATTTGCTCCTATGGAGCAAATGCTCTATTTATCAGAATGGTTTCAAAAAGTGCCTTTTACAGAGGCGTCAAATGGCGTCAATATGCGGGAATGGGTTAAGTCATTATGTCTAACATGAACATTTAAACCATTCCCTCGTAACCGATGCCTTTTGACACCTCTGTAAAGCCATTGTGATAAACAGAGCATTTGTTCCATAGGAGCAAATGCTCTATTTATCGCAAGGATTTCAAAACTAAAAAATCCTGAAATTTTCCTTTTCTCAAGTAAATGCTCCTTTTCGGTAGATTTATTCAAAGAAGTTGGTTCTAAAAATAGCCTATGAGGTAATGGGTTAAGATGAAGCGTTAATACTGAATGAAAATAACAAAACAGGGAGCTTCTGAATACGTTTGAGCTGTATAGAGTTACCACTTGTCTAAAAGACTATTGGACATCTTTGAACATTTATTTAGACCTTTCCTTCATTAATATTCATGTAAGAAATAATGACATCATGGATATTAGTTAGATTAATTATTATAATAACATCTGGAAATAGGAACATTTTGACCATGTCAAAAACTGTAAAATCATATACGGTATAAATTATTTCATAAGCAAACAGAGCAGAATCTGATCAGACGGCTCCTACAGGAGCCATCTAATCTGGGTCTACTCTGTTTGCAAAGGCGTAGAAAGGTGTCTCTTTGGAATAAAGGGTTAAACCTTTTCTTGCTATTAGCATATACATCTGCATTTGCAAATAGTGTAGACCCATACAAGACAGGTCCTAGAGGAGCTGTCTCATATATGGGTCTGCATTATTTGCTATTGTAATTTAACGGCTAAAGCTTATCTAACATTAGAATGATGCTAATCAATATTCATAGTGGATGGATTAACATTTGAATATACAACATCAGAAAGGTTAACCCTTTCCCTGATGTATATTTAATCCAAGTTTCAATATTCATGGACAAAACTCTGATAGTTATAATGAACTATGGAAGGTGCATCATTGTAGCCATTTTAGAAACTAAAGAAATAGATCTATCAAATTCAATTAACAAATAGAGCAGACCCTGATCAGAGGGCTCCTATAGGAGCTGTCTGATCTTGGTCTATTCTGTTTGCAGATGCGTGAAGAGGTGTTTATATGAAGGAAAGGGTTAACCCTTTACTCCATGGATATTCAAGTAAGAAATAATGATATCATAAAACCTAGTGTGATGAATTTTTAAAATGGTTTGTCAATACATTGCATTTTGGAGATGGCAGAATCTGTAGAATCAGATTCATATTACTCCAAGATAACTGGAAGTATACATGACACATATTATTTTTGTCCCTTGGCCGCAAAAGTGTTTGATGACTCACCATTGCATAATTTTACCAAATTTTATTTAAATTGGACCAATGATTTTAGACAAGTAGATTATTGAAGCTTTTCTATTTGCTTGCCATGGCAACCAGAGATCTGCATGGAATGATATTCTTTGAACAATTATGGTAAAGGACCATGCCAGGTTTTATTACCTTAGAACTATCTAGTAGTTTCAGAGTGTCATTTAAACAAAAGTTGACATTCAGACAAATCTTCAATAAAAGGTCACCATGAGCAATAAGACCGGTAGCAGCAACCAGTGGTTTGGCCATGGTTGGCACTAACTACCTAAGATTGTCTGCAGAATTTTTGTGATAATTACTGTATCCAAAAATGTATTTATCATATTATGACTTATTGCTGGTAAACCACATATTCTAAAAGTTCATAATTAACAAGCTTTTAACATAAAATTCAACATAACCCTTTACTCTCCATAAATATGCCTTTCTATGCCTTGGCAAACAAAGAAGACTGAAATCAGACATCTCCTGTAAGGGCCATCTGATCAGGGTCTGCTCTGTTTGCTTATGAAATAATATAGATATGATTCTACAGTCTCTGCCATGACCAAACATTCTTGCGTTCATGTGCCATTATAAAAAATGATCTGATCAATATTCATGATGTCAGCATTTCTTTGATAAATGTTTGTGGCGTAAAGGGTTATGGATCCATTGTATGCCTTCTATCTGTGTCATAGAAATTTATACAATCCCTATTTCTTTGTTAGCCTTTATAGTTAGCATGAAAGCTGATCAGTTCCCCCACCTTTGACAATATAGCATGATAGCGCTAAAGGCAACCCATTGCTTCAGGTTGGTACTCTCATGATTATGAGCATTGAATCCACCTACAAATAAGAGCAAACCACTTATAGGTGCCTATCCTACCTGTGAACAAACAAATTATTCAGTTAGTGAGATTAGTCATAGTGAGTTTACATTTATACACTTATAAATAAGACTCAGATGGCAACATCAGCCTCCTCTGTTACAACAATAGTTTCTCATACAACACTGGCAGAGCTGTTTATATTGAGCCATTGCTGTAATGGACATTCTTGCCCAAAACAAAACAATCAAAGGGTTGTATTGTTGGTGTTTTTTGACCTGTCAAAATGTGAATATTCCTACGTCTCTGAAAGGATATATTTAGCTTCGGTAAACCTGTGTTTCAAACGTTTTTCACCAGATTCACAATAAATATACATGTACTCGAATAAGCCAGGTAGTTTTTATTAGCTGAAACAATCGCTATCAACTGAAGCTATATATGGTGTGTTCAGCAAGCGTATAATCATTTAAACTTTGACAGGTTAAAAAAAATACGACAATATCACCTGTTTGGTTAATTGTTTCACTCGTTCCCTGTTCAACATTTATATGCTTCCACATGGTGGTGGCATATAGGGTTGCTCTTGTCCGTCCGTCCGTCCGTACGCACATCTAGAAGAATTTGTCCCGACTTCTTGGAAAGTATTTGTCCAATCCACACCAAACTTTACCCACATGTTTGTGGCCATTATATCTTGGTCTAGTTTGATAGCCATGTAAATCACTTCAGTCTTTTAGGAGTTACGGACCTTTATTTGCAAAAATGACTTTAAAAATGGCCTTTCTTTCTGTGACAAAAAGTCTGAAGTGGGGGCATCAGTGTCCTTTTGACACATTTCTAGTTTTTTCAAGGTTTTGTCACCTCATTAATAATCATGAACAGATTCAATACAATGTATCATGTGCAAGAGAGTTTTCACAATGATGGAAACTGTAAAATCAGGTCTATGAAATTTCATAAGCAAACAGAGCAGACCCTGATCAGACAGTTCTTACAGGGTCTATTCTACAATGGCATAGAAAGGCATATTTATAGAGTAAGGTTAACAAAAAAATATTAAATCTTCATACACTTTGAAGGGTTCTATTAAAGGGTAATATTAATCACTTGAGGAAGGTTCCAAACCACAGGACGAGACTTTATAAACTACCACAGGATGAGACTTTATAAACTGAGGTCCGATGCTTTACACTGGGCATCTAAAAGAACAAGAGAAACTCTGTCGATAATAAGATTAGGGCATCACTCCCGGGTTTCTCTGTATCTACCCTCCTCTCTCTGGTGCATCCAATTAGCCCATAGTTGGCAGAAATGGATGTTAATCAACACAATCAACTAACTAACCAAACCACAGCTAAAATTGGAAGGTTATTTTCTGTCCATTTTTCAAATTATCAATCATCATCAAGCTCACATACCGCAAACTGCCACATTGTCAGAGAAAAAAGTGGTTCCCTGCGACAGATTCCTCTGAAAATCGAACCCATCCAGGCTTTTATTCATGACCATTCTTAAAGCAAATTTGAGACAAATGGGTAAATAAATCAAAGTGCCAGATGAGCAACAATGTATTATGAGATCGGATGGATTTAGGCTAAAGGATAGGTGGGTCAAAACTATATACACACATGTACCTCAAACACCTTCGTTGCATGGGGTATAATAAAACAAACCATTAAATGATCAATTGGAACGACACATATGCTGAAATTTTAGGATTAGCAGTATTCAGCTCAATGCAGATATTTTCAATGAAATTTAATAGAATTTAAGCCGAGAAATACCATCGGAATAGATACGTGTCTCGGTCAAGAACGACTGTCGAAATAACGCCGTTATACTGTAACCCTTTACCTTATAGAGACACCTTTTTTTTATGCAAATCTTAATGAAAAACTATTTTACCCATTACCAATTACAGACAATAGCCCTTTCCTCCATAAATACCCCTTTCTACACCTCTGTAAAAGTCACTTCTTGAAACCATTGTGATAAATAGAGCATTTGCTCCTATAGGAGCAAATGCTCTATTTATCACAATGGTTTCAAACTACAAAATTCTGAATGTTTCCTTTTCTCTAGTTAATGATCCTTTTCAGTAGATTCATTCAAAGAGGTTGGATCTAAAAATAGCCTATGGAGGAATGGATTAATATCTATGTAAGAATAATGACATCATGAATATTAACAAGCAGAATTATTTTATAGCATAACTAACCAACCAAGTTTTGACAGTGGAAGAAAGTCCAGGTTCAGATCTGTATAATTTAAAAGCAAACAGAGCAGATCCTTATCAGACAGCTCCAACAGGAGCCATCTGATCTGGGTCTATGCTGTTTGCAAAAATGTGTGAAAAGGCTTTGATATGAAGGAAAGGGTTAATGCCTTTGCAAACACAGTAGACCCTGTTCAGATGGCTCCTATTTGCTTGTTGAATAATATAGATATAGACACATAGTCTATAGTTCCTTGAAAACTTTAATGATACGAGTCTACTCTGTTTTTGCAAAGGTGTTGAGAGGCGTACTTATGCAGTAAAGTGTTAATAAAGGGTAGCATTTCTTTTATGATTTGAAGCTAAGGACAAGTTTTGCAGATGATAGTTTGCTCAAGCTATATGACATATCCCTTTACTCCATAAATGCACCTTTCTATCATCATCATTATCATCATCATCATCATCCTGTTTAGTTTATACAGGCCAGAGATTAATCCTTTAGCAAGGGTGAGGCCTGTCTGCCTGTCGAGGAGCGTAGTCTTCCTCTCCACTACTGGCGATCCTGTGGAAACTTTGCAAACAGCGTACCCAGATCAGATGACTCCTATAGGAGCCGTCTGATCATGGTCTGCTCTGTTTGCTTATGATATGATGATATAGATATGATTCTAGTTTCTGCCTTTGCTAAAACTTCATGTGTATGTGTTCTATTATAGCAAATTAATCTTATTAAAATTCATGATGTCATTATTTCTTAAATGAATATTCATGGAGGAGGAGAGGGAATTGTACATGTATATAATAGTCTAGAAGACTTCCTTTAACCCATTCCCGCATATTGACGCTTTTTGACGCTTCTGTAAAAGTCACTGTATGAAACAATTGTGAGAAATAGAGCAGGAGCAAATACTCTATTTATCACAATGGTTCAAAACTACACAATTCTGAAAATTTCCTTTTCTCTAGTTAATGCTCCTTTTTGGTAGATTTAATCAAAGAGGTTAGGTCTAAAAATAGCCTATGAGGGAAAGGGTTAAACCCTTTATGCATAAATATGCCTTGTAACACCTTTACAAACAAAGTAGACCCAGATCTGATATGGGTCTGCTCTGTGTGCTTATGAACTAATTAAGGTATATATAGGCGATAAACAAACGGATAAACAAACAGATCAATTGTGTACACACACAAACATTATGACATATGTAACACCCATAAATAAAGTTTCTACTCACTAGCTGGCAAGGGTGGTGTCTAACTTACCTGGTTACATCCAGAATCCACACTGCAGTATTCACCTAATGCTGATAACCAAGAAACACTCAGAAAGAATGACAGATACACACCCTTCTGAGATTCAAAAATTGTCCTTGTGACAACCACAATTTTTTTTCTTGCAGGATTGTGGGGATTAATCACCAGAATCAAAGAGTTATATGTTTAGAGCACCATAGCAGTTGAACAATTGAAGAATCTTTGGGTAGCGCAGTCTACCTACAAGCTTACTACTGGGTAACCCGACACCAGTCTACCTGAGGCTCACCAGGGGTGCCACAACAGCCAGGAACCAGAGGGGAATATCTTGTATTCAAGTGAGTAGAACCCACCAGCTATATACATGCAATCAATGACATAATCTTAAATATTTTATTTTTTGTGTTTATATTGCAGAAAATATGTACCAGTAATTGAGCTAATTAGGCTACAGATCTACAAAATTTAAGAATTTTTCATATTGTCCATTCTTGGAGGCATTGATATAGAAGTCATTTTTAAAAGCAATCTAAAACCACTCTTTGTACAGCTATTAAAGCTAGGTAAATATTTGCCCAAATCACTCCAATATCTTTCTTTACCACAATTCTCTCTCAGTCATATTATTTTCGTACAGCCTATCGGCTTGCGCATGTAAGATAGCATTTCATCCTGGAACATGTTCTGTACATCGCACTTGAAAGAACAAAACAAGTACCCCTATAATGTCACATCCGTTTAATACCGGAAATATCACCCACATGTTTCATATTCATTCTGGTGTGCGTAGCATGTGCATCGAAATTTTGTTTGCAGACGTTGTCGCAAGTTATTTAGTTCGGCTTTGTGAAAGTCTTTAATATTTGAGGACGTTGTTCCTTCTGTTTATATTTATATTTGCTTTGTAAAGCGAATTAGGAGTTCCTGTGAAGACGAAGTCTTCGACGTGGAAAGTGAATCCGAGAAATCGTTCTCGGGTTTTAGGTCCGTTTCGGAGGATGATGTGTCTAAGAAAATGAAGTCTGTGGTTGTTAAACAAAAGGATAAGAGTGCTAAGCCTAAGCCTAAGACTAAGCCTAGGTTGACTAAAAGAACTTCAGGAAAGGAGAATAAATCGTCAGTGTCGGCGTCGACAGTTTCAGCCACTACCAAGGTCGGAGACCTGGCAAAACTTTCGACTGCTGATATTATTCAGTTACGCGAGTTACTAGGGCTTTCAGTACCTGTACCTCGGGAAAAAAGTAGCCATGTCGTTTTTGGTGAAAATTTGAACACTTTTCCTAATGTGCACATAGAAGTGGATAATACTGACTCTGAGCCTGAAATGGTGCATGAACCTGTGTCTAATTTGGCAGGAGAGTTTTCGGAGGCTCTATTTTCAGAGGCCATTGAGGATGAGGAGTGGGAATCTCCTAGATTGAAGAGACCGGAAAAGGGCAAGCCAGTGTCCGCTTCTCTGGGGAGGTTGATTGATGCTAGTTATACAGTCGAGACTGCCTTAGCGACCCCCTGGATTCAGCGACTCCCTCTCATATGAGACCGTGTTTCATCCCGCCCAACGTATTTTCCTATAATTTTGGTCTGAATTAAGCGACTCCCTGTCTTACGTGACAAGCGACCCTGATTTTGCGAACCAAACATAGGCTTCGGTCTGTATTAAACGACATTCAATTATCACTGTTCACAGTTTCTTTTGTTTGTTTACATAGCGCGTCGGTTTTTCACACCATATTAATTAGGGAAAACCCGGGATTGTAATCACGCGTGAACTAGCTGGTTCCCGACTTCCGCTCTACAGATACATGTACGCGAGTAAAATATTCGGGAAACAAGTCGTGTCAAACATGGCTACGTACGTCGTATACAAGATTCGCCGGAGGAGATTTTGAGCGACAAAACTGTTAAAGAACGACAAACAAGGCAACTAATTCGATCTGGTTTGCGATTATTACGGGCTCTTTAGTTCAGAACGGTCTTTATAAATATCAATCAGTATGTGCATAATACATGTCTCTATCAACATTACTCGAAAGTATGCTTGGTAATCTGCACCTAGTTTATATTTATATCATTAAGTGTTTAATTTAGTGCATGCACTTACATGTGTACTATATTTGTACACTGTATCGTACATGCACTAATGTTCTGGTAAGTGAAAGTTTTATCAATTTATTAAACTTTTAAATTAGCGTTTATTTGTGATAATAAATGTTGTATAAATCTATTAAATAATAGATACATAATTATATTGTATTAGACTGGATTAGTACACAGTTTTATTTTTCCCTTATGTAGATCTCTTACATGTACATGTAGTTTCGGTATACGTCATGTATTATATCCTAGGTCTGTATTAAGAGACTCCCTGTCATATGTGACCTTTTTCATGAAGTCCCTTGGAAGGTCACATATGACAGTCTCGACTGTATTTTATTTCATATTCCCAGCGACAATGACCTTGAGAGACCTATAAAGAAATAGAAATGTCACTTTATAAGTAAAAGGGTAAAAGATTAATTGTGTAGTACTCATCACTTTCTAAATCAAAGTGTTGTAGACGCTGTAGTATTCTTTGCATGGCATCAATCTGATATCGAATAAGTTCGCTTTGGCATGAAATTGCATATCTAGATCTATAAGGGAATGAGTTGATCCAGTTGATGATTAAGTTGCAGCTGACATTTCAGCCATTTCCCGCTATGCTTATTATCAAACTGACCACTCAGAGTTTATGGGCGTGATTACCTAATTGCTTGCATACGGCCATCTGACGCACGCTAATTGAGTAACTGTGTCTGGGATAATACTTTCATTCATATTATGATCATGTGATTTCGTCATGTGACTGATATTTGTATATTTGTGCGCCCTTCTTACACATTGCTCTATTTTGTGGATTTTGTTGCACATACTAGGCCGAAGCTTATATTACGAAGCATTTTCATGTCAGAAATAGTATACCATGGTTGGTTCCAGATGCCATGTTATCTAAAATCTTTTATATCCATTGCACTAGACAGCTATGCGGAATGGCAGTTGTCAGGTAGGCGAGTGTACCATGGGTTCGACTGTGGATCGCCACCTTTGTATTCTATTGCTCCGCAAAGAAAACAAACAACTGAGTATCAGAGGTCAAGATAAGAGGTGTAAATTTAAACATTTTCAAGAATAGCTCCTTTATTTCTCCATCAAACCCTATACTGTGACCACTCTTTAGAATCATCTCTTCGAGACAATTCTAAAGAGTGGTCACAGTATAGGATTGGTGGAGAAATGAAGATTTTAATATTTCGGTACGCCATCTTTATACATAGCTCTGGAATATCCATCACAACATATTGGGTATTAAAAGTTGCACTGTTATAATGGCAAATGAACTTTTACTTTTGACAGTTTACCTTTGAGCTTAACCTGTTCCTTCATATAAACACCTTTCCAAGCCTTTGCAAATAGAGTAGACCCAGATCAGATGACTCCTGTAGGAGTAGTTTAATCAGGGTCTACTCTGTTTGCTTATGAAATTATAATAGATCTGACTTTATAGTTACTATCAGTACCAACAAATCCAGTGTACATATGCCATTATAAGACTTGAGCTTATAAATACATTTGTATTCATAGTGTCATTTCTTACATGAATATAGAACAGGGAAAGGGTTAATGTCATATGTACATGTCCATGCATGAATAAAAACATCACAGACTGAGACATATTAATTATGGAATGGAATAAGACAGTAAAACCTACATTGTGTGGCTAACTATTGAAATACTGGTCAGTCAATTCATCAGATATAACTAAAATACTATTATAGCCTGTTATGCCTGGCGTCCACTACAGTGCCGAAGCCTTCCCGAAGGGTTGCAGAATGAATTATGCTAGATTCGGGAACCATTCGGGATCAAATTTTTATTCGGGGTCATTCGGCATGCATTCGGGAAGTATTCGGGAAGTGGCTTACGAAGCGTTGCGGAATAGACGCCGAAGCGATGCAGAACCATGCCGAAACCTTGAGAATTATCTCCCGAATGCTTCCCGAATGGTTTCCGATCATGCGGAAAGGTTGCGGAAAGGTTGCGGAACCATTGCAGAACATGCCGAAGGGATGCCGAATCGTTGCAGAAATAAGGCCGAAGGGTTGCCGAATTGAGAGTCTGGGTATATAACGATGTCGTATTTTGGTGTTTTGGAGTGGAAAAGATGTCTCGTTGGAGTGGAAAAGATGCTTCCCCCTATATCTAGACTAGATTCATTCAGATGGAGCGGGGTAACCTAGGGCTCTAAACACCTAATGGGTAGTGGGTCAAAGTACATGGCACCATTATCATGTAATAAATACTGACAGTTCCTTTACGTCCAGATGTATTTTATTATTAATACCCTTTTTTGAACTGTACGTATTACCTTATCCTCCCCTCCATGCATGGTTCTCAATATATGTGACTGGGGATTGCTTAAAAACCTCTCATACTTAATTGAGAAAGATTCATTTTCTATGTCAGTTCTTAATGACTATTACTCATGTATGTCTTATTCCCATTTCATATTTATACCCCCCTTTTGAAAAAATGGGGGTATATTGCTTTGCATATGTCGGTCGGTCGGTCGGTCGGTCTGTCGGTTGGTAGATCGATGGTTTCCGAACGATAACTAATAAACGACTTGGCCTAGAATCTTCAAACTTGCTGTGGTGGTTGGTCATGACAAGTAGATGACCCCTATTGTTTTTGAGGTCACTAGGTCAAAGGTCAAGGTCACCATGACCTTAAATGGTTAAATGGTTTCCGATCAATAACTGCTCAAGGGTTTAGCTTAGAATCTTCAAACTTGCTGTGGTAGTTGGTCATGACCACTGGATGACCCCTATTGATTTTGAGGTCACTAGGTCAAAGGTCAAGGTCACCATGACCTTAACTGGTAAAATGGTTTCTGATCAATAACTGCTCAAGGGTTTGGCTTAGGATCTTCAAATTTGCTAAGGTGGTTGGTCATGACAACTAGATGAGTCCTATTGTTTTTTAGGTCACTAGGTCAAAGGTCAAGGTCACCATGACCTTAAAGGGTGAAATGGTTTGCGATCAATAACTGCTCAAAGGGTTTGGCCTAGGAGCTTCAAATTTGCTGTGGTGGTTGGTAATGACCACTAGATGACCCCTATTGTTTTTTAGGTCACTAGGTCAAAGGTCAAGGTCACCATGCTCTTAACTGGTCAAAAGGTTTCCGATCAATAACTGCTCAAGGGTTTGACTTAGAATCTTCAAACTTGCTGCGGTAGTTGGTCATGACAACGAGATTACCCCGAAAGTATTTGAGGTCACTAGGTCAAAGGTCAAGGTCACCATGACCTTAACTTGTAAAATGGTTTTTGATCAATACCTGCTCAAGGGTTTGGCTTAGGATCTTCAAATTTGCTTAGGTGGTTGGTCATGACAACTAGATGAGCCATATTGTTTTTTAGGTCACTAGGTCAAGGTCACCATGACCTTAACGGGTGAAATGGTTTGCGATCAATAACTACTCAAGGGTTTGGCTTAGGATCTTCAAACTTGCTGTGGTGGTTGGTCATGACCAGTAGATAACCCCTATTATTTTTTAGGTCACTAGGTCAAAGGTCAAGGTCACCATGACCTTAACTGGTGAAATGGTTTGCGATCAATAACTGCTCAAGGGTTTGGCTTAGGATCTTCAAACTTGCTGTTGTGGTTGGTCATGACAATTAGATGACCCCTATTGATTTTGAGGTCACTAGGTCAAAGATCAAGGTCATCATGACCTTAACTGATGAAATGGTTTCCAATTAATAACTGCTCAATGGTTTGGTTCGGGATCTTCAAACTTGCTGTGGTAGTTGGTCGTGACCACTAGATGACCCCTATAGTTGTTGAGGTCACTAGGTCAAAAGTCAAGGTCATCATAACCTTAATATGTGAAATGTTTTCAGATCAATAAATGATCAGTGGTTTGGCTTAGGATCTTCAAAGTTGCTGTGGTGATTAGTCATGACCGCTAGATGACCTCTATAGTTGAGGTCACTAGATCAAAGGTCAGGGGGTCGGGGGGGGTATACATGTTTTACAAACATCTCTTGTTTAATTTGCATCTACAGATAGTTCTTAGACTTCTATAGTACAAGTATAGACCCACTTACACATATCCATACTATATGCAGTAGCCTTATACTACAAAGTAAGTAAGTGTGTACATGAGAATTAATGTAAATAAATAATGACATATATCTATTATAGCTATAGATGTGTTGCAAAATAACAAAGTCTATGGATCCTGTTTGGGTAGGTCAAACACGAGCCCCTTTTTCAGAATCTCCAATTTGCAAAAGACAAATACACTGTTTGCAAGTACACTACTTTGTAAAGGATACACATATATTTATATATTAATACAAACTCTGTAGACCCTGTTTTAGGTGGGGCTCAAATACACTCTTAGCAAGTACATGGGAAGAGCACACATACACGTACGCACACACATACATCTACATATAAATGCTCCCCTCTCATGTGTTTTATTTCGTTTTCGTAAAAAAAAACCAATTACGTGTATAAGGGATTGATTATATACATGCTATTTTAAGCTATTTATAATAGGTAGCAAAACTTAGATATGTTATATCTTTATACATGCATTTTGTCTATAGGTATTTAGTAATAGAGTGACTGTGTTTTGTTAAGAATCTATTGTTTTAGTCGGTAAATAACTTCTAGCTCATGTTAAATAAGATGTTTTGTAACATCCGACTATAACGTTTCTTGTACATGTATATTGTATTTTATATCTCGAAATCCTATCGGTAATATGACGGCCGTTCTTTTTCAAATATACATGTATATAAGTTTTGCTGACATCAGCATCTTCTGAGACTATTCAGGCGCCAGGTTTACGAACATTCTTAAGTAATAACTTAGCTAAGCCTATTACTTAAAAATTAGACCAGAGCATACTTTTTTTATGAATTAGTGTTTATTTTGTAAAACACAAATTGTAAGACATTTGCTTAATTGTCATTTAAGAATACATATTGTATTTGATAATAACTGAGGGTGATCTAAATAAAAAACAATGTTTAAGAATTTGTAACAGACATAAGAATTTTACCAAATTCATTTTAGGTTTAATTAGATATTTTATGCACAAACTGTTATTTTCTGTTTAAAAAATATAACAAAATGTCTGTAAGGATTCTGCTTAGAGAAAAGTATTTCACTTATCTTCTCTATATGTGAGTGTAATACCCCTAATAAGTTAAGCCTGATATTAAGTATATGAATCGTTCATAATACATTCGGCATGTCTTCCGCGTGGGTTCGGGAACCCTTCCGCGTCTTCGGGAAGCATTCGGGAAGCCTTCGGGAAGCATTCTGCATCGATTCGGCATCATTCTGGAACCGCTCGGGATGGATAGGAGATCCCGAAGCCTTGCAGAATGACCCCGAATCTACCCCGAAGCCATTCCGAAGGGTTCCCGAACGTCCCGAAGGGTTCCAGAAGGGTTCAAGAAGGTCCCGAAGCCTTCCCGAATAAAAGATTCGGCGTCCAAATTTTAAAACTTTTAAAACTTTGATGCCGAATCTTTTTCGATCCCGATCAGTCCCCGAATCACGCAGAAGGGTTCCTGAAGGGTTCAGGAATGACGCGGAAGGGTTCCCGAACATCCCGAAGGCATGCCGAATCATCCAGAATCTGCGATATCCACATTCGGGAACCCTTCGGGAACCATTCGGCGTCCTAGTGGACGCCTGGTCTTAGTCAGAAGTTACAGATTCTAGAGGTGTCACATCATTGACTAAGGAAAGATATTGATATATCATCGATTCACATCAGGCGATAAAATATCGATACTGGTTTCAAAATATCAATACAAATGGCTGGAGGACAAATAAACATCTTTCCACCGACTATTTTTCTTACAGGTTGGTAACTTCTTACATACTTGCAGTGAAATTCTTCTGATGGTGCTCTCTCAATCTGGGTCTGCACTTTTTTGCCATGAGAATTTGAGAACTTTTTTCAACTTTGAAAAATAAAGTTAAAAAACTTGGAAGTGTTGCAGTATATAAGTCAAAAAGGATATACTTGTACATGTATAGTATTCTTTTATATAATTTTATTGAAAGTTTTGACTTTTTACACTCAGATGGATTTAACTACTGAGCATAAATCATGTTAGTTTATAGAAATTGATATATCATCAATATTTTTCCATCGATGTATCGATACAGAAATTTCCTTCAATGACACGTACCTCTAATGTCAGATTCCACCGAGTATTCCTAATTTTCAATGAGTTTTGTTATACACTGATTTGAAATTAATTGAGTATTTGGCAAATTTCTATTGAGTAATCACTCAAATACACAGCTTCTTCTGCAAGTAAATGTTAGCTCGACATTCGCTCATACTGATGCCATTTGGCACCTCTGTAAAAGTCACTTTTTGAAACCTTTATGATAGATAAGGAATTTGCTACCTTGGAGCAAATGCTCTTTTTATCACAATGGTTTCAAATCTACACAATTTTAAACTTTTTATTTTCTCTAGTAAATGCTCCTTTTCAGTAGATTTATTCAGATGTTGAGTCTAACAATAGCATATGAAGGAAAGGGTTAATGCTATTTACAAATCTTAAAGTCCATCATGCTTTCTCATGGTATTGACCGATCTTAATACTATCAATATATTCTACACCAGTGTCTGGGTTTGTCATCTTAACATTTAATAGAGCTCCAGATAAGGAGAATTTTCACATAAAAAAGATCTTCATTTCTCCAACAAGCCCATACTTGTGACAACCTATTAGAAGAATCTATTTGAGATGATTTCTTATGTGAGTAGTGACAACTATGGGTTTACCAGAGAAGTGAGGATAAATGTTGCTACAAAATGTTTTAGCCCATTCAGTGTGGGAAAAAAGTCACTAATGTTCATTGCAAACAGTGTATATCTAGATGAGACCATGCAGGGCTCCTAGAGTCTGGGCTGTTTGTCATATTTCTTAAAATTAATCCCTGAAATTCACGGTAAGGTTGGCTTGTATGAATTTTGGAATAGTCCATTTGAAAATGTGAAGTTGAAAGGGTTAAGAGACCCCTCTTATCAAGAGCCTGTAAAGGAAGGGCTGTAACTCTTTTTAACCCAATGAATAGCCTTATAAGAAATAATAACATTATGAAATATAATCAGTTGAACTTTTATAATATGAATAATGGAACTATTGATAATGGCAAAAACTTTAGAATGAAATCTGTATTATTCCAATAGCAACTTTAGAATGAGATCTGTATAATTATGTCTAACCCCATATTTATTATGGGGAGACATATTGTTTTTGTGACGGCTGTCTGTCTGTCCATCACACTTTCTTGTCAGGACGATAATTCCTATATGCCAGATGCCAGTTGATTGAAACTTCATATACGGAAAGAGCATAATGAGAGAAAGTGTCATGCACAAGGTCCGTAACTCTGGCTTCACTAATACATATATGGCTCATGCCATTGGATTGAAAATTCATACATGGAAAGAGCATGATGAGAGGAAGTGTCATGCACAAGGTCCATAACTCTGGTTTCACTAATATTGGAGTTATTGCCCCTTGTATAATTATGTTTTCACACTTTTTTGTCCGTATGATATTTTTACTCCTATATGGCTCATGCCATTGGATTGAAACTTTATACATGGAAAGAGCATGCTGCACAAGGTCCACAACTCTGACTTCACTAATATTGGAGTTATTGCCCCTTGTACATTTATTTCACACTTTCTTGTCTGGACGAGACATCTGTGTGTATGTATGTGGGTGGGGTGGGGGTAAGGGGGAAGACATCTGTTTTTGTAACAAAAACCTCTAGTTCCATATGAAATCATAGCAGACCCGGATCAGACAGCTCTGATAGGAATCATCTGATCAGGGTCTACTTTGTTTGCAAAGGTGTGAAAATGCATATCGATGGAGTATAGGGTTAAAGCACATTACATTATAAAAGATTGAGCTGTTCAAACTATGATCTGGAGCAAGTATCACTTCCAATTTGTTCAAGCTTTTCAGGAACCATCACTCTAGGCAGGTCATGTTTAGCTCAGAGGTCAATGTAAGATGCGTAAATTAAATCATTTTTAAGAATAATTTCTTTATTTCTCCACAAAACCCTACATTGTGACCATTCTTTAGAATAATCTCTTTGAGACGATTCTAAAGAGTGGTCAAAACATAGGGTTTGATGACGCCTGGAACACCGACGACCCAGTGATCACAATAGCTCAACATTTTTCTTCGAAAACAGACGAGCTAAAAAGGACAGTATGAATATTAACCCATTCTCTCATAGGCTATTGTAAGACCAACCCTCTTTGAATAAATATACCGAAAAGGAGCGTTTACCAGCAAAAAGGTTAATGTGTAGTCTTTAAATCATGGTGATAAATTTGCTCCTATGGAGTGATTGAGTTGAGTTTTATGTCAGACCAAAAGTATTTCAGTTATTTGCAGACGGCACCCGCTTGAGACAAGTTATAGTGCTGCCTCACTGGAATGCCCCTGCCGCGGGCACATGGCAAGGACACCCCACCCAGTCACATTATCCTGACACCGGCCGACTAGTCCTAGAACTACCCTTTAATGTCGAGCGTAGACAAGGGAGCTACTAGTACCAACATTTAACGACTTTTGGTCTGTCGCGGCCGGGAATTGAACCCACGACCTTCCGTACCGCAGGCGGATGCTCTACCACTGAGCCACGTGGCCAGTGCTCCTATGTTGTTGAGAAGTTTAAACTGAGTTGCTATATTGATCAGTTAACCCTTTCTCTGTTCTATATTTATTTCAAATTTCAGTACCTACTGAATATTCATGTATAAAATAGGTACCGTATTATAGATACTGAAGGTGGAGCATTGTAGCCATTTTAGAAAGTAAAGAAACAAATCTATCAAATTCCATTAGCAAACAGAGCAGACCCTGATCAGACAGCTCCTATAGGAGACATCGTCTGATCTGGTTCTACTCTATTTACGAATATGTGAAAAGGCGTTCATATGAAGGAAAGGGTTAAAAGTGTGTAAGCGGTTGCTATAGGGAAGGTTCTGTAGTACATTGGTACAACAGTTATCTAGAGTAGCTCCTAGCATTATGATTTGATGTGGAGGCTGATACAGGATACAAGCACCTGTTCAGGTGATGTAAACAAATCACATATGTGATAACTAGCAATTTGTCTATGACTGAGAACCACGGCAGGAGAAAATGTGTCTTTTTAATCATGCTCTGCAAAAAAACACCAGTTGCCATGTATATATGGCATGGCATCTGATCAGGGTCTACAAAGTTTGACATTCTCGTAAGCATCTCAGAAACGTATCGTTCAAATTGACACACAGTCTAGATTCTGATCAGATGTTGCATCTGTGATGGGTAGGCTAGTTTTTGTATTTCTAAATTGTCTTAACTCTTGTACAAGCTAAGTAATTTTTTTATCTGCAACAATTGTCGTCTGCTTCAATTATTAAAATAAAATTAAATTAATTTTTTTCCCAAAATATGGCCAAAGTGTCAAACAGTTTGCAGCTTCTCATCTGGATCCAAACTGTTTGCATAAGCAATCACAGTTTTGCCGCTAGTGTGCAAAGAGTTAAGATGTAACTAATTTATGTACAATGAAACCCCTCTAATGTGACTATTAAAACAAGGTCAAATTCTGGGTCTTAACCCATTCCCTCATAGGCTTTTTTCGTGTCACCTGCCGAGAGGCAGTGTGTCACTTAGGGATCACTTTTCCGCCGTCTGTGTCAGTCTGTCTGTCCATCACACTTTCTTTCTTTGGCTGCCATTTCTTAACTTATCATTATAGAGCTTTCAAATTTCACATGTGTCTTCCTCTCATTGAGGACCATTGATGTAACTAAGGTCCATCACTCTGCATGAAATACTTTTTGAGGTATTCCCATTTGTTCACACTTTCTTTTTTTGGCTGTCATTTCTTAACTAATCATTATAGAGCTTTCAAATTTCACATGTGTCTTCCTCTCATTGAGGACCATTGATGTAGCTAAGGTCCATCACTCTGCATGCAAAACATTTTGAGTTATTTTCCTTTGTTCTGATTTCACTCCAGCATATTAACAGCGTTTGTGTCAGTTGCAAGCAGGACTGGTGACACATTTGTTCCTCTGAACACTCTTGTTTTAAGATCTAACCTCTTTTAATAAATTAACTGAAAAAGGAGCATTTACTAGAAAAATTGAGAATGTGTAGTTTTGAAACCACTGTGATAAATAGATAATGGTTTCAAAAAGTGATTCTGGATCTATTCCTTTTACAAAGGTGTTAAAAGGTGTTTATATGAAGGAACAAGTTAAAAATTAATTATTCCATTAAGAAAAGGGTACACACTGCAGTCCAATTTTGAAGTGTGAAGGAGTTAAATTTGCTAGATTTAAATAAGAGTAAACTCCTGCAGCATCTACAAACTCCTGTGGGATAAGAGTAAACTCCTGCATTATCTACAAACTTCTGTAGAATCTACAAACTCCTGCAGCATCTACAAACTCCTGCAGGATCTACAAACTCCTGTAGGATAAGAGTAAACTCTTGTAGGATAAGAGTTAACTCCTGCAGCATCTACAAACTTCTGTAGGAAAAGACTAAACTGCTGTAGGATAAGAGTAAACTCCTGTAGCATCTACAAACACATGTCACCCCTAAAACTGTGCCGCTTCATGAGATACACATGCATACCATTATCAAGGCTGTATATCTACTGGTTCAAACGTTATGGCCAATGTTAATGACCTTTGACCTTCCCAGATGACATTGACCTTGACATGTCACCACTCAAACTGTGCAGCTTCATGAGATACACATGTATACCAAATGTCAAGTCTGTGTCTCTACTGGTTCAAAATTTATGACCAATGTTAAAGTCGGTGACCTTTGACCCTGAAAGATGACCTTGACCTTGACATGTCACCCCAAACTGTGCAGCTTCATGAGATACACATGCATACCAAATGCCAAGTCTGTATCTACAGGTTCAAAAGTTATGGCCAATGTTAAAGTCTGTGACCTTTGACCCTAAAAGATGACCTTTACCTTGACATGTTGCCTCTCAAAATATGCAGCTTCATGAGATACACATGCATACCAAATATCAATACTCTATCTCTATTGGTTCAAAAGTTATGGCCAATTTGAAGTTGGTGACCTTTGATCCTAAAGGATGACCTTGACATGTCACCCCTCAAAATGTGTGTCTTTATGAGATACATATGCATGCCAAATATCAAGTCTCTATCTGTACTGCCTCAAAAGTTATGACCAATGTTAAAGTTAGACAAACAAACAGACAATTTGACCTTTGACCCTGAAGAATAACCTTGACCTTGACATGTCATCCCTCAAAATGTGCAGCTTCAGAAGATACACAAGCATGCCAAATATCAAGTCTCCATCTCTACTGGTCCAAAAGTTATGGCCAATGTTAAAGTCAGTGATTTGACCCATATATTTGACCTCTGACCTTGAAAGATGACCTTGACCTTGACATGTCACCCCACAAAATGTGCGGCTTTATGAGATACATATGGATGCCAAATATCAAGTCACTAGCTGTACTGGCTCAAAAGTTATGACCAATGTTAAAGTTACAGACAAAGAAACAGACAATTTGACCTTTGACCCTGAAGGATGACCTTGACCTTGACATGTCACCCCTCAAAATGTACAGCTTCATGAGATACACAGGCATGCCAAATATCGAGTCTCTATCTTTACTGGTCCAGACGTTATGGCCAATGTCAAAGTCGGTGATTTGACCCATATATTTGACCTCTGACCTTGAAGGATGACCTTGACCTCAACATGTCACCCTCAAAATGTGCGGCTTTATGAGATACATATGCATGCCAAATATCAAGTCTCTATCTGTACTGGCTCAAAATATATGACCAATGTTAAAGTTGCGTTAAAGTTACAGCCAAAAAACCAGACAATTTGACCTTTGACCCTGAAGGATGACCTTGACCTTGACATGTCACCCCTCAAAATGTGCAACTTCATGAGATACACAAGCATGCCAAATATCAAGTCTCTATCTCTACTGGTCCAAAAGTTATGGCCAATGTTAAAGTCGGTGATTTGACCCATATATTTGACCTCTGACCTTGAAGGATGACCTTGACATGTCACCTCTCAAAATGTGCGGCTTTATGAGATACATATGCATGCTAAATATCAAGTCTCTATCTGTACTGGCTCAAAAGTTATGACCAATGTTAAAGTTGCTGACAAACAAACAGACAAACAGACAAACAGACAGGGCAAAAACAATATGCCCACCAGATCAGATCTGGGGGGCATAAAAATGTTCGTTAAAACCTATTCCTGACTATTAGGATCTTCTTATACAGGGGACTGGAAACATTTATATCATGACTTGTACATGTTTATGTATACTTGTACATTTAAATGTCATAAGGATAACTTCTGTGACATTATATTCAAATCTCATTTGGTGCTTAACCCTTTCCCTCAAATAAACGCCTTTAGACACATTTGCAAACAGAGAAGACCAAGATCAGATGGATATAACTTCTATAGTGGACCTCTAGAGGATCATTTCCAGGAAGTCTGGACATTTTCCATGAAGTGAGTTAGGAAGAAATGGTGTTTAACGAAATTGTTTGTGGAAATCTGTTTTTAGATCCAATGACCTACTTGTGCAACATTAACCCGAACCAGAGGATACCTACAGATCATTCCTGTGAAGTTTGGTCAACTGTTGTTTTAAAAAAATTGTTGACAATGGACAACTGCCATCTCAATAGCATTTTGTAACAGGTGAGCTAAAAGTTTTGTGCCAGATGAGCTAAAAGTTTTGTGCCAGATGAGCGAATAAAATGTCAGAATTCAAAGAAGACATTCTTCCATTTCTTTTCAAAGACATAATCAGAGTTATCAGATAATTATCCTGCCTTCCACCTTTGCAAACAGAGTAGACCCAGATCAAATCCTGTATGAGCTGTCTTATGAGGGTCTGCTCTGTTTGCTTAAACAATGTATAGATTGATTTGAATTTATAATGTCTTGCCTTGGTAAAAATATCTGGTTTCATGAGTTGTACTAAAATTTCACATAATTAATATTCATAAAGTCATACATACCGACATGAATTTACATGAAGTAACAGGTTAACCCTTTCCTTCATATAAACCTGTTTTAATGCATTTGCAAACAGAGTAGACCCAGACAAGACAGCTCCTATAGATCAGGGTCTGCTCTGTTTGCTAAAGGGATTTGATAGATCTGTTTCTTAGTTTCTAAAATGGCAACAATGTTATATGTTCCATATTTCATTATAACTATTGTGTACATGAATATTCAGTAGGTATTGAAATTTGTAATAAACATAGAACAGGGAAAGGGTTAAAACTAATGTCTGACAGAGTACAAGTAATGTCTGAGATGGATTGATCGGGTGAAGAATATTTAATAAAAAATGTTGGAAATGAGTGTGCTGGCATTGCAAACAGTGTAGCATTAAATCAAAGGGATCCTAGAGGAGTTTGTCATTCAAAATGCTCCAGCAAATTTAAGCCTTACATACAGAATGGACTCTATAGATAAACACTGCTGGGCCATTCCACTTTGAATAGGTGTGTTTTTGCACTTGGTGTCACAGAAGAACCTGCTTCACCCCCAACCACAAAGGCGATCTCATATTTATGACTCTGCTATGACTTATACCATCATACGGAGAATAGCTTTTCAAACGTCTTACAACCCAGCAGCAAAATGGAAAACAGTACATTGAACGCTTGATGAACTCCTGCTACATATTTGTTCCATTTGTGTTCACTATTTGCATGCTAGCAGGGATTTAACCCTTTCCTCCCTGAATATTCATGTAACAAATAATGGAATCATGAATATTGATTAGATTAATGTGTTTAAATAGTACATGGACACAGGAATGTTTTACCATAACAGACTCTGTAGAATCATATCTGTATTATTTCATTTGCAAAAAGAGCAGATCCTAATCAGACGGCTCCTATAGGAGCCGTCTGATCCGGGTCTACTCTGTTTACAAATGCGTAGAGAATCACTTTGTGATCACTCTTTGCACATTCCTCCCTGAATATTCATGTAAGAAATGATGGAACCATGAATATTTATTAGATGAATCTGTTTTAATAGCACAGTGGATACAGAATTTTTGGGCCATGGCAGAAGCTGTAGGATCCTATCTATTATATTATATCATAAGCAAACAGAGCAGACTCTGATCAGAAGGCTCATACAGGAGCCATCTGATCTGAGTCTTAACTCTGTTGGCAAAGGCATAAAAAGGTATATTTATAGAGTAAAGGGTTAAGGTCCTTTCCCTCATATAAACACTTTTTTTCATACCTTTACAAAGTAGATCCAGATCAGTTGGGTCCTGTAATAGCCATCTGATCAGGGTTTGTTCCGTTTGCTTATAAAATTATAAGAGATCTGACTGTACTGTTTCTTCAAATACCAAAATATCCTGTGAACATATTTCCTTATACAAAATCAGTTAAAATTGAACAGGGAAACGGTTAATCGTTTCCCTCATATAGACGTGTTTTCGCGCATTTGCAAACAGAGGAGCCGTCTGATCAGGGTCTGCTCTGTTTGCTAATAGAATTTGATACTCCTGTTTCTTTACTTTCTAAAATGTTCCACCTTCCATATTTCATTATATCTATTTTGTCCATGAATATTCAGTAGGTATTGAAATTTGTAATAAACACAGAACAGGGAAAGGGTTAACCTATGAAGAACAATGAGATGTCAGATAGCTAGGTACCTCGTCAGGTTAACCCTTTCCCTGTTCTATGTTTATTTCAAATTTCAATACCTATTGAATATTCATTAACAAAATAGTTCTAACGAAATATGGGAGGTGGAACATTGTAGACATTTTATAAGGCAAAGAAACAGATCTTTCAAATTCTATTAGCTAACAGAGCAAACCCTGATCAGACGGCTCCTCTAGGAGCCGTCTGATCTGGGTCTACTCTCTTTGCAAATGCATGAAATTATGTTTATAAATATGAGGGAAAGGGTTAACCCTTTCCTTCAAATATATGCATTTTCATGCGTTTGCAAACAGAGTAGATCCAGATCAGAGGGCTGCTATAGAAGCCATCTGATCCGGTTATGCTCTGTTTGCTTTTGACATGATATAGATCTGATTCTACAGTATTTATCAAAGCAAAGAATTTCATTGAAAAGTTTACATTATAAAACTTCAACTAACAAATATTCATGATGTCATCATTTCTCTCATGAATATTGAACAGGGAAAGAGTTAAACAATGATGGACCATTCCAATTTGGAAATTCATCACCAAAAGGGTTAACGATATGTCAGTAACACGGTAAAGACAGTCAGACTTGTACGAAGTTTTTTTATTTAACACTTTCAATGCGGGACACAAGTCACTAGAGTCCTTTGCAAACAGTGCAGATCCTGATGCGAGGGCTCCTAGAGGAGCCCTCTCATCAGTGTTAGCACTGTTTGTTATATTACACTTTTCTTTAAAGATACCCCTGAATATTCACAGTTATCGTGACCGTTTTGAATTTTGGAACTGTCCATTTGAAAATTCAGCATTGAAAGGGTTAATACGAACATACGTATTTGCAAGTCTCGTGCATCACATGCCAAGACATTACCTCTGTTGAAGTCCAGGTCAGACAGACTGCATGCTTAGCATATAACCTTTGATAGAGGAGAGCATACCTCTCTGTCTTTGCCAGACTTGTGACATAAAATCAAATTTATCTGTTAGCATGCTGAGAAAAAATTCAGCTGTTCAAAATTTTGGCTTGCTTTAGTTTTCAAAAAAGAAGCTGCTTTGCTGTCAAAGAGTACTGAAACTGATGACGTACTCTGAGGTACTTTGCATCTTACCTGTTCCAAATTTAACCCTGTCCCTCATATAAACACCTTTACATGCACTTGCAAGCAGAGTAGACCCAGATCAGATAGCTCCTATAGGAGCCGTCTGATCAGGGGCTGCTCTCTTTGCTGATAGAATTTGATAGTTCTGTTTCTTTACTTTCTAAAATGGCTATAATGTTTCACCTTCCACATTTTGTCCACGTATATTCACTAGAAATTGATATTTGGAATAGACATAGAACAGGGAAAGGGTCAATACAAAAGTAAGCACAAATTTTTGCTCATAGTATGATTTAGAGTAAAATATTTACCAGAAATATTAGACTTGTCAGCGCAAGAAGTAATTAAACCTTCTCATGCTATAAGCGTACATTATCTGCATTTGCAAACAGTGTAGATCCATATAAGACAGGTCCTACAGGAGCTCCTAGAGTCAACCCTTCTCATGCTATTAGCGTACATGTCTGCTGGTGCATATATTGTAGATACATATGAGACAGTTCCTAGAGGAACTCTCTCATGTGGGTCTGCACTATTTGCCATTAGGCATAATGATAAGAGTCCAATCCTAATGACAGGCACACAGTTTCCTATGCTAGTAATAGGCTACCTGTAACATCTTAACTAAAGTAATACAACTAAGCACTGTTACGAAGAAATGCAAATTTTCGAAGTTCACAAAGGATCACAACTCTTATGAAATGCGTGTCAGAGTTATGGCTCTTACACTACGTATTCAACTTGTGATGGTAAATACATGTTCCACGTTACAAGTCAATAACTTTTGAAATTTGAACTTTATAAGCACAAAACATGCCCCCCCCCCAAAAAAAAACAAACAAAAAAACACCCCCAAACAAACAACAAACAAACAAGAAAATGTGAAAAAGGAGAAAAACTAAAAAAACTATTGAAGCTAGAGTTATGGACCTTGTGCAAGACACTTTCTCTTCTCATGCTTATTCTGTATGTGAAGTTTCAGATCAACTGCATCCATAGAAAATGAGTAATTGTACAGACAACATTGTGTCTATGGAAGGATGGATGGATTGAAAACCTGATTCCAGTATACCCTCCCCCCACATCATTGAAGGGGATATAATAAATGAATGGCCATTTAGGGCAGGTTCTACTGTAATGACATCATGAATATTAAGTAGATGATATTTTTTTATTGCCAAGTGAACTTTGGGCATATGACGTCAGAAGTTGTAAAATCAGACCTGTATTACTTCATAAGCAAACAGAGCAGGCTATGATCAGATGGCTCATATAGGAGCTGTTTGATCTTGGTCTCTCTGTTTGCAAAGGCATTAAAAGTTGTATTTATAACTATGGATATTCTAAGAGCACACTATTATGGACAGAAACTTATTCTGCAACAATGTTACATATGCATTTTTAAAACGACATGGGGGTTCTATTATAAAACAGTAAACTTTACAGAGCCATTCTTGTAACAAAAACCTTCTGTGTTAAGTTGAAAAATAGGCGTAACTCATACAAGGATCTGTACAGTAAACCTTACCTCATGAATTTATTTACAAGAAAAAGTGTGCCTCCATGAATATTCATCAACAATACCATTTTTGGTCATTTCAGAAGCTGTAGTCAGATCTATTTAAGTCCATGATGAAACACAGCAGAACCTGATTAGTATGCTCATACAGGAATAATCTTATCTGGGTCTACTCAATTTGTACAGGCCTGAAAAGGGCTTTATATGAACCAAAGGGTTAATGCAGGATGATCTTATCCTGTATTAACCCTTTCCTTGATATAAACACTTTTCCAAGCCTTTGCAAACAGGGAAGACCCAGATCGGATGGCTCCTGTAGGAGTCATCTGATCTGGGTCAACACTGTTTGCTTATGAAATTCTAATAGACTTACGGTAAGAGTCTCTACTGTTTCTACCAATACCAAATATCCTATGTATAAACGTCTTTTCATGCATTTGCAAACAGAGTAGACCCAGATCAGATGGCTTCTATAGGAGCTGTCTGATCAGGGTCTGCTCTGTTTGCTAATGGAATTTGATAGTTCTGTTTCTTTACTTTCTAAAATGGCTACAATGTTCCACCTTCCATATTTCATTATAACTATTTTGTCCATGTAGATTCAGTAGCTCTTTCCTCCATAAATATGCCTTTCTATGCCTCTGTAAAAGTCACCTGTTGAAATCAATGTGATAAATGGAGCATTAATTTTGCTCCTATAGGAGCAAAATTTATGCTCTATTTGTCACAATGGTTTCAAATTACAAAATTCTAAAATTTCCTTTTCTCTAGTTAATGCTCCTTTTTGGTAGATTTATTCACAAAGAGGTTGGATCTAAAAGTAGCCTATGAGGGAATGGGTTAAGTATTGCTATTTGGAATAAATACAGAACAGGGAAAGGGTTAATCAATCTTTCTACAACAACAGCTTACAACAACTAGCTAAAGTTTGATCCATTTCAAAGTATAAAGCACTAAAATTGAATGCTGGGTTCACAATGATACTAAAATGCAAGCTCTGCAAGCTTTTATCATTTTGACCTTAAACGTGACCTTTACAAGTTTTTTAATGGAGTGTAATTAACTGAGGCACCTCACATCTATAACGATATAATGATGTTTAGGCAAAGCCACATAAACATTCAATTGTTTACACGACCAGATGAGATTCCGTTGGTGGAGAAGATGTCTCAGAAACCACAATTATATATCAGGGAACCATGGAAAGAGAAATTCAGGTAATCTGTAATTACCTATAACATTCAGCCAAGCAAGCTCAGACAAATAGTAAAGAGACTCAAATTAACCCATTCCCTCATAGGATAATTTTAGGCCCAATCTCTTTGAATAAATCTACTGAAAACAAGCATTTACTAGAGAAAAGGAAAATGTTAGAATTGTGTAGTATTGAAACCATTGAGATAAATAGAGCGTTTGCTCCAATGGAGCAAATGCTCTATTTATCACAATGGTTTCCAAAATCAACTTTTACAGAGGTGTACTCAAAGAATGGCGTATTTATGGAGGAAAGGGTTAAGCACTCCTGACACTCCATTAAAATTTTGTTTAACCCTTTTCCTGTTGAATATTCATGAAACATATAATGACATTATGAATATTTATTAGCTGTATTTTTATAATGGCATATATATATCTACATACACATGAAGTATATTTTGGTATTGTAGAATCTGTAGAATCAGATCTAAATTATAACTTTGTAAGCAAACAGAGCAGACCCTGATCAGACGGCTCCAATAGGAGCTGTCTGGTCTGATTCTACTTTGTTTGCAAAGGCACGAAAAAGCATTTATATGAAGGAAAGGGATAATTTAAAGTTATCAAAACAATACCATATTGACTGTTTAAGCTTGACAACACAATGGACGATGCGGAGTGAGCAATTTAGTTCTTTACTTAAGGTCCATTTACATTTTAGCTTTACTTTTCCTTGTGAAAATTTGAATAAAAAATGATTTTTTTGTCAATAAATGGTTTTAAAACATTAATATACAAGTCATGATGCTCAAAAACTGTTTATCAATATGAATTAACCCTTTACTCAATCAAAACGCTTTTATGTGCCTTTGCAAAGAGAGTAGACAAAGATCACTGGGTCTGCTCTGTTTGCTTGTGTTATAATATAGATTCTACAGTTTCCCCCATGGCCAAAACTTTCTCTGTGCTAACAATTAATCTAATTACTATTTATCAAGTCGTCATTTCTTACATGAATATTCATAGGGTAATTAAAGGGTTAATTAAGTATTTTGAACAAACATATAAGAAGAAGGAACACATTGACAAAGAAAACAGAATAGAATAAAATATCAACATACAAGCAAACAGAGCAGACAGTGCTGACAGGGGATATCTGCATGATCTTGGTCTTCTCTGTTTACAAAGGCATGAAAAGGTATGGAGGTCAGCTGTATACATTGTAACAAAAAGAGTACCGCATACGGTACATAATACGCCCACTTGCAAACTTTCTCTGATTCAACAAGCCTTATAAGTGTTGACATTTTCTAATCTGTGCTTCAGATCTTGATTTCCATATTAAGGTGATACTATTTTTTAAAAAAATGAAGTGAATATCTTATTAAATAAAAAAGTTACAGCTAACCCCCATTTGCAGATTTTTGTAAAGTGCAACGGCCATAACTCTGTAAAGACAAACCGAATGAACCTCAAAATAAACTCAGCTTCAAATTTTGTTGCTTAAAACATTTGTGTTAAGTTTCATTTATATCATTTTAATAGTTTTCCCAGAAAACAACAGACAAACTAAAAGTTGACCGACAAACAAAGCAACGAACACACAAAGTTCAAGGACCATAACTTTAGAATAAAATGACATATCAAAACCCCCGCAATATATGTGAAAATTCCCATTAAGGTTTAACCATATAAAAAAATTGAAGTAAATATCATTTCAAATGAAAAAGTTATGGCCATTCTCATATTTGCATAGATTTGCATTATTTTTTTAAGTGCAAGGGCCATAACTCCAAAACAACAAATCAAATGATCCTCAGAATCGACTTAGTTTCAGGTCTTGATGCATTAAACATGTGTATGAAGTTTCATTAATATCTGTCAAACAGTTTTGCCAGAAAACAGCGGACAAACTATATGCATATATTTGCATTATTTTTTAAGTAAAAGGGCCATAACTCCAAAACGACAAATCAAATAAACCTCAAATTCGACTCAGCATCAGATGTTGATGCATTTAACATTTTTGTGAAGTTTCATTAATATCTCTCAAATAGTTTTCCCAGAAAACAGCTGACAAACTATTTGCATGTATTTGCATTATTTTTTAAGGACATGGGCCATAACTCTGAAATGAAAAATCAAATGATCCTCAGAATCAATTCAGTTTCAGATCTTGATGCATTTAACATTTGTGTGAAGTTTCATTAATATCTCTCAAATAGTTTTCCCAGAAACAGCGGACAAACTATTTGCATGTATTTTTTAAATAAAAGGGCCATAACTCGGAAACAACAAATCAAATGAACCTTAGAATTGCCTCAGCTTCAGATCTTGATGCATTAAACATTTGTGTGAAGTTTCATTAATATCTCTCAAATAGTTTTCCCAGAAAACAGCGGACAAACTATTTGCATATTTTTTAGGACAAGGGCCATAACTCTGAAATGAAAAATCAAATGAACCTCAGAATCAACTCAGCTTCAGATCTTGATGCATTAAACATTTGTGTGAAGTTTCATTAATATCTGTCAAACAGTTTTCCCAGAAAACAGCGGACAAACAAAATGTTGACGGACGAACGAACGGATGGACGGACAGGGCCACGACAATATACGGCCACCTTTATTAGGTGGGCGTATAAAAAATATACGACCACCTTTATTAGGTGCGCGTATAAAAATGAATAATCTATACACCTTGAATGCCTTTGAAAACAGAGTAGATTCAGATCAGACAACTCCAATAGGAGACGTCTGATCAGTATTGGTTGAAGGGAAATGACTTCATTTTTTAGCCGACTTGGTTTTTACTTGAACCAAAATTGCAGAAATGCCAACAAACAAAAAGTCAAAGTAATTATCTGGTGCCCTTTCAAGAATGTCTGAGATGACTGCTCTCTAAGGTGGAGGTAGAATTGTTTTATATTTCAATGTGGTAGTGAATAGTTGTTATTGACACCTTGCCAGCTTAATCTAGAATACCTAGAATCTTACACCATTAACTGGCAGTTTAAGGGAGAATTTGTTATAATCTCTGAAGCAATTTGGATCCAGATGAGACACAAGTAAATCTGTATCTCATCATGAACAACTTATTTAATTATTTGGTCATGTTTTCTCAGAGTTACTTTGAGAACTGAAACGAATACAAGTTTTTGTAGACATAATTAGCTCAGCCGCATAAATGTTAGAAATCCACAGGTTTGCTGGGTTAGGTTCACAAGCAATATTTCCGTAGCCTGGTTTCGTACCCATCTTCCATGAATCTTTGATGTTTTTTGTTCTCCTGCAGTCATCATGTTTTATCATATCTACTCTATATTGCTTCAGGGACACTGAGCTAGAGATAAGATGTGTTTTTAGGAAATTAAAGGTAAAATAATTCTTAAATTTCTCCGCCAAACCCTATCATGCTACTACTCATTAGAATCACCTCTCCGGGGCAATTCTAATGAGTAGCACCAAGATAGTAGGGCATGACTCAGAAATAAGTGACTCTGATAGTGTGCAGCTATCTCGAGGGACAGGAATACTTTTGTCAGCGAGAACTGTTCAAACATACATCAGATATACAGTTCAAGATGAAGAGTAGTGGTTTCTAATCTTTAAATTATTTTCAGAGTCTACATTGTGTTTCAAGAGGTTCACTGGGGTCAAATGTGCACCTGTGGAAATTGAAGTTATCTCTACTTAGCTTCCCTGAATGTTTATAGTGTAGATCCAGATCAGAGAGAGATTTTTAACCCATTCCCTCGTACTGACGCCTTTTGACGTCTTTGTAACAGTGATTTTGTGAAACCGTTGTGATAAATAGAGCATTTGCTACTATAGGAGCAAATGCTCTATTAATCACAATGGTTTCAAAACTACGCAATTCTAAAGATTTCCTTTTCTGTAGTAAATGCTCCTTTTCGGTAGATTCATTCCAAGAGATTGCCTATGATGGAATGAGTTTTCTACTTCTGGAGGTGAACACCAATTATGAGCCAATCTGTGACACCCTTTCAAACAGTTTGGATCCAGATGAAATACGAAGTTAGTTGACATCTCATCTATAAGATTTCAAACTATTCGACATTACATCTACTAGTATGTTTTTGAAACAAATGTGTGAGAAGCAGACCAAAAAGGTTTGCAGACAGCAAAACATTGCAATGAAAGGACAGCTAGGTCAGGGTCTGCACTGTTTAACCCATTCCAACTTAAGCTATTTTTAGATATAACCTCTTCGAAAAAAATCTACCATAAAGGAGCATTTACTAGAGAAAAGGAACTTTTTAGAATTTTGTAATTTTGAAACCATTCTGATAAATAGAGCATTAATTTTGCTCCTATGGAGCAAATGCTTTATTTATCAGAATGGTTTCAAAAATTGACTTTTGCAGAGGCATCAAAAGGTGTCAATATGCAGGAATGGGTTAATTCATACATATTATTTTTAGCCGTATACCAGCACAGAGAGTACTACTGCAGAAAAAATTAACCATTTACTTTCATATATTCATGTAAAACATCAAGAATATTGATTGGCTGAGTTTTTATAACGGCATGTGAATTAACACAGGAATATTAGTTTTTGGCCATGACAGAAACTGTAGAATTAGATCAGTATTATACCATAAGCAACAGAGCTGACCTTGATCAGATGGCTCCTACAGGAACTGTCTGATCAGGGTCTACTCTGTTTGCAAATGCGTAAAAAGGTGTATACATGTATATGGAATAAAAGGTTAACGCCCCTAAAGTCTATGGCAGTGAAAGAGTTAAAAATGTGAGCAATTTGAGACATGTAATGGATATGTAAGCAACATTTTTACTTTGCAGATGGCTGGTAATTAAAATTGTGTACACCTAAGTCATAAGTCATAACAAAAGGTATTACTACATCTAATTGTATAAATAGTGCCACAAATACCACAATGACTCAGCATGTTGTTCTCTGACGAGTCCAACAAAGACGAAACTAGACAACAATGCAAATGTACTTGAAACATTTCCAGTCAATTTTATTCGATAAAATATAACAACCACGTTTGTTGTGTACCTGCTTTGGCAGGGCAACATGTATGGATCACTTCTCCAGAGGCCCAGATAAGAAGGGTAAATTAAAGCATTTACAAGAATAACTCCTTTATTTCTCCATCAAATCCTATGTTGTGACCACTCTTTAGAATCGTCTCTTTGAGGTAATTCTAAAGAGTGGTCACAACATAGGGTTTGATAGAGAAATCATGATTTTAGTATTTGACTATACACCTTTATCTGTTGCTCTGCTTCTCTGTTGCCAGTCCATCTGTCTGTCTGTCTATCTGTCTATTCTTAACTTTTGTGTCAGGCCTTTTTGTCACATGTCTACTGATGGACAGACAGTGTTTCTTTTAAGGACTTTTGTTTTCATAACAGGATCATTTTTTGCTATCTAGGGCAGATGGAAGGTCTAGAAGAGGACTTAAGATAAAGATTTGGGTTTCCTAATTCACTATTATGACAAGGTCGAAGCACTGATACTCAGTTAGATTTTAACCTGCATCACGTCTGTATCATTATCTAAAGCAATAATCACTTAACGATACTACTGACTTACTCATGATTTTGAGAATTTTTTATCTACATGTCAACAAGATTGGATTCTACATTGTCAAACAGCTTGGATTCTAATGAGACATTGGGTTAGTTACTCTGGGTCTCATCTGAATCCAAACTGTTTTCAAATGACTGTCTGGTTGTCAATTAGCCGGAAAAGGGTTAGCCCATACTTCAGGAATATAATCATAAGATGCATTTAATTAAAACTTTTTTAAGAATAGTTCCTTTATTTCTCGACCAAACCTCATGTTGTGAGTCCATTGTTTAGAATGATCTCTTCCAGACCATTCTAAAGAGTGGTCAAAACATGCAGGTTTTGTGGAGAAATGACAATTAAAGTATAAATTTGACACATTTATCTATAGCCATGCCATACCCAGTCACATCATCATGGTAATGGGTCAACCTGTCCCAGCACTAATGTCTGAATGTTGAGCTCACATTGGAACATTTTTGTGCTACCCAGTCGAAAATGACGGTCATATGACCATGGTCTACCATGAACTACCGTGGTATTCCACGGTAGTTCATGGTCGTACAACCATGGTATAACGTGGTCGACCACGTTTTGTTAAATGGCACCACAGTTTTTGGTGGTCAACTAGACCACGGTTAACCGTGGTCTAAAAACCATGAAGGACCACGGTCGACCGTGGTCTTCTAACCATGAAAGACCACGGTCGACCGCGGTTTAACCATCAAAAACCACGTTCAACTGTGGTCTTATAACCATGAAAGACCACGTTCGACCGCGTTTTAACCATAAAAAAACACGGTCGACCGTGGTCTTTTTCTCATGAAGACCACGGTCAATCGTGTTTTAACCATGAAGGAACGTGGTCGACCGTCATCAAAAACCACGGTCTACTGTAAATTACCATGAAAGACCACGGTCAACCGCAAAGAATTTAAGAAAATGTGATTAACCAAATGTGATCAACCATGGTCATCAACCAAAGGATGTGGTTCTTTGTGTTTTAAATGGTGCAAGGAAATCAGAAAGCATCAGTGCCCAGACATGCTCAGATAAATATATAATAAAAATAAATTTCAGCGTCGTAATTTTATTATTATTTATAACCAAAACTAAAATAAATCAACAGTTGACCAGAATCACTATTTACGCTCACTCAGTCAAGGTATGACTCGATTTCTCAACCAAACCCTATAAACAAGATTCTTGCATAAAATGGCAGTCTCAGGGGGTGCATTAACAAGAACTATAACGGGCCGTAATAAGGCAATTCACGTGCCGTTGTTGCCCGCTTAGAATGTAAATAAAGACTGGCTATATATAGATACGTTGGAAAAAATTCAAAATGGGTTCCGTAATTTAAATAATTATACATTTTAGATTTTATACGTTATAAAATAAATATGTAACATATACTGCTTATCGATCATTTTTTTCATCAGTTTTTTACTTTTCTTTACTACTGTATATAAAGTTATCATGTGTTTTTTCAAATACTCTTGTAATTTTGTTTTTTGTTTCGTTGTTAGCGTGCAAAAGTTTTATCTTTATCAACAACTCATTCAGATTGCTTCGTCACTTCGTCATACTGATAACAGTTGGTACTCAACTTAGTTAACCCTTACAATACTAAATTTTCAAATCAACCTTTCAGTCTTCTGATAAATGTCTTCATTGTGTCTGGACGTGTCCTGGGGGTGTTTGTTTACACAGTATTTGTAAGACAAACAGTGCAGACCCTGATCAGAGGGCTCCTTCAGGAGCCTTCTGATCTGGGTCTACATTGTGTGCAAAGGATGTATAGTTATATTCTGTTACAGTACTACATTGGTTAACCCTTTACCCAATAGCCTGTTTCTAGTTATCAAGACAGCCCCTGCTAAATGTTCAGTCATTCTTCATGAAGAATTCATGAAACAAATATGAAGTTTTCATGAAGGAAATTCATGAATTCTTCATGAAGAAGTAGTGAAGATAAAATGGCACAGTTCTAAAAATATTCTAAATAATTAGCAAATGCATTTTTTATGAAGATAGAAAAAGCATAAAAAATTCTTCAAATCAACCAGATTGTTATTCAAGAAGAATTCATGAACACTTCATGAATTAAAATTCATATAATAATCATTAAACTTCAACTTCATGAAGAGTTCAAGAAGAAAAAATCATTTCACTTCTACTGAATAAATCACGGATTTTTTGCTATAAAAACTATTGTGCCATTTTATCTTCACTTCTTTTTCATGAAGACTTCAAGAGTAAAACTTCACTTCTTTTTTAGGAAGAATTAAAGAGTAAAACTTCACTTTTTTTTTTCATGAAGAATTCATTAACAATCGCTCATTAAAACTTCATAACATATGTGACTTTTAAGCTGTTATATCTTCATGAAGAATTCATTAACAATCACTCATTAAAACTTCATAAAATATGTGACTGTTAATGATTAAACCGAGAGGCAGTATGTCTCTTAGGCATCAATTTTCCATTGTCTGTCTATCCATCACACTCTTTTTAGCTGTCATTTTGGTGGTTATCTTCATAGAGATTTTAAATTTCACATGTCTTCCTTTCAATGTGTGCAATAATTTATTCCCCTTTTGTTGGCGGCATGTGACTCGTGTTCTGTGAACTCCTCTGCCAGTCAGGAGATGTTTGTTTACACACTCAGTTTCACCCTCTGTGTCCATCAAACTATCCTTTACATTCACTGGGCTCCTTTGAATGACTAAAAGAAGAAAAGAACATTACAATGTAACACAAAATGCACTAACTGGCAACCTTGAACACATAAAAGCAGGCATTTCATATTTATTTGCAAATCAAACAATGAGTATGCTGTGCTCAGTTGAGCTATATCTCCTACTTACATACCAATATTCAGGGATAATCAATTATTTTGTACACACACACACACACACACACACACACACCAGAGACATATACATACACAATGTATGTATATTTCTCTTCACACACAAGCCTTTTAATTTTTTTATTAATCGGAATTTGGAAAATATCTTTAAGTAAATTCCAATTGAAATCGAGACAAATTTATTAGAAACTGACAAAAATTGGATATGGGTTATTCATGCTGCTCACTACACATTTCAATGAGAACGTTGATAGATAACAGTAATCATAAATGTATAAAGCCAGTACAAAGCCAGTCACAACAAATTTTTCATGATCTAAGAAAATATTTCAAACGCAACCACCGAAAACTTGCTAAAACTGATGAATTTGTAATCATGAAATATAATTCTATTAGATACTAAACGCTTATAAGTGGATGTTTCTTGTTTTTAAATGATTCAGAGGGATTTTGATTCTACTAGTATTTTAAACGGGAACAATATGTCGCATTTGCCCTGGGTCCTGGGGTCAAAAATTATAGAGTAATATGACTTACTAGCAATTATAATTGGCGAGTACTTGCTTCCAGCGAATTCCACTATGGTTTGTTGTCAACTAAGTTGCTGTCCAAAACCGAATTCCTAAATAGTTAATACGTACACAAATTTCGTTTCCTCCCGTAAACGAGGTTTTCAGAAATGTCCACCATTTTGAACTTTTGGTACGCATGCGCGGAAAACATGTGGCCAAGCATAGATCGACGAAAATGTCCGATACGATTCGTTATCTGCCGGTATGAATACATATATTTAGAATAAGGGATTGCGAGTGACAGAAAAACGTTCAAAGAAAAGCGTTACATTTCATTTCCTGCATAATTTTTCTGTTGGCACAATTCTTCTGACATAAAATTACGCTAAAATTGGACTTTCCAAATACGACGAATGGGCGATAGTTTCCGTGTTTACGTCATAAGTACTGTGTTCATAAGGCATATGCGACCCCGAACCAAGACGGAATAAGACGAGTAGTTACGAATGCAGACCGAGTGTGCATATGTGTACACTGCAACCAGAAATGGCGAACTCTGTTTGGATGTTGGTAGAAAGTTTCAAAAGTGGAGAATCATCGATAACAATGAGAGACGTTCAACCTTAGGACAAACATATAGATAACAGTAGATAAACGTAATCTTCAGTCATGAAGGAGTATTGTTTACTCGAAGAAGAAAGTTCAGTGTAAAGCAGCTGAAAGATAAGACGTGTTTCGAGAGGCCGAAAAATCCACGTTCAGTCTGTGAAATTACAGACCGCACGCTCGCCCTGGATCGACTGACGAGTAAGTTTTTTTTGAAAAGTAACATTTATATATGTATGTAAATCATATTCACTCTCGAGTGTTAAAATTATAGTCTGATATATGCGCTATAACAAGAACTTTGCAGCCAAAGTCGATCTCTCAAGAAAGTCGCGAAAACACATAACACTGTAGATAACAAGCACGTCCGTGATTGCTATTTGTAACAACGAAGTAATGTTCTGCATTTTATTTGTGTTTTAAAATAGACATACACAGACATGTTATATCCAAAAGTGATTTGGTTTGTATATGCTGTAAAGTTCAGTGGTAAACATTAGTTGCACAAAATGATCATTTTCGATAGAATCAGAAATCAATATTCACACTTAGACTGTATATACATGCTACGATTTTGGACAGTATAAGACTTGAAAATTTAGCAAATCGATCTGTACATTATTGCAATTATTTGACTTATCATTTATTATAAAATATTAAGAAAATGATGAGGAAATTTGCATTGCAACCAATTAATTTTTATTTTCAAAAAATCCTCTATACAATCTGTGGAAGTTTGAGCCAATGTGTAAAATGTCACTATTTATAGTGCCTTTTTTGGCCATTTTTGTTTTGTCCAGTGATGTTTGAAAAGTTACTGGTTAAAATGGCCAGTGATGGTCAAGTTAATTTCATACACTGCAAATGTCAAAGGCATTGATTAAGTACAGTGAAACTGCTGAAAATTCACACATAATGAATAGCAGTTCTGTGAAGGTTTCATACCCAAATATTTCCCCTCATTTCACACCATACTAACTGTTCACTTGACTGTACTTTGAATTTGTTTAGACTGATTTTAACTGTTTTTCACAGAAATGATGATTGGCTATACCTATATAAGTAGATCATAATATAGTAAAAATAAAAAAAGAAGCCTACGTGTATACAATTACTTTCATTGGATTTACCTGTGACAGATATAGATGGCTGTATAAGAACTGTTTAAAAGGAAATTTAATGTGTCAATTAAATCACAGTCATAAATAAGAATCACCTGTCCTAATTGGTTATAATTTTATATATTTAAACAAGATAATTGGAATATTAAATCAATAAAAATAATTGTTTCTTTCAGGATAGGACCATTCCCAAAGAACATTGTCATGAAACATGTGAAGTGCTGACAAGAAGATGTACATGTGGAAGTCCAAAGATGAAGCGAAGATAGTTCAGTGTTTCTTCATGAGCAGCAGCTGGTGACATAGTTGCCATACAACTTATTTTGTGTACAATATGCTTGATGACAATTCTTTTTAATAGTTTGTAAAAAGCTAAAAGAGACATAGTTTTAAATATGGAGGAGAATGGTGGACATCATGGTTTTTTTTCTAACAAAAGAAACAAAACCATTTCTCTTATAAATGTCTGAGGAAATAATGTTGCATAAAGTGTTTCTTGTGAAAGTTAATTAGACCAATATGTTAAGTATTGACGACCCGCAATCTGTTTGGCTACATTGATAAAAAAATATACACTGAGAAAAAAAGGGAAGTGAAACATTGTTTTATTGTTTGTAGCTCTGAAATTATTATAGGAATAGTAAAATTATATACTGATCAAACAAATCATTGGAAACCGTCATCAGAATCCATACAATGCACAGTAAACAATGAATAGTTTTATGTGTTAGTAATGAAGAATTGAGCATTTAGCTATCTGCTTAATGCAGGATGAAAGTCAGACAGAAAGCTTGAAAATGCTTGCTGCATGACTTTCATCCTGCATTTAGCTGCCACCTGATTTAGAGGTCAATAATGATACTTGATTTTGTGTTCAAACTTTCTGTGTTTGACTGTATATGCTTACTCTATCCTATAAACACCTTAAAGCTTTATTTTGCCTTTGCAAACAGAGTAGACCCAGGTTAGACAACTCTAGTAGGTACCGTCTAATTGGGGTCCAGTCTACTCTGTTTGCTTTTGAAATTTATATGGTAATGTAGTTCCTAGTTTCTGCCATGGCCTAAATTTCATGTGTTCATATTTCTTTATGAAAATCCAGCTAATAAATATTCATGATTTCATTAATTATCTCTTTCTAAATGTTCATGAGGGAAAGTGTTAATGCATCATATGGCAGTGGTCATAAACGCAGGGTATGGATAGGGGATTCATGAAAAAATCTTGATTGTTTCATAATGTCACCAGTAAAGATTTTTTTATGAAGTTAGTTACAAAACCGGTGTTTTTAAGAGCCCTGTATATTCCTTAACTGTTTTAAGGTTTTAACTGTAGTTGAATAAATTGACCAAGACAGACTTTATGTGAAATTAAATGATGTTAGTAATATTTTAATGTACCTTGTTTTTGTTGATCAATGAAGAAAACTAAATCTAAGTAACCCATTTAACTGCAGCCTTTATGACATTTGATGATAGTCATAACCATGGTGTAATGATTTAATATGTTGACTATAATCTAATTCATGTCTCAATTTTTTAAACTTGTTCCACCACGGTCATTCATGGTGTAAATTTTGAAAACAAGTTTCTGACCATGGTCAAACTTTTTTGACCGTGTTAGACCATGGTCAAACTCCTGACTCAATGTTTCTACCATGGTTGACCACGGTCAACAGTTTCTGACCGTGGTTGACTATGGTCGAAATAAATTTGACTGTGGTAGACCACGGTAGACCGTGGTCCTGAACATGGTTTTTGATGGTTGACCACGATAAAAAATGGTCGACCGTCAAATACCGTGCTGACCATGGTCGACCGTGGTCATCATTTCGTCTGGGTACGGTTCTGTTAACCCTTTCTTTCATACAAACACTTTTCATACATTCGCAAACTGAGTAGACCCAGATCAGATGTCTCCTATAGGAGCTGTATGATCTGGGTCTGCTGTATTTGATTTTAACATGATATAGATCCAATTCTACATTTTTTGTTAAAAGCAAAGAATTTCACTGAAAAGTTTACATTATAAAACTTCAGGTAATAAGCATTCATGATGCCATCATTTCTATCATGAATATTGAACAGGGAAAGGTTAAACCCTAATTCAGACAAACACTGGAAGAAGTTGAGCCTATTTCCACATTATGGGAGTACTTGTGATAATCTTTGCAAACAGTTTCCGTCCTGATGAGATTCAAAGTAACCCATCAGGATCCAAAAATATTGACATTGACACTGTTTCTGAAAAAATAAATATGAGGAAACTTAACTGTAGAATTAGAATACAACAGTATTTAGTGTTCAAAGCATTAACCCTTTCCCTGTTAAATGTTTATTCCAAATTTCAATACCTTGCTGAGTATTCATGGATAAAATAGTTAAAACTAGAACTATCACTAAAGGTGATGAATACCCCCACATGGCAGCTTTGATTGCGAATCCAAGTTTGTGACACCAACTATCCATGTAACAGGACTAAAACACATAAATACTCAAAGTTAAAGGAGAGATAATTCTGTAATGCTTGCAACAAACATATGAAAACTTTAAAAATGAAGGAGGATTTGTGACACGAAATCCCCATGTTTCATGCCAAAATGAAAATGTTCGCACTGGTCCGATTTTGCAGAATTACACTGGTTCTTTTTCCATTTCAATGCCAGGTATTAAGTTCAAGGTCACAGAGACCTGAATATCTACTACCCAATATGTATTGACACAACAGGTTTGGTAATACTAGATAGGATATATGCTCCGGACAAGACCTGAAATTTATGTCTTGCACATCTACTACTCCTGAGTAACATTTATGCCAAGTATCAAGTAAATCAGGTTGAAAGTGAAGGAGGAGTTCGCCGTACAAGATTTTGCCTGCCAATTTTAAGACCAATTTCAAGGCCAAAGGTCAAGGTCACAGAGATTTGAAATTTTTGTCTTGCACATCTACTACTCCTGAGTAACATTTATGCCAAGTATCAAGTGAATCAGGTTGAAATTGAAGGAGGAGTTCAAAGTACAAGATTTTGCCTGCCAATTTAAAGACCAATTTCAAGGCCAAAGGTCAAGGTCAAGGTCACAGAGACTTGAAATTTGTGTCTTGCACATATACTACTCCTGAGTAACATTTATGCCAAGTATCAAGTGAATCAGGTTGAAATTGAAGGAGGAGTTCAAAGTACAATATTTTGCCTGCCAATTTCAAGACCAATTTCAAGGCCAAAGGTCAAGGTCACAGAGACCTGAAATTTGTGTCTTGCACATCTACTACTCCTGAGTAACATTTATGCCAAGTATCAAGTGAATCAGGTTGAAATTGAATGAGGAGTTCAAAGTACAAGATTTTGCCTGCCAATTTCAAGACCAATTTCAAGGCCAAAGGTCAAGGTCAAGGTCACAGAGACCTGAAATTTGTGTCTTGCACATCTACTACTCCTGAGTAACATTTATCCCAAGTATCAAGTGAATCAGGTTGAAAGTGAAGGAGGAATTCAAAGTACAAGATTTTGCCTGCCAATTTCAAGACCAATTTCAAGGCCAAAGGTCAAGGTCAAGGTCACAGAGACCTGAAATTTGTGTCTTGCACATCTACTACACCTGAATAACATTTATTGCCAAGTATCAAATGAATCAGGTTGAAACTGAAGGAGGAGTTCAAAGTACAAGATTTTGCGGACAGACCAACGACCGACAACCGACCGACCGACCAACCAACCGACAGGCTGATTGCAGTATACCCCCCTCAAACTCTGTTTGTGGGGGTATAATGAAACATGGAAGGTGGAACATTGTAGCCATTTTAGAAAGTAAAGAAACATCTTTCAAATTCCACTAGCAAACAGAGCAGACCCTGTCAGACGGCTCCTAGAGGAGCCGTCTGATCTGGGTCTACTCTGTTTGCAGGTGCGTGAAAACACGTTTATATGAGGGAAAGGGCTAAATATGAAATTGGGATTTTTCATTCTGGTAAAGGCATTAGCCATTCTTGTACCAAAATTTTGAGAAGAGGCTGGTTGCTGCCAGTTCATTTATCTCAATTTGCGGCAATAACCACTGAGTGTCGAAGGCTCAGCTACCTCAAGCTCTGAGACAAGCCAGGTATCACCCACTTAGCTGGGCATTCACCCAGCACTGGATAGAACACATCTCCCTCAGAGCTCTAGATAAAAGTTGAGAAATAAAGGTGATTTTTTTTCTTCATTTTTCACCAATTCCTATTTTGTTGATATTCATCAGATTCTCCTCTCCCTGTGTCGGTCAATAGAAGTGTGACAAAAAGGCATATTATAGACAGACAGACAGATGGACTGACAACAGAGAAGCAGCGCAACAGATGAAGGTGTGTACTAAGGTACTAAAAATGTCATTTCTCCACCAAACATATGGTCTGACCACTCTTTAGAAACGTCTCTTCAAGACGACTTTAAAGAGTGGTCACAACATACGTTTTTTTGGTGGAGAAATAAAGTGTGACCAAAAACTCCAAGAAAGGATTTGGTAGAAAAATAAGAGATTCTCATACATGTAGATCAGTATACATCTTATCAATAAAAACTCTGAATTTTTCGGCTTGACACGAAGCTATTACGCAGCACCTTCATTAACTCTTTACCTGATTAATATTCATGCATGACTCTGCCCCATTATGAATATTGATTAGTTGAATCCTTGTATCAAAATATAAGTTGGACAAGGGTGCTTTTAGCCATTACAGTAATTTTATTTTACAAAATAACAGTATATTCATGATATGCATAAGCTCCTACTATTACCATTACAGCTTTAAACTTGATTTAACCCTTTCCCTGTTCTGTACTTAGGCCAAATTTCAATATCTGCTGCATATTCATGGACAAAATAGTCGTAAATAAACATGGAAGGTGCAACATTGTAGACCTTTTAGAAAGCAAAGAAACAGAACTATCAAATTCCATGAGCAAACAGAGCAGACCCTGATCAGACAGCTCCAACAGGAGCCATCTGATCTGGGTCAACTCTGTTTGCAAATGTGTGAAAACATGTTTATATGAGGGAAAGGGTTAAAAAGATGTAAGAATAAATATTAATATTTGACTCTTTCAATTTTGTCTCAGTCAAAACTTGAAGGGTGGAAAAATGTGGTGTAAAACTAGTTAATATCTTAAATATTCAGCTGCAAGATGTCGGTCAGATATTCCCATGCTGAGACAAAAATTAAAGAGTCATTTGAATTTTATAATTCCTTGTAGTAATAGTAATGTTGCTTAACCCTTTCCTCCATGAATATTAATGTAAAAAATAATGATATCATGAATATTAATGAGATCAATTTGTTTTACAGTAATAGCATATGGACAAAGAAATTTTTGGCACTGGCAGAAACTGTAGAATCATATCTATATATGGTATCGTAACCAAACAGAGCAGACCTTGATCAGATGGCTCCTATAGGAGCCTTCTGATCTGGGTCTACTCTGTTTGCAAAGGCGTAGAAAGGCAAATTTATGGAGTAAAGGGTTAACCCTTTCCTTCATATAACACACATTTCAAAACAGAGCACTCAGATCAGATGGCTCCTATAGGAGTCGTCTCATCAGCGTCTGCTCTGTTTGCTTGTAACATGGTATAGATCTGATTCTACAATTTTTGTCAAAGCAATAAATTCCCTTAAAATGTTTACATTATTAAATTCACCTAATAAATATTCATGTTGTCCTTATTTCTTACATGAGTACTGAACAGGGAAAGGGCTGAGTAAAGCATGAATGTAATTTATTAACTCTTTCCCTCATATATACATGTTTTCACATATTTGCAAACAGAGTAGACCCAGATCAGACGGCTCCTAGGAGCCGTCTGATTGGGGTCTACTCTGTTTGCTAATAAAATTTGATAGATCTGTTTCTTTGCTTTCTAAAATGTCTACAATGTTTCACCTTCCATATTTCTTTATATTTATATTATTCAGGAACAGGAAAAGGGTTATGTCAAAGTGTTTAGGATTGTGTTAATTACACAGCCCCTCACTTAGATCCAAACTATATTTGAACTTCGATATATCAGAGCTACAGATAAAGGTGCGTACCCAAATACTGAAATTGTCATTTCTCCACCAAACCCTATACAGTAACCAATCTTTAGAATCATCTTGAAGAGACGATTCTAAAGAGTGGTCACAGTACAGGGTTTGGTGGAGAAGTAAAGGAGTTATTCTTGAAAATGTTTATATTAATGCAGGTCTAAATGTATAGCTTTCAGCATTACTTTCAACTGGCATTAAGCTGTCACATGTGTTTCAAGATATGCATAGTGATATACTCAAAAACAATTCTACATTGTGAATTTTGGAAGGATCAAACTTTTATTTCGAGTTATCCAAAAGTTCGAGTTATTTGAGTTTGAGATATCGAAGTTCAACTGTATTTGCATGGATTCGCTTATTAGGTTAACCGTTTACTTCAGGAATATTCATGTAAAAAATAATGACTGTATGGAAATTAATTAACTGAACTTGTATAAAGGCAGTATGGACAAGGGGATGACACAAACTATACAATCAATCTACAGGTGAACTTCGATATCTCGAACTCATATAACTCTAACTTCGGGATAACTCAAACTAAAAGTTCAGTCCTTCCAAAATTTACAATACCGGATATTTTATAAAATATATCACTACACATATCTAGAAACACACGTGGCAGCTTAATGTAGGTCTAATTTTGTAATGCTGAAAGCTCATGCAGGAGCTTTCAGCATTACTTTGGATGTGCATTAAGCTGTGAACTTGAGATATTTTTCAGATTATAAATCGGATGAGTCGAACCTCTCTTATCTCAAACTAATTTGTATGGTCCCTTGAAGTTTGAGATATCGAAGTTCAACTGTATATTATATATCTTTAGCACACAGACACATCGTGATCAGATGGCTCTACTGGGTCTACTCTATTTGCCAAGGCATTAAAAGCAGTATCTATGTGTTAATGAAAGTTATTGTTTATCATTTAACCATTTGAATGTTGAATTTTCAAAATGGAATGGTCAATCACCATTTTAACCCTTTCCCTGTTTAACCCATTCCCGTATAGGCTATTTTTAGATCAAACCTCTTTGAACAAATCTACCGAAAAGGAGCATTTACTACTAAAAAGGAAAATTTTAGAATTGTGTAGTGTTGAAACCGTTGTGATAAATAGAGCATTTGCTCCTATGGAGCAAATGCTCTATTTATCACAATGGTTTCACAAAGTGACTTTAACAGAAGCGTCAAAAGGTGTCTATATGCGGGAATGGGTTAATATTCTTGTAATGAAAACTGTTATCATGAATATTCATTAGCTGAATATTTATGATAGCATATGTACACATGATGCCTTGGCTCAGACAGAAACTGTAGAAGGCATGAAGTAATCTAACAGCAACCTGCTGGCTCCTCTTATCTAGCTCTACACTGTCTGTTAACCCTTTCCCTCATATAAACGTGTTTTCACGTATTTGCAAACAGAGAAGACCCAGATCAGACGGCTTCTAGAGGAACCATCTGATCTGGGTCTGCTCTGTTTGCTAATGGAATTTGATAGATCTATTTCTGTAATTTCTAAAATGGCTACAATGTTCCGCCTTCCAGATTTCATTATTACTGTTTTTTCCATGAATATGCAGTAGGTACAGACATTTGAAATAAACACAGAACAGGGAAAGGGTTAATGTCAGTCAACTTGTTTCCTCATTCAACAGTTTACCTTTGAAAGCGGGAAATAAGTGTACTGACATTTGCAAAGAGTGAAAACCCAGATCAAAGGCCTCCTATAGGAGCCCTATAATCAGGGTCTACTCTATTTGTCACTCAAATTCAACCACTTCATTCTGAATGGACTCTATAGTGAAATACTGACAGTCCATTTGATTTTGAATTTTCAACATTCAAAGGGTTTAAAGAGGAGAACAGATACTCATGCAGCATGTTCTTAGCAGTATATCACACTGACATCAAAGGGAAATAACTGTACTGACTTAATTATAAAAGTGAATAGGAGTTGCTTACCTTCATCATGCAGTTCAGCATTTAACAGTAAATCCGTTTGGAATGAATTCTGTTCACTTTCAGGTATGTTATGTCCATTTCTGAAATGAAAAGATAATGCATATTTACATGTGTAACACTTATTATTTAACCTTTTCCCCTGTAGACCCACATTAGTTGGCTCCTGGAGGAGCACTCTGAACAAAGTCTGCACTGTTTTTCATTCAAAATCCTCTTGTGATAATGCAAGCCTTTTTATATTGAATGGGCTCTATGTTTAAGCACCAATGGGCCATTCTATGTGTAATATTAAAGGATTAACATTAACCCATTCCCTCATATTGACGACTTTTGATGACTCTGTAAAAGTCACTTTGTGAAACCATTGTGATAAATAGAGCATTTGCTCCTATAGGAGCAAATGCTCTATTTATCGCAATGGTTTCAAACTACAAATTCTAAAATTTTCCTTTTCCCCAGTTAATGCTCCTTTTTGGTAGATTTATTCAAAGAGGTTGTATCTAAAAATAGCATATGAGGTAATGGGTTAAGGATGAAACAAGTGAACTGATTTAACCCTTAATTCCCTAAATACGCCTTTCAACGCCATTGTAAACAGAGTAGACCCAGATCAGATGGCTTCTGTAGGAGCCGTCTGATCAGGGTCTGCTCTGTTTTCGTAAGAAATAATATAGATATGATTCTACAATTTCTATTATTGCCAAAAGTTCCCATGTCCATGTGCCATGATAAGAAATAATCTAATCAAATTAATATTCATGATGTCATTATTTCTTACATGAATATTCGTGGAGTAAAGAGTTAATAAACATTTAAATGTTGTTTTGTGTGATTCTGTAAATATACAGCTAACAGTTCCACAAGGGGAAATCAATAAATCAATAACTCTTTGCATGTTTTGCATTGAGATGTTTCCAAACATAATTATGCTTTCATTTCTTTTTTTCCCACTAGTCATACTTTCTTACCTTTAACTCTTTACTCCATAACTTTGCCTTTATCATGCCATTGCAAACAGTGTAGACTCAGATCAGACATCACACAGAAGCCATCTGATCAAGGTCTGCTCTGTTTGCGTAACCCAAAATTCCTCCATAAATATGCCTTTCTAAGCCTCTATAAAAGTCACTTTTTGAAACCATTGTTATAAATAGAACATTTGCTCCTATGGAGCAAATGCTCTATTTATCACAATGGTTTAAATACTACACAATTTTAACATTGTCCTTTTCTCTAGTAAATGCTCCTTTCGGTAGAATTATTCAAAGAGGTTGGATCTAAAAATAGCATATGAGGGAATGGGTTAAGGAATAATAGAGATCTGACTTTACAGTTTCTGCCATGGTAAAAGTGGCCAATATTAAAACATTGTCATTTTAAAATATCTTCTCATTAATATTCATGATGTCATTATTTCTTAAATAGATATTCATGGAGTAAATGATTAAGACTAAAGAAAATTCTCAAACCCTTTATAGTTGTGAACAGTCCTCTATAATCTAGAAAATATCATTTACAACCAAGTGAGGTTTCCAAATTTTGATATGTACATTGTGTGAAGCTTAGGTTTAACCCTTTCCCTGTTGTGTATTCGGGTAAGAAATAATGACATCATGAATATTAATTACATTATTTTTTATAATTAGATATGAACTGCTCAGGCAGAAACTGTTAGTGAATCAGTTCTATATTATATCACAGGGTTCTTGCGAGGGTGAGAAATTGGGACATTTTCCCCACCAAAATGAGAAATGTCCCCATTTTTTTACTGTCACTGGGACAAATGTCTCAAAAATGTCAGTTCTTACCAGAATAGTCCAAAGTAACCAGATCAGATTTAGATCAAATCAAACTGTGAATATGATCAGAGAAAATATTTACATATTAAGGAAATCAGTCATAGATCCACAGATTCATAAACATAGCATTTTCATAATGAATGATGGTTGAAAAAATATTTTCACACTTTGTCAGTGTCTCACAGATTTTGAAAATGTCCCTACTTTTTAACTGTCAATGGGACACATGTCTCAAATATTTTCAATCCTCGCCAGAACCCTGTATCATAAGCAAACAGAGCAGACCCTGATTAGATGGTTCCTACAAGAGCCATCTGATCTGGGTCTACTCTGTTTGAAAGGCATGAAAAATGCATTTATATGAGGGAAAGGGTTAGGTGCTTTCATTGTTTAACCCTTACCCTCATATAAATGTGTTTTTACGCATTTGCAAACAGAGTAGACCCAGATCAGACGGCTCCTAGAGGAGCCGTCTGATCAGGGTCTGCTCTGTTTGCTAGTGAAAGTTCTGTTTCTTTAGTTTCTAAAATGGCTCCAATGTTCCATCTTCCATATTTCATTATAACTATTTTACCCATAAATATTCAGTAGGTATTGAAATTTGGAATAAATACAGAACACGGAAAGGGTTAAATGTCACTGTTCAGATTGCTATCACCTTCATCTTTAAACAAGATGACTGTTTGTGAAACACTATGACCCCAACAGGTACTGTGACCAATTATTTTTACCATTGACCTTGATGTTTGACCTTGACCTTGACATGGTCCTCTCAAAAGTTGCAGTTTTATGAAATGAGTATACATGATGACAGATAAAGGCTGTAAACCTGAAGTTTTAGCTAGAATTGCACAAGCAGTAGCTGCTCTTGCAAAGCTGAATCCCATTTGGAAGGACTGTGAGGACGGTTTGGTGAGAAATGATGATTTTAGTATTCCAATATGCACATTTATCTGTTGTTCTGTATTATGTGCATCTCATTTGGATCCAAATTGTTTCACAGTCACCATCAAATTTCAAATCATTTTGGAAAATGCTGCTTTGTAATGATAATCAGATTATCACTGGTTGCCATGGAAATGGTGCAAACTATTGCAGAAGTCTGTGTTTTTTGAAATTCTTCATTTTGGCAAGACAGGATCTTGCTTCGGGCATCAATCATGACAAATGCACAAAAACAACTTATAAACTACTCTTCCAGACCTCCGAAAGTGCTTGTGTGTTGCAGGCTTGTTAGTCACATGGGTGAGATAGTGGTAACTATAGTAGCTTTAACTCTTCCCCTCATATGCAATTTCATGCTACAAACAGAGTATACCCAGATCAAACAGCTCCTGTAGACTGTCTGATCAGGATCTGCTCTGTTTGCTTATGGAACTACATGCATAATAGATCAGATAGTACAGTTTTAATTTCACTTGAAAGAATTACATAATAAAATTGAATTAATCCTTTCCCTCATATAAATGCTTTTTCATCCCTTTACAAACAGAGTAGACCCAGATCAGGCAGCTCCTGTAGGAAACATCTGATCAGGGTCTGCTCTGTTTGCTTATGAAATTATAATAGATCTAATCCTACAGTATGTACAAATACCAAACAAAACCTATGTACATAGAGGCATGGATTTAGAGGGGCGGAACCTGCATTCGCACCCCCTAAAATTGCCCGAACATTTTTGAGTAATTGTTTTAGATCTAGATCTAATAAAAATGAATAAAACAATGATTAAATCTGAGGTGTTTTTTTTTTATTTCCCTCACTCAATTACACTCTTTCTCAACATGCATTACAAAGACCCTAGTGATGTCATCCAACTTTTAAAAACTATAAACTACTCTTCCAGACCTCCGAAAGTGCTCCGAAAATCTCCATTCCCCCACCCCCAGCCCCTAATCTGAAATCCTGGATCTGCATCCGACATATACGATTATAAGAGTTAATCTAATTAATATTCATAATGTCATTATTTCTTATATACATATATATTTAACAGGGTGAAAGAATATTTATGAAGTGACCAAATCACACATAAATGTTCATTAGAGAAAGATGCTGAGTAACTTGATCCAGATCCACACTGTCTCATAAACTCTCATCATGTATTTTTAACCCTTTTCCTGTTCAATATTCATAAAAGAAAAACATGACATCGTGAATATTTATTAGCAGAACTTTTATAATCCAAACTTTTCTATTTTGGCAAAATCTGTACAATCAGATATATATCGTGTCAAAAGCAAACAGAGCAGACCCTGATCAGATGGCTCCTACAGGAGCCATCTGATCTGGGTCTACTCTGTTTGCAAAGGTGCATTTATGGAGCAAAGTGTAAAATGAAATGATAAAAAAAAGACTGGCTTGAGTAATGAAGCAGATAACCATTTTAGCAGACTTTGGATGATTACTTAGAGTGCAAAGCATTGAAATTAGCATTATTTCTGTGCATGCTGGCGGCAGATTCTCCCGCCATTTATGACCTATGCAAATAGTTTGGATCCAGATCAGGCCCCACACAGAGTTCTGCCGAGGCTGCGTTTCAGCGCCATAGGCGCAACAAAAATACAAATGGCGCAGGGAGAAATACGGCGGTGCGCATTCGGCGCAGCCGAAAATCTGCCGAAAATCCGCTGAATATTGATCGTAATGTGGATAATTTAGCCTATCCCATCGCTTCCCTACGATTCACCGGCCCGCGCACCTGCCGGTGCTACCCTCGTTAATTTAGTACACTACTCGCATTTGATTGGTTGTTGAACAAACATGGCCAGCTCAGCGAAGAAAAAACGTATTTTGACAGATTATTTTTCGTCTGCTGCACAAAAAAAGTCACCAGAGCGTAAAAACTCGGGAGATGGAGAGAAAACTCAAAATCCCCAATGCAGTACTAGTATATCTATCGGCGAAATGCAAGGTGAAACCGGCGAAACGACCGATCAATCGAAAGTTGAAAAAACAAGAAAACGTCCGAGGGTAAAAAGACCGATTCTCGATCTTTTCACAGCAGTTGGTTGGGGACATTCCCTTGGTTATCTTATAATGAAAAAGCCAATACTATGTCTTGTACATTGTGTTCGAAGCATAAGAAAATAAACACGCTGACATCGGGTAAGTGTAGCAATTTTAAAACTTCTACATTGACCCGACACGCCGATAGCAATGACCACAAATCATCAGTACTTGCAGATCAAATGAGCGGTACGCTTGAAAAAGCTGTTGACAATATATTTGACCATAAAGAAATGGCAGTGATAAAAGCTATGAAAGTTGTATTTTGGATGTGTAAAGAAGATATTTCGATTACAAAGTTCCATAGTTTATTGTCTCTGTTAGAAACACTGGAGTGTCCTGATTTCTTAGATTTGAGAATACAGTTCATTTCAAGTGTTACAGACAGTTAATTCTATGTTAATAGCAAGTTGAAATAGTTGACCTTTCATCATTCCAATGAATAATACAGAACAGAATTTCATAGAACAGCATTAAAGCCTTTAAAGGTAAGCGTTTTGTATGTGTTTTTAAACTGTGCCCAGGATATTTTTGAATTGGCCCACTATTTTAGCTCTGAGTGGGCCATCAGCCCACAGTGACAAAAAGCTTGGCAGACCTCTGCCCCACATTATGTGGGGCCTGATCAGAGATCCAAACCGTTTGTCACTCATACTCAGCTTCTGCAAACAATCAAAAAGAAAATTAAAAGTTTTGACAATGTTGCAAGGATGACAACATTACATAGCATGCAAAGAGGTTACAGGAACACAGTATGGAAGACCTTTGCAAACAGTGTAGATCCAGATCAAAGGGTTCTTGAGGGAGCCCTTTTGATCAAGGTCTGCACCGTTTGTCATAAAAATAATTTTCCTCAGTGATAAATTTTGACACACCCTTTTTGTTTAATTACTATTCAGATAAGGAGGAGCCAGTTTTAATTATTCAGTAGGTTAAAGGTTAACCCATAGCCTGCCAGTCACAACTATTGTTGCATTTTGCAAACAGTGTAGACCAAGAGGAGAGAGCTCTCTCATCTGGGTTTGCACTGTTTTCCATGGAAAATCCATGCAAGCAAGCTCTATCATTTTGACTAGGAAATCATCTCAATATAATCCTGTATGTGTTTGTAAAGATTTGCCTAATTGATATTCATAGAGGTAGAATGATAAAAAATATTTTGCAGGCTAAGGGTTAATACTTGTACAGCCACTTAGCAGGAATCACTGGTAGGTCGCAAATATGCTCCAGTGCCCTTCAGGAGAACAACTCTACTCAAACAAATGAAGGGGTAAAAAGAATAATATATAGGATTTGATCCTTTCCCTCATATAAATGCCTTTTCATGCGTTTGCAAATAAAGTAAACTCAGATCAGATCTATCCTCTACCGGGAGCTGTCTGATCAGAGTCTGCTCTGTTTGTGTATTGTAAAATATACAGTTAAATCTCGATTATTCGAAATTTTAGTAAAGAAGAATTTGGACCCTTTTAGGCAGGTGGCTGCTTAACCCTTTCCCTGTTCTATATTTATTCCAAATTTCAATATCTACTGAATATTCATGGACAAAATAGTTATAAAGAAATATGGAAGGTGGAACATTGTAGCCATTTTAGAAAGTTAAGAAACAGATCTATCAAATTCTATGAGCAAACAGGGCAGACCCTGATCAGATGGGTCTTCTCTGTTTGCAAATGTGCGAAAACACATTTATATGAGGGAAAGGGTTAATGCATAGTGGAAAAGGGTTAATGCATAGTGGAAGTCATGCAGAAAGCTCCTAAAGGAGCTTTCTGCATGACTTTCACCATGCATTAAGCTGTCACCTGTCTAAAAGATTGATAATGATACGTATTTTAGTGCTCGAATAATCGAGGTTTTACTGTAGATGTGATGTTTCTACCTTAGCCATAATAATATCCCATGTACATATGCCATCAGAAAAATCCAGTTAACCCTTTCCTCCATAAATACGCCTTTCTACGCCTCTGTAAAAATCACCTGTTGAAACAATTGTGATAAATAGAGCATTTGCTCCTATAGGAGCAAATGATCTATTTGTCACAATGGTTTCAAACTACAAAATTCTAAAGTTTTCCTTTCCTCTGGTTAATGCTCCTTTTCAGTAGATTTATTTAAAGTGGTTGGATAAAAAAAATAGCCTATGAGGGAATGGGTTAATAAATATTCATGTTGTCAATATTTCTTACATGAATATTTAATACATGCTGAGTATTTTTCGCCTGCCAAAATTACCTGCTATTTTACAATTCTTTATGCTCAATGTTGTTTGCCCACTGGGAATAATTTCATATCAGTTCCTTTTACCCTTTACTCCATAAATTCACCTTTTAACGCCTTTGCAAACAGAGTAGACCTAGATCAGATGCCTCCTGTAGGAGCTGTCTGATCATGGTCTGCTCTGTTTCTGTAGGGACAATGTATATCTGACTCTACATTTTCTTGTTTAGGTATAAATAATAATCTAATCAATATTCATGAATGTCATTATTTCTCTGATGATTATTCATGTGAAACTTTTTGCATGGGTCATCACATATTCCCACAAAGAGTTAACCCTTCACTTAATATCAGTTAGTGGTATTGAACTGTAGAATCGAATCTATATTATCCCATAAACAAACAAGAGCAGGCCATCATGGTCAGACTCAAACAGCTCCTACAGGCTTATGGAATAATATAGGACTGATTCTACCATTTGTATCATGGTAACAAAGTCCCTTGTTCAGAATGCATTTACAGAAATCAGCTAGATTTATTTATATTCATACAGTCCTTATTTCTTAGATGGATTTATTCATTATGTCCCAGTGTCGTACCTGCAGGAATTGACGAATGAAGTCATACTTATTCACACTTCGCAAATAACAACGTCTTACCTTATTGTCCCGCGCTATTTTCTGTAATGACATACTTAACATGTTCAAAATAACCAATACGCCTTCAGTTCGGAACATATCACGTGCAGTATCGGAAAACGCGCGAAATGTCTGATGCGTTTGCTAACTTCAGTTTCGAATGATATGATAGTTTGTTTGTACCAGAAAGTGTTTGATGTTGATTTTGATTTGTACCTTTCATAAACTTGTTATGACCAATCTGACTTCATTCCGATGATATTATCTAGCCAAAAATACAAAAGAAAATTATTCGAATTTAGCGACACTGGAGTTTAGCGGTTTGTGGTTCACTAGTTATCGAAAACCCCGCATTAAATATGTGATATATGGACCCATATTTTTTAAGACAGAAATTATGAAGAAATAGAACTTTTAAATCACATCAAAACCCCGCTAATTGGAACACTCGTGTAACCAATATCCTCATATTGACGCCTTTTGACGTCTCTGTGAAAGTCACCTTCTATAGCTATTGTGATAAATAGAGCATATGCGCCATAGGAGCAAATATACTATAGAGCTACATTATTCCAGGCACTCTTTAAACGCATGTTAACGCATTTGCAAACAATTTTGCAGACAACAATATTTTGGATTGAAAGAGTTGATGAAAGTTTAACCCTTCGCTTGCTATTCACGTCAATATACCTACCTGTAAATAGTGAAGACCAAGATGAGACTGCTCCTGCAGGAGCTGTCTCATCAGGGTCTGCACTATTTATAAGTTGATTGTACAACCAGTGCACTCCACAGCAGTGATTACACAGCGAAATACTTGTACACAGTGAAGATATATGTAATTATACAACCGGGCATGGGTAAAGAAGGAGAAATGTGTTTTAAAATTCAGCAAGAGAAGGGTTAAATGATCATGTTATCCAGGTATTATCATTTTCAAAAGTGCGTCTTTATTTTTTTTCAGCTTGGATTGTTGGCGGTGGTGATGTTGTGAGGGAGTGTTTAGTGTTTTATAGAGAATATGTACTTATCATAGTATGTAGGCCAACTCTAAACACTTTTTCTTCAAATTAATTAGTTTCAAACAGTTTTGATTCTAGTACTATACCAATTTACTCGCTGTCTCAGTTGGCAACCTCGTGCATTCGCATGTCGTGGTGGCAGTAAATCTTACCTACCAGAATAGCAACAACAAAATATTACCGACTTGAACAGGCGAGCACGTCTAGAAACGGACTGCAATGCTCACAGGTAGGCGTATCAAAATTGTTCTGTTTATACATCTACATGTGAAAACTCATTCATCAACCTAATGGCCCTAAATATTAAAAATATAAGAACGAAAACTATTAAACCCCTTACCTGATTAATATTCATGTAAGAACTAATTTCTTTTATCAAATATTAATTAGATGAATTTCTATATTGGACAAGAGAAGTTCTGACAATTGAAGAAACTAAGAGGCTATATTATTCCACAAGCAAACAAAGCAGACCTGATCAGACAGCTCCTATAGGCCTACTTTGTTTGAAAATGTCACAAAGGTGTTTTCTGCCAGGCAAGGGGTTAAAAAGTTACCTACAGTTGAACTTCGATATCTCGAACTTCAAGGGACCACACAAATTAGTTCGAGATAACAGAAGTTCGAGTTATATGCTTTCTAATCTGAACAATTTCTCGAGTTCACAGCTTAATACAGGTCTAAAGCAATGCTGACAGCTCCTGTAGGAGCTTTCAGCATTACTTTAGACATGTATTAAGCTGTCGCATGTGTTTCTAGATATCTGTAGCGATACATTTTAGAGAAAATTCTGTATTGTAAGTTTTTGAAGGACTGAATGTTTTGTTCGAGTTATCCCGAAGTTCGAGTTATCCGAGTTCGAGATATCGAAGTTCAACTGTACTACATGTACATATTTGACACGTGTTTCTTCATCCAATTATCGATTATGAATTTCTGAGGTGCATTTAGTCTAGTTTTCACCATGTTTCAATAGTTTTACTGACTGAAGTATGTAATTGATGGAGGGAAAGGTTAATTTTGGTCGACACGACTTCGATATAAGGTAGAGTATAGAACTATTTTTCTTCTTCTTAATATTTCCACGAAGCTATTAAAATTCTTGTCTGCTCCATTTTTCTTTCATTTAAACATATTTCTCTGTTTCACTTGCAGTAAAATTAAACATTAATACATGTACCACAAGATCGAAAAGAAAGACTTTTTACAAAATTTCTCTTCTTTAGTAATGGCTTTTCACTTAACCCATTTCCTTATAGACTATTTTAGTTCCAACCTCTTTGAATAAATCTACCGAAAATGAGCACTAACTAGAGAAAAGGAACATTTTAGGATTTTGTAGTTCTGAAACCATTGTGATAAATAGAGCATTTGCTCCTTAGGAGCAAATGCTCTGTTTATCACACTGGTTTCAAAAAGTGACTTTTGCAGAGGCGTAGAATGCGTATTCATGGCGGAAAGGGTTAAAGGGGAACACCTGAGTCAAAACAAGAAAATAACATGACAAAGAACTATTGCCAACCTTTACAATCATAATGTAAGGATTCTGTAAGTACAGTAAAACCTCTCTATAACGGCCACTAAATTGTGTTAAATGTTTGGTATTTAGGACCGGTGGCTGCTTAAAGCCAGGTGAAAGTAAAACAAAACGCGCCTACGGGAGCGTTCTGTTTTACTTTCACATTGCTTTAAGCAGCCACCTGCCTTTAACACAAAATATTTGATTAATTTAGTGGCCGTTACAGAGATGTTTTACTGCATTTGTATCGGTTTATAAAGTCTAATCCGAAGGACTTGGTCCGGCGGGGCAATATACTGGTGAAGACTAAGTCATTTTTACAAACAACTTAAGATCTGACAGATTCATATGGTACAATGAATTTAAAATAAGAAAATCAACAATGCAATTTAACCCATGAATCCCTTAATGCCTTCGCAAACTGAGTAGACATAAATCAGACACCTTCATCGGCAGCTGTATGGTCAGGGTCTTCTCTGTTTGTATATGTGTTACAACTCTGACCCTCTTCTGCCACGAAGAAACATTTACTCATTGATAAAAATGAATTTAATTCATATTCAAAAAAACGGGCGGAGTCTGGCACAGTAAACCCCCTCTAAACCGGATGTTAAATTTGGTATAATAATCGGTCATGGAGACAGGTGACAGCTTAATGTGGGATGGAAGTCATGCAGGAAGCTCCAAGAGGAGCTTTCTGCATGACTTTCACCCTGCATTAAGCAGGCACCTGCCTAAAAGGTATCTAAATTCTTCTCTACTAGAATTACGGTTTAGAGGGGCTTGCCCGACTGTTCACCTTCAAATTATCGGAAAATATAAGAGGCGTAACTGTTTCGCTGCCAAGCAACGTCTTCTGCAAACTTTGTCGTCTGCTTCAATTGTGATTGTTGTTATTTAATGTATCTTTCGTTTTTTTTATTAAAAATCACAACGGCACAGAACAGTTTGGATACTAATGGGACACAGAACAGTTTGGATACAGATGGGACACAGAACAGTTGGATACTGATGTGACGCAGAACAGTTTGGATACAGATGGGACACAGAACCGCTTGGATACTGATGGGACACAGAACAGTTTGGATACTGATGGGACACAGAACAGTTGGATACTGATGGGACACAGAACAGTTTGGATACTGATGGGACACAGAACAGTTTGGATACTGATGGGACACAGAACAGTTTGGATACAGATGGGACACAGAACAGTTTGGATACTGATGGGACACAGAACAGTTTGGATACTGATGGGACACAGAACAGTTTGGATACAGATGGGACACAGAACAGTTTGGATACTGATGGGACACAGAACATTTTGGATACTGATGGGACACAGAACAGTTTGGATACTGATGGGACACAGAACAGTTTGGATACTCATTAGACACCTAGTGACTCATCGTCTCATCAGGTGGGAACCGGTATTGAAAAATGATCACAGATTTGTGTTTTGCAAGGAAATATCTAACATTACAGTAAAACATATCTACAGCGACCATCCAACATATCTGTAATGATGGGGTTTTAAGACAGGGTAGCTTAATACAGGACGAAAGTTATGCATTAAGCTCCTGTAGGAGCTTTCTGCATTACTTTCGTCATGTATTAGGCAATCGTCTGCTGTTATCGGCATCTCATCAGAATCCAAACTATGCGTGAACCGAGTATATAACACCTTTGCAATTACAGTAGAACCTCTCTATAACGGCCACTGAATTGTGTTAATTAGTTGGTATTGAGGGCAGGTGGTTGCTTAAAGCAAGGTGAAAGTAAAACAGAAGGCTCCTATAGGAGCGTTCTGTTTTACTTTCACCTTGCTTTAAGCAGCCACCTGCCTTTAACGCAAAATATTTTATGTAGTTTAGTGGTCGCTATAGAGAGGTTTTATTGTACTGTAGATCCAGGAGCCCCTTATGCAGGCTCTGCACTGTTTGTAATATATATTATGTTATTTGGTGATACGTTTTTTGTTTAATTAATATTCAGAAAGGGAGGGGCCAGTTTTAATTATTCATCAGGGTAAGGGTTAAAGCCAACCGCCACTTTTGCAGACGATTACTCCTCATTCTTGTGTACTCTTTAAACGTGATTGAGGTACAGGTAAAAACAATATCTCCCAATTACTTAATCTAAGTGGAACCTGAATTGCGCTATTACCCCTTTCCTCCATATAAACGTGTTAAACAACAGACTAGTAGACCCATATCAGACGGCTCCTATAGGAGCCGTCTGATTAGGGTCTACTCTGTTTGCTAGTGGGAATTTGAAAGATCTGGTTCTTTACTTCCTAAAATGGCTACAATTTTCATCCTTCGATATTTCATTGTAACTATTTTGTCTTTGAATATTCAGTAGGTATTGAAATTTGTAATAAACACAGAACAGGGAAAGGGTTAAATACCTACCTAGTTTTCGAGAAAATAGTATTTTTTGTTACACAGTCAGAGTCTGCCATTGTTTCTTAAACTTGGCGTCACGTCAGAATATAAGTCGTTTGGCACGAGGTGTGTGATTTTGACAAAAAGGTGCACTGCTTTTGTTTGGAACTGAAGCAGACGACGCTGTTCTCAGACGAGTTACTTATCATTCAAAGGGTTCAAATCTAATACATTTCTGGTTTAACTCTTTTGCTGCCAAAGTTTGTCGTTTGTTTATTTTTCTTCATTTATTTTCTCAAAAACAATCAGAGTAACAAACAGTTTGGATCCTGATGAGACGCCGGGTTACTCGGTATCTCATCCGGATCAAAACGGTTTGCATAGGTTATCACAGATGTGAGATTGGCAGCGAAAGAGTTAAGCCCTCCACTTATTGGATAAACAAGAGCTTTAAAAGCAGGTAGTTGCTTGAGCCTTCGACCCTTTTCTCCATAAATTCACCTACCTACACCTTTGCAAACAGAGTAGACCCAGATCAGACGGCTCCTGTAGGAGCCTTCTGATCAGCGTCTGCTCTGTATGCTTCTGAAGTAATAATTATAGACATGCTTCTACAGTTTCTACTATGGCTGAAATTTCCCATGCCATTTAAAAAAAAATCGAATGAATACTCATGCCGTCAATATTTCTAAACTGAATATTCATGGAGGAAAGGGTTAACCCTTTACCGAATTAATACTCATGTAAGAAATAATTGCACCATGAATATCAATTATCTGAAGTTGTGAAATGACATGTAAACACAGTAAAGTTTGGCCTAAACAGAAACTGTAGAGTCATGTCTATATTAATCCATAAACAAACAGAGCAGACCCTGACCAGACGGTTCCTACAGGAGCTGTCTGATCTGGGTCTACTGTGTTTGCAAAGGCGTGAAAATGCACGTGTATGAGGTAAATGCAAGACGAACGTATCGCTCATGTGGGAGTTTGAATTTTGCATAACTTTGTTACTTTAACCCATTTCCGCATATACAGTAAAACCTCTCTATAACGGTCACTAACTTGTGTAAATTGGTTGGTAGTTAGGGCAGGTGGCTGCTTAAAGCAAGGGGAAAGTAAAACAGTTTTACTTTCACATTGCTTTAAGCAGCCACCTGCCTTTAACACAAAATATTTGATGTAATTTAGTGGTTGTTTTATTGTACTATTTTTAGACCCAACCTCTTTGATTAAATCTGCCAAAAAGGAGCATTCACCAGAGAAAGGGAAACTTTTCAGAATTGTGTAGTTTTGAAAACCATTGTGATAAATAGTGCATTTGCTCATATGCAGCAAATGCTCTATTTATCACAATGATTTTACAAAGTCACTTACAGAAGCATCAAAAGGCGTCAATATGCGGGAATGGGTTAACCCCTAGCCATATCGTTTCAAAGATGTTATCATAGTGTCTTTCAGTTTGGATTTTGATGATGTTTATCATGGGATAGCGTATCTTGGTCTGCTCTGTTTGCTTATGAACTAATAAAAATCTGATTCTACAGTAGCTACCATGGTTTACTACAGTAAAACCTCAATACTACAAACTTTTAGTACTGAATAAGTTATGCCTTTACGGGCTGGTGGCTGCTTAATGCAGGATGAAAGCCACGCAGAAAGCTCCCAGATGAGCTTTCTGCATGCCTTTCACCCTACATTAAGCTGCAACATGTGTTAAAGGTCAATAATGGTACGTTTTTAAGTGTTCGTAGTATCGAATGTTTACTGTATTATAAGAATTCTGTGATAACATTTTATATGCATTGTTAGTATTTCCCACATGAAAACTCATCAAGACTAAAGCACGACCGCCTTGAGAGAAAGAAAAAACACTAGTGAAAACAACGAAGGTAATTTGGTGTTTGTAGAATTTGCATATCAATCTTTCATATTTCAAACGTATAGCTATTGCATATATATATTTGCAATTACTAATAGAGAAAAGCAATGCAAATTACTGGCAGCTGGGAACAGAACTTGGCACACTGCATTATGCTATTGGGGCGGATAGATTTGTCGGAAGTAATAACAATAGAGGCACTATGTAATGCTACTCGTCAGTCCTGTGTATCTTGTATTGTGTGGAACTTCAGCAAAACAAGCCACAAAGAGGCTCGTAAATAACTTCATACCTACATGTATATTTACTGTAAATATACGGGGAGAGAGAGTCTTCCTCCTCGTCTGCATGAATGAATTTAGAAACATTTTGTTAACTCTAACCCGATCCCTGTTGGATATTCATATACGAAAAATGACATCGTGGATATTAATTAGTTGATTTTTTATAATGGCATTTGTAAACAAGGCATTTTAGTATTGGTTGAACCTGTCAAGCCAGATATATCAAGATTTTATAAGTAAGCAGAGCAGACCCTGATCAGACGGCTATTACGGGAGCCGTCTGGTCTGGGTTTACTCTGTTTGCAAAGGCGTGAAAAGGCGTTTATAAAAATGAAATGGTAAACCATTTACTCTTTGAATAATCATGTAAGATACAATAACAGCATGACTATTAATTAGATTATTTTTTATAACGAAATAATTATAACTCATGAATTGTTGGGCATGGCAGACACTGTACATAGTATAATATCTACATGTATATAATTCTACAAGCGAACAGAACAGACCCTGAACAAATGACCCATACAGGAGCAGTATTATCTTCTCTGTCTTCTCTGTTAACAAGGGTGTTAAAAAGTGTATCTATGGAGTAAAGGGTTAAAATAGACTGATAGAGTAGCAACATTTTAATAGTGTAAGTACTTAGTAGTATATAAGGAGCCACAAAAGTATTATTCGTCCTCGTCCTCTACCCCCCCCCCCCACCATTTATCCAATTAGAACTATAATTGCATTCATGAATGTTTTAACCACAACGGAGGAGTGAAGAGGGGGCGCGGAGGAGTGAAGAGGAGGCGCGGATGAGGGAAGAGGAGGCGCGGAGGAGGCATGGAGGAGTGATGAGGAGGCACACAAGAGGTATGAGGAGAGACAAGAGGGGTGGGGGAGTATATAAAAACAAACAACGACACTTTATAATAGACACTTACTTCGCATTATATTTATCCAATTAGAATCATAGAAACCTTATGCAGCATGTTACCACTTCATCAACTATTCATGAATGTTTAGAAACCTTATGCAGCATGTTACCACTTCATCAACTATGTGGATGTGCTTAAAACATTCATGAATACAATTATGATTCTAATTGGATAAATATAATGCGAAGAAAATGTCTATTATTAAGGAAAATAAAGTGTTGTTGTTTGTTTTTATATACTCCCCCACCCCACATCACTACATTGTGGAAAACAGGTCTGGTCACAACGTAACATGTACTGCACTGCATAGCTCTTTTTTTATACCTGTGATGACCACACAATTGTTCATGCGTAACGCTAGTGGACAGGCTATTACAGGTGTAAACACATAAAACCAATAGCACATCTCTCAGTACAGTGAACTACTGAAATACTTGACATTTAGATATGTGAAAAATAAAACGTTTCCAAAATCTCATTAAAATCTTACCACTCTGTTTATTGAAAACTGACATAGTACATGTATCATCCTTTCCCTTCCCTTATGGGCGCCCGCCGTCTCTTCCATTTTTATGAAAGGAATTTAATTCCAGTCATAATGAGGTCGTCATACCTAATGGATGACGACACAATATGCTAATGGGCCAGGTGTTTGATTCAGATGGGTGTGTTTGGGGGGGGGGGGGGGGGTAGAGGACGAGGACAAATAATACTTTTATGCCTCCTTATTTACCACTAGTGTAGACCCAGATCATACTACTCCTCCAGGGACAGCTAGATCTGGGTCTACACTATTTGCCTAAGTTTACCTAGCTGAATACTTAGAATATATATGCATCTTCCCATCCTTTCCGACATTTCCATTCTCAAATATTTCACGTTGTATACGCTTAGTGCATGTCGATTGCGCCCATATTTTCAAGGGCAGCAAACACAGACATCGGTGTCCTGACCTTTTACAGTCATCTTGGCCTGATATTGTTCTAATAATAAATCACTAAAACATTCTAAAAATACCAGAGAAATGTACCGTAAAACGTCTCTATAGCGACGACTCAAACTATTTATAACGCTAATCCTTTTAGACACGTGGTAGCTTAATGCAGGATAAAAGTTGTGCAGAAAGTTCCCATAGCTTTCTGCATTACTTTTGTCCTGCATTAAGCTACCGTCTGATTTTAAAGTAATCGATATGTATTAATTTAGTGGTCGGTTCATAGGGGTTATACTGTTGTTCAGTATCATCAGATATGTGAGTTATCTTAACTGAGCCGTGCTTCAAACAGAATATAGCATCGAACCATCTGTTAATAATTCCGCCAATCAACAGGTCTTACATCTATTGAATAAATGCTGAAAATTAGGAATATCTTGTCTGCCAGCAGTATCAATAAAATAAAGGTTAGGATGTCGAATTAACATCAATAATGCTGAGTAGTCAAAACGGGATGCTCCATCATTGTTTGTTTGTGCAGTTAATTCAGTATGTTAGAACCAAAGTTTCCAAAAAAAAATTGTTGAAAGTTAAAAATCAATATAGGTGCTAATCAAATGGCTTCTTCAGATATAACTGTGAACTGAGATCTTCAGTGTGCAAATGCCATCTATTTTGTTTCTTGCTTTTACAATGTTAGTCATTATCCCGCTATTCGCGACCTGTCTGGAATTTGAAAACAGTTTAGATCCAGATGAGACGATGATTAACTCAGGTTCTGATCAGGATCCATGCTGTTTGACACTCGGTCAGTAGTAACGAGTCGGTAGTAGTCAACATTGCACCAGTTCCAATTTCAACCCATTACCTCATAGGCTATTTTTAGACCTAACCTCTTTGAATAAATCTACCAAAAAAGAGAATTAACTGGAGAAAAGGAAATTTTCAGAATTGCGTAGTTTTGAAAGCATTGTGATAAATAGAGCATTTGCTCCTGTGGAGCAAATGCTCTATTTATCACAATGCTTTCACAAAGTGACTTTCACAGAAGCGTCAAAAGGCGTCAATATGCGGGAATGGGTTAAGGAGACATATTTTTTTCACAGCGGCGTAAGAGTTAAGATAATTTCTTTGGCGTAACATTGCAATCATACACACCAGAGAACAATTGGGAGGGGGCTTCAATACTGTAACTGGTAAATATCAAACGTACTTTTGTTCTTTGATGAGCAGTTTTACGATGTCTAAGAACTTCGATCCTTTTGAACACTAAGTAACATTCGTCAGTCAGCAAGCATTGTCTTCTGTTTCAAATAAGAAATATATGTTTGCTACTTTTGTTCCAACACGTTCAGAATGTCCCAAACCTGAAGAGATGTCGTCTCATAATGATCTGGATCCAAACACTGTGCTGAGCTTTCTGTATTACTTTTGACCGGTACTGTAGTAATTAAGCTACTGTCTGCCTTACACACCCATTATTAGACCTCTATTTGATGGTCGTTTGAGATAGGTTAATTACAGTAAAACCTCTCTATAACGGCCACTAAATTACATCAAGTAGTGTATGTAAAAGACAGGTGGCTGCTTAAAGCAAGGTGAAAGTATAACATTAGGAGCGTTCTGTTTTACTTTCACCTTGCTTTAAACAGCCACCTGCCTTAAATACCAACTAATTAACGCACTTTAGTGGCCGTTATAGAGAGGTTTTACTGTAATTAACACACTTTAGTGGCCGTTATAGAGAGGTTTTACTGTACTTCCAATTCGTTCCAAGCTTTTGAGAAAGTATTGTCCGAGTATCAAACAGCTTGGATCTCATCTGTATCTCATCTGTACCTAAGCTGATCTCATCTGTATCTCATCTGTACCTAAGCTATTTGAAAAACAAAATGCATGCCAGGTCGCGCTAAGCATGATAGATGTTGAAAAATTCCAGACAAGAAATTATACTTTGTACGGGTTATTATAGGGTGCATAATGGCATAGGTAACATGTTCTGTAACATTTTTCGTGCCGAGTTAGACTTGACTGGTATTTGCAAACAGCTTGGACCCAGATGAGACGCCGAGTAACATCTGGATCAAAGCTGTTTGCCACACAGTCAGTAATTTATGAAAAGAGTGAATAAAACGGACGTTAGCAAACTTTGCAACCTATCGAAGTTTGAGGAAACCTATAATTTCACATAATGATAAAAGTTTATGAACGTCTTCATCTATGGTTGGTTTATCTTAATGAGACATTTGGGTAAAGATTCCATTTCATTTTCCCTGTTTGAATAATCCAATATTACACTAAAATCTAAAATGACTTGTCAACATGCGTAATTAATTTTCATTAAAAGCAAATGGATTATTTCTAATTGTAATCATTGTTAAAGGCTAGTTTTATTTTCTCAAAGCTCTGAAGAATAGTGCCCGTTTCAATTTTTAAAGATTTCTTTTTCTATTTCTTACACAAGCGATTAAAATGCCATGCAGTATGGATATTGATAACAAGTTGAGTTATCCATCGTCATCTATTGCGAAAGTTCTTGATTAGGTCCAAAGGTATAGTCATACGAGTATCAAACTGAATCCTTTACATCAATAACATTTATGCAAGACCCCGCCTACTATGAGTGTCAGGAATTAGACCCAGAGGGACCAAACCACCCAGAATGAGATTTATTCATCTGAATGCAGAAACCAAGTAAAACTGGCATTTACAGACACTGTAGACCTGGATAAACGCGAACAAAGACGAGCATTCTGATAAGAGTTTGCAGTTTTTCAATCAAAATAATCTAGCAGAGTTAAACCCTTAAGTCTATCGTTAACCCTTTTCTTTACAAAGACGCTTTTTCACGCCTTTGCAAACAGAGTAGACCCAGACCAGACGGTTCTTGAAGAAACCGTCTAATCAGGGTCTGCTCTGTTTGCTTATGGAATAATATCGATCTGATTCTGTAGTTTCTATCATTACCAAACTATCCTGTGTACATATACCATTATAAATATTAACACATTCTCTCCTAGTGACCCATTTTGGTACCTCTGCAAAAGTCACATTTTGAAACCATTCTGAAAAATAGAGCATTTGATCATATTATCATAATGGTTTCAAAACAACACAATTCCAAACTTCTCCTTTTCTATAGTTAATGTTCCTTTTCGGTAGATTTATTCAAAGAAGTTGGGTCTAAAATAGTCTAGGAGGCAATGAGGTTTTAATGAATAGTCATAGTTGCAGTATTTCTTACATGAATATCCAATAGGGAACGGGTTAAACAATGACATTTCAGTGTTAAATAACATACTAAGGGTTAATGGTTACACAGTAGAACCTCTCTACAGCCATCACTTAACAAATGGGTGACGTTGCTTACCCTTTATCCCGTGAATATTCTTGTAAGAAATAATGACATCATGATTCATAATTAGATTTAATGTTATAATAGCACATGGACATGGAAATGTTTGGCCATAGCAGAAACTGTAGATTTATATTCATATTATATTAAAAGCAAACGGAGCAGATCTAGATTACATTTGCTCTGAATTTAGCTACCACATTCCTTTAAGACCCGCAGTTTTACCAGTTTAGTGGTCGCTTAACAGTGGTTCTACTGTGTAAACAGGTTTACTCTTGATTCAAAGTATTATACATGTAATATCATAATCCCAAAGGAAAGCAATGATATTTCTAGACAAAATAAATTGGTAGATATGACTTTTTAGCATTATTGTACAGAATGGTTGCAACAAATATTAATTTAAAGCATTTTGTACTAAACGGTTGCAACAAATAGTCATTTAAAGCATTTCTGCATTTTTGTACTTAACGGTCGCAACAAATAGTCATTTATAGCAGTTTAGCATTTTTGTACAAAGCGGTTGCAACAAATAGTCATTTAAAGCATTTTAGCTTTTTTGTTCTTAACGGTTGTGACAAATAATCATTTAAAGCATTTTTGAACACGATGGTCGCAACAAATTTTCATTTAAAGCACTTTGCACTTAACGGTCACAACAAATATACATTTAAAGTAGTTTAGCTTTTTTATACAAAACAGTCGCAACAAATAGTCATTTAAATCAGTTTAGCGTTTTTGTTCAAAACGGTCGCAACAAATAGCCATTTAAAGTATAATGTTCGCAGCAAATAGTCATTTAAAGCAGTTTAGCATTTTGTACAAAACTGTCGCAACAAATAGTTATTTAAAGCAAAACGGTCGCAACAAATAGCCGTTGAAAGCATAATGGTCGCAACAAATAGTCATCTAAAGCAGTTTAGAATTTTGGACAAAACGGTCGTAACAAATAGCCATTTAAAGCAAAATGGTGGCAACATAAAGTAATTTAAAGCAGTTTAGCATTTTTGCACAAAACGGTCGCAACAAATAGTTATTTAAAGCAAAATCGTTGCAACAATTAGTCATTTAAAGAGCTTAGCATTTTTGTACATAACGGTCGCAACAAATAGTTATTTAAAGCAGTTTAGCATTTTTGTACAAAACGGTCGCGACAAATGGTCATTTTGAGCAATACTGTTCGGAATGAAGCGATACAATATACATGTACATGTACAATAAATGGTACTGTCTACTTTGTATAATACAGTAGAGTCTCATGAAAGCGATCACATGATTTATTAGCATAAGGGAATGTAAAAGCAGGTGGTTGCTTAAGGAGCTGTCTGTATCAGTTTTGTCTTGCATTAAGCTACCACCTATTTCAAAATACAGTAGAACCCCGCTAATGCGACCACCAAAAAGGGGCATAATTCTGGGTGGCAGAGGCAGGTGGTAGCTTAATGCAGGACGAAAGTTATGCAGAAAGCTCCTCTAGGAGCTTTCTGCATAACTTTCGTCCTGCATTAAGCAACCACCTGTTTTAGACGACATCAGTGGCTGTTTATTAAGTGGTCGCATTAGCGGGGTTTCACTGTACAGAATTAGACTGGTTTTGAGTGGTCGTATTAGTGAGATTACTGCATCCATTTATTCCATAAATACGCCTTTCTACGCTCCTCTAGGATCAGGGTCTGCTATGTTTGCTTATGGATATGCAGATCTGAATCTCTGGTAGTTTCTGCCATGACCAAAATGTTATATGTTCATATGCCGTTATAAATGATAATCTAATTGATATCCATGACGTCATTATTTCTTAAATGACTATGCATGGAGTGAAGGGGTATATTGCCCTGTACCAAACGAATAAAGGGTCTAGCGCAAAATTGTTGTAACTACACATTTACAAGCAATCGCAATATTGTCATCTCCTTCAAATCATTTGTCACATTCGTTCCCAGAAATGCGAGTTTCAAATAATTTGGATCCAGGTGAGATACCGAATTACTCGGCGTCTCACATTGAGACCAAACTGTTAACAAAGAGTAATTACGGGTACATCTATAAGGCTGTGAGATATACATTGATAAATAATAAATGGCGAAAAATATGACTTGCAGGTGAATTATTTACATGTTAAAGCTTAACTCTTTGCATGCTAGCTGAATATTTGTGATTACCATTGCAAACAGTTTGTATCCAGATGAGGCCGGTAAATCCGCGTGTCAATAGGATGTAAGGTGTTTGCTATTCTGTGTGCAGTTTGACGGGTAATAAAAATGGCCTTCAGAGTTACAACATTGATAATTTTGTATATACGACGATTACTTGGTGTGCAAACAGTTAATGATACCTTACCTGTTTGTCGAATGAGATTTTAATCCTGGAAAAATTATCTCCTTGTTAGAGGCACATGATTCTGAATAGGTAAATAATGACTGGAAAATCACTCCACGGGATATTAATAAAGGCTTCACCAGTCTAACTACAGTGAGAGAGCGGCAGAGAAAAAGAAAAACCTTAGGGAAATTCGTTACAAATAAGTCTCACTAAAACAACAATGCTTGGTATGCCGAAGAGTGCCAGAGCTGTGTACGCACCGGATGAGAGAGCCGACAGTGATATTTCCATACTGCTGCTGATCTAGTCTATACCCTACCTAAGTTTACAGTTGTGTGTACATGTCAGAAGTATTCGCTTTCACTCTCAATTGTTACTTATGTTTTAAGATGCATAATTGGCATACCCTCAAGGGATGCAGGCATTAAGAGAGCGTCCTAGTGCGTTATATCAAGGGAAACAACCAACGATGGATTGACAAACGATTCAAATTGAGTTAACTCTCTTTAATATCTGTGAAACATTATTTTAACCCTTTCCCTCATATAAACGTGTTTTTACGCATTTGCACACAGAGTAGACCCAGACGGCTCCTATAGGAGCTGTCTGATCAGGGTCTACTCTGTTTGCTAATAGAATTTGATATATATGTTTCTTTAATTTCTAAAATGTCTACAATGTTCCACCTTCCATGTTTCTTTATAACTATTTTGTTAATGAATATTCAGTAGGTACTGAAATTTGTAATAAACATAGAACAGGGAAAGGGTTAACCCTTTATCCCGCTACCTGCGACCTGGCTCGCAGTTACGAACAGTTTGAATCCAAATGCAAGTTTAAGCTCACATTTTGTTCCACGGGGTAACGCCCAGTGTCATGATCTATATAGCTGCCGCGTTCGATCCGATGACAGTTTATAATGTGACTGTGTGTGGTATCATGCCATTTGTCTACAGTATGCTATCACAGTGTGGCAGAACTATATTTGTCTCAAGTCGCCTCATTAGAACTGAAATAGTTAAAGTTTCTCTCAGAAAGAAACATTTGAATGCGGGAAATGCAAACAGTGTAAGCCTATATCAGAGGGATCCAATAGGATCTTAGTGATCAGGGCCTATACTGTTTGTCATTCAAATTTCACTAACAAATTTAATAAGCCTTTTATATTGAATGAACTCTATTTTCAACCACTGATAGGCAATTCCACTGTGAATATTTAGTGTTCGAAATGATAACCCAGTTACATTGTATGTGTTAACCATTTCCTTAATATAAACGTGTTTTCACGAATTTGCAAACAGAGTAGACTAAGATAAGACGGCTCCCATAGGATGATCAGGGTCTGTTCTGTTTGCTTTGGACATTGTATACATCTAATTCCACAGTTGTGTCAAAGCAAACAAATCCTTGACAAATTCTATATTATAAAAAAAATCAGCTAATAAATATTCAATATGTCATTATTTCTTACATGCACATGGAACAGGGAAAGGGTTAACCGTAATGGTATACGTACTTAATAATACTACTTATCGTTGATGTGTTTCTAGTGCTTACTGAAGTTCGCCCATGACATGATAAGCATTTGTTTGTTATTTCTAGAAAGGAATTCTAAAATTAGTTCGATCTTGCCACTTTGGAGGCGGCATTTTGTAAATACCAACTCTAATCGGTGCGGATAATCTCCTCCTCTGTCCCTCTAGAACCATAAGTCGAGGAAATATTTTTGTTGGCGGCCGCCGACAGTGATAAACCAGCTGGTTCGTGTTAAGTGTTACCCGTGCAATTATATCTTAGCACAACTGTAAGTTCTCTGTTTCATTTTCAAATACACGTAGTTTGGACTTAGATCAGTTTCCTACATGTTCATCAAGCAGAGTTACTACTTGTACATGCAACATGTGCAATCTGCGCTTAACATTTCATTTTATGAATATTCAGGTCTGAAATAATGACATAATGAATACTAATTAGATTATTTTAATGATGTCACATGAACACATATTTATTTGTCATGGCGGAATCTGTATAATCATATCTACATGTATATAATTTCATAAGCAAACAGAGTAGATCCTGATCAGGTAGTTTCTGTAGGAATTATCTGACCATGTTCTATTCTGTTTGCTTATGGAATTATACTAGATCTGATTCATACTATTCTGTGTCCACATGCCATTATAAACAAATCAGCGAATACAGTAGAATCTGTCTGAAGTGACCATTCATTTATTGATTTTTGAGTGTTTAAAAGCCGGTACTTGCTTAACCCATTTGCTCCCACGATCCCATATATGGGACGTAGGCAAACAGTGTAGACTCTTATCAGACGACGCATAATGCGGCGTCTGATCAGTCTACACTGTTTGCTGATAGGAATTTCAATATTAAACAAAACAAATTTTAAAAATGTTTGACCAGTCACCCCTTAGATAAAAAATGGACTAATCCAATATATAAACATGGAAAAATCCACTTGGTGCAAATGGGTTAATCTACTACATTTAGATACATGTACTCAGTTCTGTACATATTCACGTGGTTACGATAAATGTATGCATTATATGTAAACGAGACGATATACCTTTGTATAAGTCTTCAATAAAATCTGTTCTGTTCTGTTCTGTTCTTAATGCAAGGCAAACATAATGCAGAAAGCTCCTATAGGAGATGTATGCATTACTTTTGACCTGTATTAAGTTACCACCTGCCTTACAGACTCATGACTAGACCTCTGGTTGATGGCCGCTTAAGACAGGTTCTACTGTACAAAATCATAATGTTTTTACCTCTTACATGAATATTTTCATAATATAAAGGGTTACTACGTGATAGAGACTCCTACCACACTTGTCGACAAAATATTAGCATGAGCTGTAAATATGCATAACTCATTCTTTCCTAGGCTATTTTTAGACCCAACCTTTTTTAATCAATCTACCGAAAAGGAGCATTAACTAGAGAAAAGGAGTTTGAAATCATTGTCACAATGGTTTCACAATGTGAATTTTATAGAGGCGCAAAAATGCGTCACTAGGGGGTAATATGTTAAAAAGTAAGTGCATAGTCCATCAGTAACTAACGAGCGATTGATAAAACCCCATTCCCTACAACCCATTAGTTAACTTGTCAATTAAATCTAATCTCACAAAAACAATATTCTTAGAATAGTTGATAAACATATTTGTATCGATATTTTAGAGAGTATTTTAATAAAAACTTATTGTAGATATAATCAGAAATACATGTATGAAATTATTGTTACTAAACACATGCTGATTAAAAGACAGCTATCTTGTATCGATGACAACATACAACATGCCATAAATAAATACATGTACAAACAGTACTACAATACCCAAACGGATGCAATATACTGCAACACGGAACACGGTACAATATATTACACACCCAGTTACTGTATTACACAATCAAATACACGTACATTGCACCTGATAACATGCATTTTGTATAACACAACCAAATGCAATATACAGTTTGTACAATACACAATATGTTGAAATTTATTACATTTATACAAAACACAATCAAATGCAATGTACAGTTTGTAAACTTTGTACAATGCACATACAGGTGCAATGTACTACATTTCATACAGTACACAACCAGTTGGGATTTATTGCATTTTGTACTATACACAACCAGGTAAACTGTTCTAAACTTTATGCAATGCACAACCAGATAAGACGTACTGTGCTTTATATAATACTCAACCATGTGCAATGTATTGCATTTTCGAAATACATAACCAGGTAAAATATATTACTTTTGTTTAATACCCAACCAGGATACTACATTTTGCACAATACACAACCGGGTACAGTGTATTATATTTTGTATTAAACTCCACCAAGTGCAAACTTTCTACATTTTGCACAATTCACAACCAGATAAACTGTACTGCATTTAGTTCAATACACGACCAATATCCTGCATTTTGTATAATACACTACCAAGTGTAACTTACACCATTGTGTACAATTCACAACCAGGTGCAATATACATAAACAGCATTTTGTAAAATACACAACCAGGTGCAATGTGCTACATTTAGTTCAATACATAGCCAATATGTATAGCCAATACATAGCCAATATCTTACATATTGTATAATACACAACCAAGTATAATGTAAATACATTTTGTATAAGACAAAACCAATAAATTACACCTTCTAAAATATACACTTCACATTACTTGTATAATGCACAGCCAGGTGTAATGTATTACATTTTGTATAAGACACAGCAACGCAGCCAGATATGTGCACTTTTCTATATATGATATTGTGATCGCAACTGTGGAACACTTACATAAAGATCTATATTTTTGCATACATGATTCTACTATAGAAACACCCCCTAGTGACGCATTTTTGCGCCTCTATAAAATTCACATTGTGAAACCATTGTGATAAACAGAGCATTTGCTCCTATAGGAGCAAATGCTCTATATATCACAATGGTTTCAAACTACAAAATTCTAAAATGTTCCTTTTTCTCTAGTTAATTCTCCTTTTCGATAGATTAATTAAATAAGGTTGGGTCTAAAAATAGCCTAGGAGATAATGAGTTAAATTGTTTACTCCAGCACGCGTTGTTTCTTAACCAAAACCGCCCATTTGTTAGAAAGAAAAAAAAATTGCCCACGAGTTTTGCATTACACGACGGGTTGGAAACAAGGCCTGCATAACTCTTTGGTATTCTCCAAATGCCACGGAGATCAGTGTTCAAAGAGTCTTATATTTTGCAAATTCACTGGATTTATAGAAGTATGTACAATACAACCTTTCTAAAGCGACAACCAAAATGACTTCTAACAATGGATCTTAAACGCAAATGGTAGCTAAATGCAGCCGAACGAATAGCAGAAAGCTCCCGCATTAAGCAACCACCTGCTTTTAAATGCTTGTTCATGAAGTGGTCGATGTAGAAAGGTTTTACTTTATTATCCCTTTACTCCATAAAACGCCTTTCTAAGCCTTTGCAAATAGAGTAGACCCAGATCAAACGACTCCTGTAGGAAGCGTCTGATCAGGATCTGCTCAGTTTGCTTACGAATTAATATAGATATGATTCTACAGTTTCTATAATGGCCAAACATTCTAATTAATATTCATGATGTCATTAATTTTCACATGGATATACATGGAGTAAAGGGTTATCAAACCATTTGCAGGACATACATATCTGTTGATGTTCAAATTGTATTGAAATTTCAATGAAAGTACATAGCGGTCTACATGTAACGCATGGCACGTGCAATTAAATCCTTTACTCCAGAGGTAATGCGTAAATTTAAACATTTTCAAGAATAGCTCCTTTATGTTTCCACCAAATCCTATACTGTGACCACTCTTTAGAGTCGTCTCTTCGAGACGATTCTAAAGAGTGAGTATAGGGTTTGGTGGAGAAATGACGAATTCAGTATTTGGATTCGCACCTTTATCTGTAGCTCTGAAGTTTTTCTCCATAGATTCTCCTTTCTGTAGGAGCCGTTTGATCAGATTCTGCTCTGTTTGCTTATGGAGTACTACATGGACAACCGGGTATCCATTTTCTCCGTATATGCAGGTTCTACATGTACTTTGTTTGTCTGCACTTGATGATAACCTTTTACTCCGCGAATTTCCGTATACTTACTAATGTATGTATGGATTATTTAGCTTAATTTTTCATAATGGCAAATGATATATCTAATTCTACAGTTTCTGTTATGGTCAGAATTTTCCTGTTCATTTGCCTGTTCATTTCAACTAATTAATTTATTACATTGGTTAGTACACGAATACTCATGGAGTAAAGCATTATTACCCAGTGTTGAGAAACAGTGTAGCACATGGTTTCTGTCACTCAAAGACACAAAATGATTAGTCTGTATTATTATCAAAGGTCTAACTTAAAGTAAGTATATAATTCACCGCATAACAAAATAGTTCTTAAAATACTCTCACATCTTTAAATACTAAGTTATATCCATTTTCATGTCTGATAACATTTCAGACATAAAAATGGATGGCAGACATTTTTGAAGTAATCCACAGCGTTTGGAAAATAGATGCACGCCGTTGGTGTTTTGTTTTGGGGATTCTTTTGCACCTTGTATAATCTCTTATTTGTTCTATAGTAGCACGTGTTTACATTGTACAAAGAGCGGTTATACTGAGAAGCACGCGCGGTTCTTCAAAACACAGGTACCTACTTAACCCTTTACTTCATGAATATTCATACATGTTTAAGAGATAAATAATGACACACTGATTCTTATAATGACCTATAAACACAGAAATCGTTGGCTATAGCAGAGCTTGTAGAATCAGATCTATATTACTTTATAAGCAAATAAAACAGATACTGGTCAGACGGCTACTACATGTGTCGTCTGATCCGGGTATACTCTGTTTGCAAAGAGGCATGCGTATCTATGGAGTAAAGGGTTAATATCGACCGACAGTTATGAGAGTTTTCTCTCGAGCATTGGTTCTGCATTCAGCGACCACCTGTCCCAGAGATCCAGAATTAAACTATTTATTCCATAAATACGCCATTCTACGTCATTGCAAACAGAGTAGACCCAGATCAGACGGCTCCTGTAGGAGCCGTCTGATCAGGGTCTGCTCTCTTTGCTTATGATGTAATGTAGATATGATTCTACAGTTTCTGCCATGGCCAACAATTCCTGTGTCCGTGTGATATTTTATCAATTAATCTAATTAATATTCATGATGTAATTATTTCTGACATGAATATTCATGGAGTACACGGTTAAGTCTGCCTCGAGTGGTTTCTGTAGAGAGACTTTGCACTATAATCCTGGACTATGACAAACGAGATTTCTGTCATACTCTGTGTCCATTTTCACACCTGTCATTTTTATGGAGGAACCCATGATTTATGATGTTTTCAGAAGAAGGCTATTCTCAATAAAGAACTAATGAACCATCAACCAGACATCGTTTAACCCGCATCATGCTAAACCGCACATTACTGGCATTTGCAAACAATCAGGATCCTTACGAGACACCGAGGCACTCGGCATCTCGGCAAGATACAGGTGGCTTGATACGTGACCAGTAGTCTCTCAAAAGCTTGAACGGTTTGAAACAACTCAGCTAATAATGAATTGCTCCTGTCAGAGTATGGGTAGACAGTAGTTTTCAACACGATCAGGGAGCGTGTAAACATGTGGAAAAAAGGAAAAAGACAACGATATCGCATCAGTGGTCCGGGGTTCCAAATCTCGCCGGACCATGTCCTTCGGATGAGACTTTATAAACCGAGGTCCGATGCATCTGTGGTTTACACTGTGCATCTAAAAGAACTAAAGAAACTCTGTGGGTAATAAGAGTAGGACACCGCGCCCGGGCTTCTTTGTATCCGCTCCCTTCTCTCTGGTCTTTCCAATTAGTTTAAACATATTTTATTTCACTAAATTCACAATTCAGCAAGATCATCATGGGTACAAATAGGATTGGATCGAAAGCAAAACTGCTTATATAGATCCTCTCTCCACACATAATGCCAATACAACGGTGGACATTTGTTGAAATTACATTTCGTGTTGACAAACAAATATTGCAATTCATTCAACATTGATTCTTTCCCAGGCCTTTGATTTTATGTAGTCAATATGGGTATACCATGACCAATCATTTGAAAGATGAACCCCAAGATGCTTATGTGAAGCGACCTCGGCGATCTGCTCGTTAAGCATTTGTAAAGTAGGATGTACAGGTTTGTTGGCTTTCCTTGAAATTAACATAGACTCGGTCTTTGTCGGATTAAAAGAAACGAGCCAAGTTTTTGCCCAGTCAGTAATTGTGTTAATGTCAGCAGTTAAAGTATTTGCAGCCATATCTGCTTGTTCTACAATAAGGTAAAGGCTAGTATCATCTGCAAACAGTCTAATATTAGATTGTATATCGCTAACAATGTCATTGATATATATTAAGAAGAGAAGAAGCCCAAGTATAGATCCTTGTGGTACCCCAGCTTTTATAGGTAGCCAGATGGATTTTGCACCAGAAATAACCACACACTGTCGTCTGTTATCTAGATAATTAGAGAACCATGGTAGAAGTCTTTCTGAAATTCCAGCAGCTTTAAGTTTTGCTAAGAGGCCAGTATGCCATACACGATCAAAAGCTTCACTAATATCAAAAAAGATAACCCTTACTTCTTTTCCCTCACCAAGAGCTTTACAAAATGTATTATAAAGGAATGTTAACTGGTTTATCGTTGAGTCACCTGGAATAAAGCCACATTGAAAGGAAGAAATGAATTTAATGTATCGTAAATGATTGAATACATGTTTAAAAACCAGCCTTTCTAGAACTTTATCTAAGTTGCTGAGAAGAGATATAGGACGGTAATTGCTAACAAAACTTACATACGCATCTTTCCAACTTTGTGGCAATACACCTTCTTTTAGGGATTTATTATAAATATCACAGAGAGGATAACATATGGCATCAGATTATTCGCGAAGAATGCGATTGTTAATCTCATCAGGACCAGATGCCTTGCCTAGTGGAAGGGAAGCAAGGACAGATTTAACTTCATAGGGTGACAAGTCAATAAATGGCATTATATCATCAATTGTTCTTAAGTCGGGATGTTCCCCACTACCTTCATTTAGTATTGTTTGATTGGTAAAATAAGTATTTAATACATTAGCTTTGTCATTATTCTCGACATATACGTTGTCATCAAATGTTAGAGGAGGAATTAAGCTTTTACTTTTGGGTGTCACGAATAATTTCAGAGTTTTCCACCAGTCCCTCGGACAGAGAGAATCAGTACGGAGTTTCTTAGATAAATTATATGTAAAACATGTAGCTTTTTTGCGTCACGAATTAAACCAACTATTTCATTACGAAGCAATTTGAACCGAGTCCAATTATTGGGAGTATTTGTTAACCTGGTTTTTTTATATGCTCGCTTTCTTTTTCTAATTTTCGACTTTATGTTTGAATTCAACCAAGGTGGCTCATGCGGCTTAATTCGGACCGTTTTTCAAGGGATACATTGCTCTGTAAGTTGTAAAAGTTTGTTTGTAATATTCCTCGAATAAATATTAATGTCATTGTCTTTAAGATTTGTCCAATCTGTTGATCGTGTTTTTTCTCTGAGAAGGTCATAGTCTCCTTGTTCGTATTTCCAAATTCTTTACCTTATCACGAGCATAGCTGAATCCAAATGTAATATACGCACCGTGGATAGAAGGGTCCGAGGACATGCTGCCCCGGGGAAATTTAGAATTGTGTAGTTTTGAAACCATTGTGATAAATAGACATTTGCTCCTATATCATTTGCTCCTATAGGATAGAGACACTTTGAAATGCATTTGCGAGCAGGGTAGACCCAGATTAGACGGTTCCTGTGGGAGCCGTCTGATCAGGGTCTGCCCTGTTTGCTTATAGAATTATATAGATCTGTCCTGCCATAGCAGTTTCTGCCATACCCTATAATTCGTTCTTTTGGTCTATCATGAAAATTAATCTAATTGATATTCATGATACCATCAATACTTGTTTAAAATTGGTTTTGGTTTGGTTTGGTATTCATTAGGTAAAGTTGATAATCAAGTAATTTATTGTAAACCAGTCAAATAACAAACGCAAACATTATATATACTCGATACTACGGGATTTTAGTAAGGAAGAATTTATGTCTTTGTAGGCAGGTGGCTGCTTAATGCAGGGTGAAAGTCACGCAGAAAGCTCCTGGAGGAGCTTTCTGCACGACTTTCATCCTGCATCAAGCTGCTATCTATGTTAAAGAGAGACAGTGGTATTTGAGTGTTCGTAGTATCGTGTTTTAATTACTGTACGGTATATTTCATGTAAGCCATACGTTTACGTTTTGCTTCATGAACATTCATGTACAAAATAATGCCATGATGAATATAGATTAGCTTTTTTATGAAGGTAGCATCATGAAATATAGGAATGGTTACCATGGCAGAAACTACAGGAATAGATCTACGTTATTTCATAAGCAAACCGAGCAATCTAATCAGACGGCTCCTATACAGGGGCCGTGTAATCTGGGTTTACTCTGTGTAGATTTAATACTTGGAAGAAATCATGAGAGAATAGTTTGAACTCTGTTTTGTTTTTATCATTTCCCCTTGCCTTTTTAAATATTCATGTACCAGGACACATGACTATTTGTCTTAACATTTCCTTCATATAAACGTGTTTGCACGCATTTGCGAACAGAGTAGACCAAGATCAGACGGCTCCTATAGAAGCCGTCTGATCAGGGTCTGTTCTGTTTGCTAATTGAATTTGATACAAAAAGTATATCATTCTGTTTCTTTACTTTCTAAAATAGCTACAATGCTCCACCTTCCATATTTCATTATAACTATTTTGTCTGTGAATATTCAGTAGGTATTGAAATTTGAAGTAAACATAGAACAAGGAAAGGGTTTAACTCTTTCGACGCCAATGTCGCCTGTTGGCACCATTTAAAAAAGACGACATCTGACCTGGGACTTCACTGTTTTCTGTATTATTTCAGCCCAAGGATACAGGTGTTCAAAAACAACTGTTTTACTAATATACCTTTATCATTTAGTTTAGAATTATATTTAACCCTTTACCCAATAGCCTGTTTCTAGTTTTGAAGACATATGACCACTTAAAGCAGGTTGAAAGTAAAGCAGAATGCGCCTTAAGGCGCATTCTGCTTTACTTTCAGCCTGCTTTAAGCTACCACCTACTAGGATATAGAAAATATTTATTATGCAATATGTTCATGACTGTATGAATTTGAACTATTTTCTTCAGCGGAGGAATAAATCAAACACGCTAAAAGCCGCTTCTATCAGGTAAAGGGTTAATATGAAATTATTATTGCAGACGACATTTTTAAATTTGGCGCCAAAAGAGTTAATAGCTGACACAATATATAGTTGCATACGAACAAGGGAAGACGTAGCCGTGGCAGACACCAAACAATCAGCGTACGTATTCCTAAAGATTCTAAGGAGAAAATTAAGAAGTATCTAAGTTTATTGAATATTTCTTTAATCTTATAAAATCAATATAAGTAATAGTATTTAAAAGAAAGCTATATATAAAATATATACTTAACCAATCATTCTTAGAGTCAATGAATGAACAATAATTATTACTCAATAGTTTTGTTATAAATATAGAGAGAAGTTTTGTTCTCTTTAAGTTATTCTAAGATTTAAATATTCCTAAGGAACTTTATATAATATGGACCCAGATTTACAATGTACATGTATATTATTCAATAAGCAAAATGCAGCTAGCCCTGATCAGACAGCTCCTACAGGAGCCATCTGATCTAGGTCTACTGATAAGGAATGCTAACAAAATTTATACTATAAATATATACTGGGAAACAACATGCCTTTTTCTTTTTTCAAACGGTCAGTTTATTGGATTCCCCGTTTCTACGAGTTCAACTAATGCTATCAACTGGTGCACGGCATGCGCAAATAATTACTCTTTCAGTGGATGTATATTTTTTTTACTGGTGAACATTGCATCAGATCCGTATGATTTTAATCATTTTAAAATAAGTTTTACAAGTAGGACACGAATCCGCAATGATGCAAACTAGGCAAACTAGACAAACTAGGCAAATACAGCGAAAACTCCAGTATTCGAACACTCTTAAAATCCGCATCATTATTGAGCTTTAAGACAGGTGGCAGCTTAATGCAGGATGTAAATCATGCAGAAATCATGACTTTCTACCCTGTATAACAGCCAGCTGACGAAATGGTTTAAGTTCTTTTGTACCAAAGTTTCGAATTATTGAGGTTTTACTGTATGCTTCGAAATGCATTCCATCAATGTTTCGTGAAAATGAGCACGGCATGAACGGAAACTGTTTTAACTCACGAATACTGAATATTTTCAGTCATCGGAGCAGCTCTAGAAGTTATGAATAAATATTATTTTGAAGAAAGTCATGGGAATTTGTTTTCCTCAGTCCTAGCAGATCACTTGGTCATTTATGAACATCTATCCAATCAGAGAGCATATTTATATATTTATAGCACATGCATCGATTGACCCCCAATCCATATAGGTCTACTCTGTTTGCAAATGCTTATCAAACTACTATGTGTCTTAACCCCCATAACTAGACCTAATTTTACTGGTCCCTGTATACAGGTTATACTGAATGTCTGTATCTCTTGAACTAGCTGCGGAGTACACATAGTCCGATGATAGGAGTGCACTTATCCTCTATCATTGAAGGCAATGACAAATGAGGTTTCGGTTGGCATGGTGTACTAATTCGGTGAATGTCTGTGATAAATTGTGTCTGTTTAACCCTTATTGTGCGAGAATCGAGTATATATAAGACATTTGCAAAACTGTAGACCCAGATCGAAGGGCCCTGAGGGAGCCCTTTGATCAGGGCCTGCACTGTTTTTCATAATTTTGTTTTGTCAGTGATAACATTTGATACATGTACAATGTTTTGTTTAATTAATATACAGAAAGGGGCCAGTTTTATTTATTCAGCAGACTAAGGGCTACCACTTTACCTCACAGAGAGACGCATTTTAGTAAACCAAGACCAAACAGCTCATGTAGGAGATGTTTGATCAGGGTCTGCTCTGTTTGTTAATGGAATTATATAAAACTGATGATGAAGCTTTTGCAATGGCCAAACGTTCCATTGTTTAAGCACCATTACAAAAAAACAATCAATGAATATTCATGAAATAACAATTTCTTTCATACTTAATTATGACGTAAAGGGTCAAGAAGAACAGACATTCCTTGGAAAATTAAACGAGGTGTACAACCCTTTACGTTTGATAGCAAACGCCTGTTTTTACTTGTTGCAATGTCGTGTAATAAAAATAATATTACATTTTGTGTTCATCTAAGACATATTGATTTTTACCAAATTCGTTGACTAAAGTAAATATGATACTTGGCAAGCCTCTTGTCATGTTGTTTTCAATCAACTCGTTTGGTGAAAATCAGTAATAATTAAGCACTGATGTGATAATCATCTAATATAATTATATTTTACAGATTCTTTATTGTTTGAATGGCAGTAACTATTTGTATTAATTATATATTAACTACAAGAATTAAAAAAAACTAATTGAAAGTCGAATTATATATAAATATGCATCAGGTAGAGGGATAAGTAGAGTTTCATACAGGGGCAGTGAATCAACTGGACCACATAAGAGTATGCATGGCAAACGACATACAGCGATCTAAATTAAGTAATACTATATCCTAAAATAAAAGGCCGGTATACACTTTCATTCAGTATTCAATTTTGAAAATAAAATTCACCACGTTTTCAAGATTCAATTGAACGTAAATTGAAACTAGGACACGCAGTGCATCATTTTGAATGCTTTTCATTGCATATCGCAGCAATATTATATTTTCTTATAAGTGCAAATGCTCTAAAAGTCGTCAATATGAGAGAATGGGATAAACATGGCATATGAACATAGGACTGTTTGGCTATAGCAGTAACTGTAGACTACTACCTATGTTATTACATTAACAAACTGGACAGGTTGATCAGGATACTCCTACAGGAACTGTCTGATCTGAGTCTACTTCTCTGTTTAGAAAAGTGTAAATATACATCTTTATCAAGAAAAGGATTAACCCTTTACTCCATAGATACGCCTTTCTATGTCTTTGCAAACAGAGTATAGCCATATCAGACGGTTCCTATAGGAGCCGCCTGATCAGGATCTGCTCTGTTTACTTATGAAATAATATAGATATGATTCTACATTTTCTGCTATGGCCAAACATCCCAATGCCATTATAAAACAATAATCTAATTCATATTCATGATGTCGCTATTTCTTACAGGAATATTCATGGAGTAAATGGTAAAAGTAGGACCATTACATTCTTCTGATAACTGACACGCCCCATTTCACTTGATATTTCGGTTTATCTTTCCGCTGAGTTCCGCTACATGTATTGTCTAAAATAGACCTGCCAGGCGGAGAAAAGCCTGTTCTGTACATCACTCACAACTCTGTAAAGGAATGACATATTTTTTTTGCCGTAACACATCCTACGAGTTGCAATGAATGGCTTATTCTTCTACCACACCTGCTGGTTGGTAATGACAAAACGCTGCTTAAAGCTATTAGTTTCTCCTTAATAAACGATATACATATCTATGCAGGGTGTTTAGTAAAAATGTATGTAGCATACAAATATATCTTAATAAAGCGAATGCATTTGACCCTTTATTTGACAAACACACCACTGTGCGCCTTTACAAGCAGGGTAGACCTAGGTCAGTAATAACAGCAGAAACGACAATAATATATTAAAACTAATGATAATAATACTACTAATAACAATAATAGAAATAATAATAATAACAACAACAACAATAATAATAATAATAACAACAATAATAACTATGGTAATAGTTGTAATAATTATAATACATAACAGCAGATGAGGACGAAAACTAGTAGGTAACAAATTCCATGCAGTAAGATACGGAGTAAGATCGAGATCAGGTACAATATATGAACTTTTATATGAGTTAAGGCCCTTTTTAGGGTTTCGGCTTTTGCCGAAATCCTTATAAAATGGATTGCGACTCAAACTATGGCGGAAAACCCTATTGCACGAGCGCTACCTAGCGGGAATCCCCCTAAGAGAATACGCGCATGTGCAGTGCTTGGCTTACAATCCGGTTCCGGAATCTTACAAAATATTTATAATGAAATATGGAAGGTGGATCCATTAGCAACAGAGCAGACCCTGAATCTATGGTAACGAGCTGTCTGATCTGGGTCGAATCTATTTGCAGATGCATGAAAACAAGTTTATATGGGGGAAATTAAGGGTTAAATAGACTTCTTCTGTTCTGTACGTTCTTTACAGTATAAAGGTTACAGCGCACTGGTGGTCAGTAGTGCAGGGCAACTGTTACATCATGCTAAAATCTCTAGAGGTCATACGCTTAACTCTTTGCACGCTAGCGGCGAAACTGCGATTACCTATGCAAACAGTTTGGATCCAGATGAGAGGCCACATAATTCTGCGTCTCATCAGGATCCAAACTGTTTGTCATTTTGATCATATTTTTGCATAAAATGAAAGAAAGTTTATTGAAGAATTGACGCAGACGTCAATTGTTGCAAGCGAAACATCACTCAGCATTGTAAGGATTAAGCAAGCTGTTATCTAAAGTTGCAAAAATGTTTCCAAACTGACTTATTCAGCTGTACAAACTGGTAGAGATGCTAGAACACTAAACCTTTCCTTCATATAATGTTTTTCACGCGTTTGTAAACAGAGTAGACCCAGATCTGATTACTCCTATAGGAGTCGTCCGATCAGGATATGCTCTGTTGGCTAATGGAAGTTAAAAGATCTTTTTCTTTCCTTTCTTAAATTGCTACTCATTTCCACTTTTCATGTTTCATATAATGAAACATGAAAAGTGGAAATAAGTAGCCATTATTTTGTTCATGAATATTCAGTAGGTATTGAAATTGGAATAAACATAGAACAGGAATCAAGTTTCTTACATGGATCCGTGGTTTTGACGGGATTCGAACCAAGGACCTAGAGATTTAAACGCTACAAAGGTGTGAAAAGCAACAACGACTAGTGAACGTACATACTTAATATGCAAATTATACAGACCCATTTTTCATGAAATCTCCAAGTATAAAATGAATAGATTTTACCAATGACCTACTGTCAATCCAAACGCCTTTGTTCAAACAGCATGGTGTCTTTTTACAACAGAAGTCCGACATAAGGTCGTCGGATTCTGAAAGTTCCATACCCTTCCTGTGGTATTTACAAAAGTCCGATATGTTGTCGGATTCTGAGTTAAATGCCCCTTTTGCCTAGTCACGTATGCCCTTTGCAAACAGAGGAGACCCAGGTAAGAAGGCTCATAGAGAAGTACATGAAATGGACACATAACCGAAAAGAATTATTTGATTATTACAGCCACGGTTGATATTTCGATACACTTTCAACATTTTGTGAACTACTATGAAATATCGAACATCAATGGTACTATTTCTAGGGTAGATCAAAATTCAAATGCAGAAATTCGATTCCATTGCGACATTACAATGTTTCCTGATGAATTTAATCAATGGTCGTGCGATGTTGTTGCTAAGATCTGGTTTGAAAGAAATAGAATTTCAAAAATACATGTACGGTAAAACCCCTCTAAACCAGACTTTAAATTCAGTATAAATATCAGTCTTGGAGACAGATGGCAGCTTAATACAAGATGAAAATAATGCAGAAAGCTCCTCGGCATGACTTTCACCCTGCATTAAGCAGCCAGCTGCCTAAAAAGTTTCTAAATTCTTATCTACTAGAAGTCGGGTTAAGAGGGGTTTTACTGTATTGTAAAAGGTGACAAATCTATACTTTTGATTGTATTTCAGAGATTTACAAGTGATACCCTAATTACCCTGGGTATTTTGACAAACACACTTATGCAAATAGTGCAGACCTAGATCAAACACCTCCTTAAAGGGCCCGTTTGAAGGGTTTTCACTATTTGCTACCATGTCTGTTTAATCTAAAGTTGCAAAGATGTTTCCAAACTGACTTATTCAGCTGTACAAACTGGTAGAGAGGAGAGACTGGGTGCTAGAACACTTAACCCTTTCCTTCATATAAATGCTTTCCACGCGTTTGTAAACAGAGTAGACCAAGATCTGATTACTCCTATAGAAGTCGTCTGATCAGGGTCTGCTCTGTTGGCTAATGGAATTTGAAAGATCTTTTTCTTTACTTTCTTAAATGGCTAATTATTTCCACTTTTCATGTTTCATTATAACTACTTTGTTAATGAATATTCAGTAGGTATTGAAATTTGGAATAAACATAGAACAGGAATCAAGTTTCTTACATGGATCCGTTCCATTTGCGCTCTGTGTCTATATACATGTACTTTTTTAAACTATTGTTTTTGTTGATGTAATTATTGTTCAAATTCTCAGGGATTTTTTATAGTCAGTTTGAACTGTGCAGTAATTCCTTTTGAAACAAACTAAGTTTTCAAATATTATGCAGGTTATCGTGACCTAATTGCCAGTTGTACATTGTGTGTGTCGGTTTGTGATCAGGATCCTAGATGTTTGACAATTTTAAAATAAAACCATGCAAAGCATAGACTAATTGAATCTAAATAATTATATATGCAATACACAAAATAATGAGCAGGTGACAATTTTAAATTGAACATGGTACTTTCGAATTCATAGTTGTCCTAGCACAAAGTCTGGATCCTGCCTCTAAGTTTCATCGAAATGCATACTATTGACACCAGGACTGTATGTTAATATAGCATAATGCTTTAAAAAGTCCATAACAAGTTTCAAGAGGCATGCTTATGTTTTCTAGTTTGTTTACTTTAAAATGTATTTAGAGAAAAGAATATCAAAAAAGATGAAGAATAAAAAATATTAGAATCTTTTTTCTATTTGCGTTTGGTTGTGACGGGATTCGAACCAGGGACCTAGAGATTCATAGACGCAGCTCTTTCCCCTCGGTCACCGCTTGGGTCCCAATATATAAGTGTTACATGGTTCTATTTAAACGCTACAAAGGTGTGAAAAGCAACAACGACTAGTGAACGTACATACTTAATATGCAAATTATACAGACCCATTTTTCATGAAATCTCCAAGTATAAAATGAATAGATTTTACCAATGACCTACTGTCAATCCAAACGCCTTTGTTCAAACAGCATGGTGTCTTTTTACAACAGAAGTCCGACATAAGGTCGTCGGATTCTGAAAGTTCCATACCCTTCCTGTGGTATTTACAAAAGTCCGGTATGTTGTTGTCGGGTTCTGAGTTAAATGCCCCTTTTGCCTAGTCACTTATGCCCTTTGCAAACAGAGGAGGCCCAGGTAAGAAGGCTTATAAAGAAGTACATGAAATGGACACATAACCGAAGAGAATTATTTGATTATTACAGCCACGGTTGATATTTGATACACTTTCAACATTTTGTGAACTACTATGAAATATCGAACATCAATGGTACTATTTCTAGGGTAGATCAAAATTCAAATGCAGAAATTCGATTCCATTGCGACATTACAATGTTTCCTGATGAATTTAATCAATGGTCGTGCGACGTTGTTGCTAAGATCTGGTTTGAAAGAAATAGAATTTCAAAAATACATGTACGGTAAAACCCCTCTAAACCAGACTTTAAATTCAGTATAAATATCAGTCTTGGAGACAGATGGCAGCTTAATACAAGATGAAAATAATGCAGCAAGTTCCTCGGCATGACTTTCACCCTGCATTCAGCAGCCAGCTGCCTAAAAAGTTTCTAAATTCTTATCTACTAGAAGTCGGGTTAAGAGGGGTTTTACTGTATTGTAAAAGGTGACAAATCTATACTTTTGAATGTATTTCAGAGATTTACAAGTGATACCCTAATTACCCTGGGTATTTTGACAAACACACTTATGCAAATAGTGCAGACCCAGATCAAACACCTCCTTAAAGGGCCCGTTTGAAGGGTTTTCACTATTTGCTACCATGTCTGTTTAATCTAAAGTTGCAAAGATGTTTCCAAACTGACTTATTCAGCTGTACAAACTGGTAGAGAGGAGAGACTGGGTGCTAGAAGACTTAACCCTTTCCTTCATATAAATGCTTTCCACGCGTTTGTAAACAGAGTAGACCAAGATCTGATTACTCCTATAGAAGTCGTCTGATCAGGGTCTGCTCTGTTGGCTAATGGAATTTGAAAGATCTTTTTCTTTACTTTCTTAAATGGCTAATTATTTCCACTTTTCATGTTTCATTATAACTACTTTGTTAATGAATATTCAGTAGGTATTGAAATTTGGAATAAACATAGAACAGGAATCAAGTTTCTTACATGGATCCGTTCCATTTGCGCTCTGTGTCTATATACATGTACTTTTTTAAACTATTGTTTTTGTTGATGTAATTATTGTTCAAATTCTCAGGGATTTTTTATAGTCAGTTTGAACTGTGCAGTAATTGCTTTTGAAACAAACTAAGTTTTCAAATATTATGCAGGTTATCGTGACCTAATTGCCAGTTGTACATTGTGTGTGTCGGTTTGTGATCAGGATCCTAGATGTTTGACAATTTTAAAATAAAACCATGCAAAGCATAGACTAATTGAATCTAAATAATTATATATGCAATACACAAAATAATGAGCAGGTGACAATTTTAAATTGAACATGGTACTTTCGAATTCATAGTTGTCCTAGCACAAAGTCTGGATCCTGCCTCTAAGTTTCATCGAAATGCATACTATTGACACCAGGACTGTATGTTAATATAGCATAATGCTTTAAAAAGTCCATAACAAGTTTCAAGAGGCATGCTTATGTTTTCTAGTTTGTTTACTTTAAAATGTATTTAGAGAAAAGAATATCAAAAAAGATGAAGAATAAAAAATATTAGAATCTTTTTTCTATTTGCGTTTGGTTGTGACGGGATTCGAACCAGGGACCTAGAGATTCATAGACGCAGCTCTTTCCCCTCGGCCACCGCTTGGGTCCCAATATATAAGTGTTACATGGTTCTATTTAAACGCTACAAAGGTGTGAAAAGCAACAACGACTAGTGAACGTACATACTTAATATGCAAATTATACAGACCCATTTTTCATGAAATCTCCAAGTATAAAATGAATAGATTTTACCAATGACCTACTGTCAATCCAAACGCCTTTGTTCAAACAGCATGGTGTCTTTTTACAACAGAAGTCCGACATAAGGTCGTCGGATTCTGAAAGTTCCATACCCTTCCTGTGGTATTTACAAAAGTCCGGTATGTTGTTGTCGGGTTCTGAGTTAAATGCCCCTTTTGCCTAGTCACTTATGCCCTTTGCAAACAGAGGAGACCCAGGTAAGAAGGCTTATAAAGAAGTACATGAAATGGACACATAACCGAAAAGAATTATTTGATTATTACAGCCACGGTTGATATTTCGATACACTTTCAACATTTTGTGAACTACTATGAAATATCGAACATCAATGGTACTATTTCTAGGGTAGATCAAAATTCAAATGCAGAAATTCGATTCCATTGCGACATTACAATGTTTCCTGATGAATTTAATCAATGGTCGTGCGACGTTGTTGCTAAGATCTGGTTTGAAAGAAATAGAATTTCAAAAATACATGTACGGTAAAACCCCTCTAAACCAGACTTTAAATTCAGTATAAATATCAGTCTTGGAGACAGATGGCAGCTTAATACAAGATGAAAATAATGCAGCAAGTTCCTCGGCATGACTTTCACCCTGCATTAAGCAGCCAGCTGCCTAAAAAGTTTCTAAATTCTTATCTACTAGAAGTCGGGTTAAGAGGGGTTTTACTGTATTGTAAAAGGTGACAAATCTATACTTTTGAATGTATTTCAGAGATTTACAAGTGATACCCTAATTACCCTGGGTATTTTGACAAACACACTTATGCAAATAGTGCAGACCCAGATCAAACACCTCCTTAAAGGGCCCGTTTGAAGGGTTTTCACTATTTGCTACCATGTCTGTTTAATCTAAAGTTGCAAAGATGTTTCCAAACTGACTTATTCAGCTGTACAAACTGGTAGAGAGGAGAGACTGGGTGCTAGAAGACTTAACCCTTTCCTTCATATAAATGCTTTCCACGCGTTTGTAAACAGAGTAGACCAAGATCTGATTACTCCTATAGAAGTCGTCTGATCAGGGTCTGCTCTGTTGGCTAATGGAATTTGAAAGATCTTTTTCTTTACTTTCTTAAATGGCTAATTATTTCCACTTTTCATGTTTCATTATAACTACTTTGTTAATGAATATTCAGTAGGTATTGAAATTTGGAATAAACATAGAACAGGAATCAAGTTTCTTACATGGATCCGTTCCATTTGCGCTCTGTGTCTATATACATGTACTTTTTTAAACTATTGTTTTTGTTGATGTAATTATTGTTCAAATTCTCAGGGATTTTTTATAGTCAGTTTGAACTGTGCAGTAATTGCTTTTGAAACAAACTAAGTTTTCAAATATTATGCAGGTTATCGTGACCTAATTGCCAGTTGTACATTGTGTGTGTCGGTTTGTGATCAGGATCCTAGATGTTTGACAATTTTAAAATAAAACCATGCAAAGCATAGACTAATTGAATCTAAATAATTATATATGCAATACACAAAATAATGAGCAGGTGACAATTTTAAATTGAACATGGTACTTTCGAATTCATAGTTGTCCTAGCACAAAGTCTGGATCCTGCCTCTAAGTTTCATCGAAATGCATACTATTGACACCAGGACTGTATGTTAATATAGCATAATGCTTTAAAAAGTCCATAACAAGTTTCAAGAGGCATGCTTATGTTTTCTAGTTTGTTTACTTTAAAATGTATTTAGAGAAAAGAATATCAAAAAAGATAAAGAATAAAAAATATTAGAATCTTTTTTCTATTTGCGTTTGGTTGTGACGGGATTCGAACCAGGGACCTAGAGATTCATAGACGCAGCTCTTTCCCCTCGGCCACCGCTTGGGTCCCAATATATAAGTGTTACATGGTTCTATTTAAACGCTACAAAGGTGTGAAAAGCAACAACGACTAGTGAACGTACATACTTAATATGCAAATTATACAGACCCATTTTTCATGAAATCTCCAAGTATAAAATGAATAGATTTTACCAATGACCTACTGTCAATCCAAACGCCTTTGTTCAAACAGCATGGTGTCTTTTTACAACAGAAGTCCGACATAAGGTCGTCGGATTCTGAAAGTTCCATACCCTTCCTGTGGTATTTAAAAAAGTCCGATATATTGTTGTCGGATTCTGAGTTAAATGCCCCTTTTGCCTACACACTTATATATATAGGCTACTCTTTCTTTCTTTTTTTCTTTACTTTCTTACAGTAGTACAATGATCAGATGGCGTTGTTTACAAAATAGTACGTATGTAAACACAGAAAATTAACGATAAATTAAATGCGACATAATGTATAGGTTAATCCAGTTGACTACATAACCACTACACCACTGCTTCCTATCCTAATATATACATTCCACATTTGTATTGTCCTGTTTTATTAACCTGTCAAATTATACGCTTGCTGAACACGCCATATATAGCTTCGGTTGATATCGATTGTTTCCGCTAATAAAAGCTTTCCTACTTGGCTTATTCAAGTAACCTGTATATTTATTGTGAATCTCGTGAAAAACGTTTGAAACACAGGTTTACCCAAGCTAAATATACCCTTTCAGTGACGTAGGAATATTCAAATTTGACAGGTTAATAAAACAGGACAATACTTATCGATAATTTTCTGTGTTTACATTCACACTGTTTTGTAAACAACGCCATCTGATCGTTGTACTACTGTAAATGGCTACTAATTGCCACTTTTCATATTTCATTGTAACTATTTTGTCCATAAATATTCAGTATGTATTGAAATTTGGAATAAACATAGAACAGGGAAAGGGTTCTATTCGTAAACGGTCCTTATGCAGACGACACAGAGTGTATCCAATTATCCAAAAGTGCTTTGCTAAGAGGTGCATATGTTGTAGTAACATTTCTTGTAATTCCACTATAAAATCTACAGTTAATGGTAGAACATTTAATGTCAAGATAAACTCAGACGTTGATTGTACTACTACTAACGTTATTTATGTTTTAACTTGAAACGCGCCTAGTTGCGGTATACAGTACGTAGGACAAACAGGACGTGCTTTGAAAACTCGATTTCGTGAGCATGCATATCAGTGTCGAAATCGTAAACTAAACAATTTTTTATACCAACACTTTCGGAAATCTGGCCATTCTTTTAAAGATGTTTTAGTACAAATTGTTGAGCATATAACATACGATAAGGAGGCGACTAGTAGCTTTAAATCGAAAGCTAGATTTATATCTGAATTAAATTGGATCAAAAAATTGCAAACACCTTTTCCTTTAGGACTGAATGATAATATTTACCAGACTGGAAATATTTCAAAAGAACCAGATATAGATATTTTTTCAATTTTTTCTATTAGAAAACGCAAATCTCGATCGCATGGCATTCGCAAGAATGGTAATGTTAAACGAAAATCTCGTTTGAAATTGACTCTTCTTGATCTACATACTTTACGCCTAATTTCGGGTAAACATGCCATGCTTTCTAGACTTTCCTCCTTATCTATATGTTCATTAAAAGAAATTGACGAGCAAGCCGATAAAATTATTTTTCGATCAGATCCTCTCATAGGAACTGCTAGTTTGATACAAAGCTTTACTCTACATGTTCTCAGACCGCACATCGACACATTATCTGAACACCAAAGATTCTTCTTGAAAATTCCTTTTATTAATAAAGGTATTGATTTTATTGACCTACAAAGTATTTTTAGAGACAAAAATGTAATTGACACTATTCCTAAATACTTTAAAAATACAGAACCACCTATCATCTGCTACAAATATAACAAACCCATCAGAAATACAATTTTCAACTACAATAAAATTGTGGCCGACCTTAATATTAATGATAATATTCCTGATAATTGAGATTGCGCCACCTCAAAATTTTGCTATTCTCCGGCTGGTCATGTGATTACTGGTAATTTTGAGATAATTAAAGATAAACGTCTACGATCTCTTTTGAATAAAGGTCCCAAATATAGAATACCATCCTTGATAGATTTTAACTCTTGTCGAGTTCAGATTGCGGAGGCTTTACAAAATTTTAGTATTAAATGGTGTCGAAGAGAACATGTTGAGTCTACTGCCCTTTCTTGTTGGAAAAAACTAATTTTTGATATAATTGATAAACGCATTTCCTTTTACAGCTCTAATAAACACCTTCTTCCACCTAAACCTAGAACTTCATTTAGACATCTTAAAAAGGGTTTGCAGGATTTCCATTCAAAATACGTTTTTGTTCCTGCTGATAAGGCATCAAATAATGTGATTATTATTTGACGATTACATTATATCGATGTCTTGAAGCAGGAAATTACTAATACCAAGTCATACATTTCAGTTACCACTGACGAAAAGACCATCATTTCAGACCATGTCAAAAAGTGTGAACAATTTGGAACCGATATTAAAATTACACAACATAAACTTCCTACTATGTATTGGTTACCAAAACTACATAAAAAACCATATAAAGCGCGTTTCATTGCAAATTCTAGTTCATGTACAACTACTAAATTGTCTATACTTTTGACTTCTTGCTTAACGAAGGTAAAGGAACATTTAAAATTTTACTGTGATAAGACTTATGAAAATTCTGGAATAAATCTCTTCTGGTCTATTAAGAACTCTTCAGAAGTCTTAAACAAACTTAAGAACAAAAGGTATCCTGCATCCACTGTAAGCACGTACGACTTTTCTACTCTGTACACAACTCTTCCTCATGTTTTAATTAAGGATAAGCTTACTAACTTGATCCAGAAAGTATTTGCCCGAGAAAAAACATCATTCTTGGCATGTAATGCTGAAAAAGCTTTCTTTACTGACGAGCCGAGCAAATGAAGTATTACACCAATTGGACTTGCTCAGAAGTTTGCGAAGCACTAACCTTTCTTTTGGACAACATATTTGTACGTTATGGGAATGCTATATACCGTCAGGTAATTGGTATTCCCATGGGTACGAATTGTGCACCACTTGTCGCAGATTTGTTTTTGTACTGCTATGAGAGAGATTTCATGTTGAGTTTGAATCCTCAATCACAAGAAGATGTTATAAAAGCCTTCAATGATACTTGTCGATATTTGGATGATATTTTTAACTTAGATAACCCTTTCTTTAATGCTCTGATTCCTACAATTTATCCTAAAGAACTCAAATTGAATAAAGCTAACCCGTCCGACAATTATGCAGCGTTTCTTGACCTAGACCTTAAAATTAATAATGGAATGATTTCTTCTAAAATATATGACAAAAGAGATGATTTTGATTTTAATATTGTAAATTTTCCTCATCTTGACGGGGATGTTCCCCGTGCTCCATCTTACGGGGTTTATATATCTCAACTTATTCGTTTTGCTAGAGCTTGTTCATCTATTGACGATTTTAACAGTCGAAATCTCATTTTAACTGAAAAACTGCTTAAACAAGGATATAGATACCATAAACTAAGAAAAACTTTCTCTAAATTTTACTATCGAAATCTCTCGCTTATTGGCAAGTACAAATGTAATCTCAAGGTACTTTTGCGACACGGTATTTCACATCCTGAATTTTATGGTGATGTGATTTACAAACTTCGTAGAATTATTGGACATACCCATTTTCTCACTTTGTTCATCAAATATATAAAACAATTCATTAAAAAGGGATATGATCCTGTATTATTACAACATACTGCATGTTTGGTTGTGAACCCTTTTACAGTTGGCAATCACGCTGGCCTCTTTGCATGTACGCCGACAAGAAAGGTTTAGTACTCTATGAAGGCGACCTCTTAAATCCAGAAATGGAAGGAGAACGTCGGATATCTGTACTATTTCATTTTTGTCGTACCCTTTATTACTTTTCTACAGTTACTCTGTTTGCAGCTCAATCATTGAGTACACTAGCGATAGGTGGATACAGTATGTTCAATTAAATGTTTTTTTGTTATACATGCACTTTACCACTGTATTTGCTGTCGCGGTTGTTGTAGATTAGTCGGAGAGGGGATACGTTTATTTACACTGTTTGTCTTTTAGGATGGGATGGAATAAGGGTGAGGTTGGGCGCCCATAAACCGGTTTAAACCCCCGGTGACTTTTGTCACTGACCGTTCCAAGGCGGTACTTCCATCTTCCTCCTATTGAATGTTTGTTTTGTCTTTGTGCGTCTCTTGTTGTTTTTTCTACCCATGTACATTTGCTGTTTCCTTGTGTTGCTGTTCGGGCGAGTGTTTGTTCTGTATGTGGTATTTCCTGCATGACTCATTTTTGTACTTTTAAGGAAATTTGGGTTTTTATAAATCAGACATTTCTTGCATGTGTTTGGTACTGACCAAGTAATGGTCAGAATCATCCGGGGTCCAGTCTAGACCTACAGTGTTCTCATTCAACGATAATGGTGAAATCATTAATTCTATTATGCTAAGTACGACTTGACTTGACCCTTACTTTCAAATAACGGAGTGATGGCTCTTTACTACATAAACTATCAATTTTGGCTCTATTGGCACAAAGTGGCAAGATGAGCTATTGGAATCGCCCTGTATGTGACATGTTCATAAAACAATTCTTTAAATGTCTTCCAAACTACTGACATGGTTTTCAGAAAAATCCACGGCAAAAAATCAATATGATATATATTATGTCCGAAACCTTCAGTACTGTCAGTACTTTGATTAATGCATCAGTGTCGCGTAGGATTGTTGCTATTGGTGCGCTTGTCTATATCACTGATATATTTGGACAGCTTACAGCAGATCCATTGTGTATAACCTTTAACCTTTTCCTCCATCTGTTTCTTACTTTCTAAATGGCTACAAAGTTCCGCCTTACGTATTTCATTAATACTATATTGCCCATGAATATTCAGTAGGTATTGAAATTCGGAATAAACATAGAACAGGGAAAGGTTTAATTGACAGGGCGCACTTTAACAGAGAACCAGACCAGTAACTTATAGACAAAAATAGCGGACACTGGTCAGAATGTTCTTACAGGGGCCGTATATTCTGTTTGTAATGGCGTCTAGAGAGGTCTCTCTGAGGTAAAGGGTAAAAAATGGATTTGCATACATAATTATTTGACATAACACACGTTTTACACTTGATAACGAGTTTCTAACGTTGGCCAACTGTATAATTTATATATAAAGGAGTGAATATATTTATATAAAATATTTTATTAAAATATACTGGTCTTTTCTAAAATAAAAATATCTGATTTTCAAAAGATATCAATTTTTACAAAAAAAATATCAGATTTCTATAATTTTTAGATTAAATCCTTGTTATTATGTTTTGTTTCCGAATTTTCGGTCAATCAATATATAATTCCTGGTTGAAAGAGTTAAATTCTAGTCACTAGTATATTTCTGTGATTTCCCAGCTGCCTATTGTCGCCATTCATTTACATTAGCATTTACATCAAAGATATGCTAAACATGACAGCTACCATACACTAGTGTCTAGAGTTTGTCAGCAGTCATCTGGTCTATATATCAGGTATGCCAAACACTAATATTCCTACCTGGGTCGACAAAACTGCTTAAATCTTTACCTCATGAATACCCACGTAAGAAGTAATGACATTATGAATATTAATCAGATGAAATTGTATAATGGCCTAATGATCATACGAATGTTTGGCCATTGCAGAAACTGTATAATCAGATCTATATTATTCCATAAGCAAACAGAGCGGGTTCTGATCATAGGCAATCAGAATGTACTGTTGATTGTTTTGTATTTCTTACTGTTGCATTTAATGTGTTTTATCTATTTGTTTTGATATTTTTTATAGATTTTGTGATATATTTATATATAGTTCCCGTTTGTAATTAAATTCATCTTTCTTTCTATTTTATCTGTTGATGGAGTCTCACTAATGCGGCCACATACTTTATTAACACATGGGTTTAAAAAGCAGATGGTTTATTTAATGCAGGGCAAAAGTAATACAGAAAGCTCCTACGGGAGCTTTCTGTATTACTTTTGTCCTGCATTAAACAACCACCTGTTTTAAAAATCAAGAATTAGAATTATTCTGAGTGTTCGTATTAACAGCAGCGTACGTATAACTAATTCAGAATGTACTATTATAATAGGGTTTGCCGTTTGCTCCTTTTCCCCGTTGAACGAAAAGTCTTCTAATTTAGATTTTGAAGCAGATTTCTATCTATTTCCTGACCATTTTCTAATTCAATAATGTACTCAGGGTGTCACACATTTTGAATCCTGTTGAGATGCCAAATCACCAGATTCTAGATTCGGACAGTAATGTCTGCACAGTTCACATTAATATGTGTATATTTAACGAATGTCATATTTCAAGATATGTCAAGAAACTGGTCTTTAAACACCGAAAACAAAGCGAGTCTGTTCTCCCAGGCTGATAAGAACTATGGGAAATATAAGTTTTGTTATTATGTTCGTTGCTTCTAAAATGTAAATTGCTAATTCTATAATTTGGTTGTAAATAGAGGAAATTGGTATTATTAAATACAGTAGAGTCTCGATAAAACGACCACTTAATTTTTACCATGGAATTCTTTGAACATAGATGGTTCCTTAATGCAGGGCCAAGGTAATGCAGTAAACTTCCTATATGAGCTTTCTGTATAACTTTTGCCCCGCATTAAGCTACCGTATGCTTAAAAATCAGTATTTTACTTCTTTAGACAGGTCGTATTAGAGATTTTACTGCATAATGAAATTGGCGTAAAAGTCAGATTAGGTACATCAGCTGTATTATAAGGTTTTTCGTGAACTATTTCAGTGTAACTACAAGGTGACACTAAATTGCCAGTAATTAATCCCTTTACTATATAGATATGCATTTGAAGGCTTTTGCAAACTCATTAGTGCTCAGACAAAACAGTCTACGATCCATATCAGAGGGATCCTGAAGGAACACACTGATCAGGGTCTGCACTGTTTGCTGAACCGATCAATGCCAATGGCTTATATTTTGTTAGCTGTGGCCACCCCAATTGACGAATTCCGAAGTATGATCTGGACGGGTTAACCTTGAATAATATAGGAATTAATGGGTTAAAGTTACGTCAAGGTATATTTCACTAACAGACCATGTACAGTAAAACCCATATAACACGGAATTTCAGTTAAGACGAATTTAGTTCTTTTTAGGCCAATGACTGCTTAATGCAGGATGAAGTTCATACAGAAAGCTCCTGTGGAAGCTTTCTGCATGATTTTCACCCTTCATTAAGCTGCCGGCATTGATACTAATTTGAGGGATTTTACTGTATTTTCAAATTGTGCTCAACATATATATTCTGTCTCTTTTCCTATACATGCAATATGCGACCCACTATCCAGTTTGTATAACTCATAAAACTTACATTTACCCGTAACCTGCTGAAAAATTAAAACTGCACACCCTTTCTGAATATTAATTAAACAAAATTGCATCAAACTTTATCAGTGAAGAAAATAATTGTTAAAACAAACAGTGCAGGACATGAGCAAATGGCTCCCTAAGGAACCCTTTGATCTGGGTCTACACTGTTTGCAAATATCTTATATACTCGTTTCCCGCATTTTAAGGGTTAAAGAACGATGAAGCAATGTCAAATCAACCGTGGTTCGACGATTCCGATGGTGCAAACCAGCGCTATAGATTACGATGCGTACACAAATAACTCCACCAAACCCTATACTGTGACCACTATTTAGAATTATCTTCAAAGGGCGATTCTAAAGAGTGGCCACAGTACAGTGTTTGGTGGAGAAATAAAGGAGCTATGCTTGAAAATATCTAAATTTACGCATCTTATCAGGGGCTCTGATTGCAATGAAGTTGTTTTGTGAACTGTGCAAAACTGACCTGATTAATCATACTTAAGAAAAGAAACGTTGCGTAAAAAGTGCCTCTTAACCAAACTGGATGTGGTGGGACATTGTAAAAGCGATCAAATTAAGAGGTTATTATCATAAACAGTCTGGTTTTGACAATTATAAGATACGGGGGGAAGTGCATTAAAGATGTAACTAAAGAATCCAAGCAACCGTATCGGACAAACTAGTTATATAAACAATGCCCACTGTAATCTCATGACTAGTCCGTACGTATATATACCAATGTATTGATAAGAATAAAATCGCTGGTACCATTTTTCTGTACCTCTCAAAAGCTTTCGATTTAGTAAACCATCCTTTATTATTAGAATAATTAAAAAATGTATGAGATGGGTCCTTCGGCAGTTTTGGTTCTCATCATATTAATATCACAGACTTTAACCCTTCGCTTACTATTCACGTCAATATACCTACCTGTAAATAGTGAAGACCCAGATGAGACAGCTCCTGCAGTAGCTGTCTCATCAGGGTCTGCACTATTTACAAGTTGATTGTGCAACCAGTGCACTCCACAGCAGTGATTGCACAGCGAAATACTTGTACACAGTGAAGATATATGTAATTATACAACAGGGCATGGGTAAAGAAGGAGAGATGTATTTTAAAATTCACCAAGAGAAGGGTTAACACACACATGCTTCGGTGCTATTCTGATGTTCTTCAGGGTATTGTTGTGGGTCCCTTACTATTCTTAATATTCATCAACGATCTTGACCTTGTCACAAAGTACTCTGTAGCTTTGGCATCTTTGTAGATAACACCAAACTCTCGGTTCATAGCTTGTCACTCGACTGTGGTAATAAATATCAAATAGGTGACCGTTTGAACATTGACTTTGAGTGTAATCTGAATCACATGGCTATATATGTAGAAAAAACCAAAACAGTGCACCTATCGTCTAAGCAAATAGTAAGTATAACTCAACATCTTGCAACCACTCTAGAATTAAAAGCGATAAGATCGTCTGTAGTACTGAAGAGGAAGTGTTATTGATAGCCTACTGTCTTGGAGAAAATCATGTTGACGTTGTCTTGAAAATTAATGTACTTATTTTCTGTATTTATAATCTTGCACCAAATTATATCTGTCTGTTCCAGGAAATAAATTGTATTAACCATAAATATGCGAGAACCGAGTAGATAAGACCTTTGCAAACAGTTTAGACCCAGATCAAAGAGCCCCCGAGAGAGCCATATGATCAGAGTCTGCACCGTTTGTCATACAAATCAGTTTCGATAGCAACAACTGTTGGTACATTCTTTTGTTTAACTAATATTCAGAAAGAGAGGAGCCGGTTTTAATTTATCAACAGATTAAATATTGATACATACACTCTGCCATATCTTGATTACTGCTGTATAGATTGGGGGAAATTGCAACGTATCACTTGAAGATAAAATAATCAGATTTAAAAAACGACCTGCAAGGCGTATACTTGATAAATACACTTCAATCTCATCTACGACACTGTTCACAGAACTCATTAGTTCAACATGCCATGTGAAATAGTATATATTTTTCAACGAGTGGTGTACTGAATATCTGAATTGTTCACGCCTACTTCTGATGTCTAAGACAAAACCGTACAATCTACATCCAAGTTTTAGCTTCATCTACCGAAGCCTAACACCGAACCTATTAGAAAATAAGAAAAAAACATTTGCTTATTCTGATGCAGTTATGAGGAATAATTTCACAAGTTATGTCAATAACGCTAATACAATTCATTACTTCAAAGGGCTTAACTTGCAATGGTACAAAACATAAAAATACTAATTAATACCACAGGTCTTGCATCCCCTTTTTGTAGTCATTTTGTTCTGTTCAGCTAATCTATATAGTATTTTAAATTTATTTTCGAGGGTTTAATGGATGATATTTATCAAAGGAATTCTCTCGTTAAAGTCTTTATTATTAATTATACAAATAAATTATTATTACTATTATGCCGGGTATGGGTCTAAAATATTTGCAAATGGAGCAGTTCAAAGGAAACTATATGTTTATGATTTTTACTATATCAGATTTTTATCAATCAATGATTTTTAGTATATCAGAAAGCTATTAGCGTAGTTGAATCGTTAAATAATTGCAATTACAGCTGTGCTATTGACTAGTTTCAGAGTGTGGCGTGCTTATGTAATATTTGTCTGAATCCGATATCACAAAAATCGGATAACTGAAGGAAAGCACGATGGTTTTAACAGACTCGTATTATTGCCATAAGCGATAAACGATGCAAGCTAGCCCTGATCCAAGCTAGTTGAAACAGAGGTCCAGATAAGATGCGTAAATTTAAACATTTTCAAGAATATCTTCTTATTTCCCAACAAAACTCTATACTGTAATCACTCTTTAGATCGTCTCTCCGAGACGATTCTAAAGAGTGGTCACAATATAGGGTTTGGTTGGGGGAAACGACGATTTCAGTATTTAGGTACGCGCCTTTATCTGTAGCTCTGTTCAATTCAGTAGAACCGCTTTAAAGCCACCACGGTATAAGTAAATACATGTATACAGATGGCTGCCTATTGAATGACGAAAGTTATGCAGAAAGCTCCCATAAGAGCTTTCTGCATAACTTTCGTCCTGCATTTTGCATTTAACGTGTGACTGAAATGTTTCTTTATCGATTATTACAATCCATTCTCTTGAATGTTATGAACTCTAGCATGAAATAGAAGACTCCAAAACTATAATTCATTTTTGATGGTCATGCCGCTTCGACTGATTATCTTATTTACACAAATACTTGCACGATTGTGTTTACAGTTATTTACACGATTGTGTTTACTTAGTTATTTACACTGTTGTGTTTTACAGTTTTTTATACGTTTGTGTTTACACATCTATTCACACAACTGTCTTTACACAAACAATAATTATATGCACTATATTGTGTTTATACAATCATTTACACGATTGCGTTCACACATTTTCTTACACGAATGTGATGACTCAGTTATTTAGTATATTTACAGTTATAAATCGTAGTTCTTAAACCTGCATTGCCCAAATGCATCATATTTGTTTTAAGCCAATGCCTAATTGGCTTTCAATGAGGGCATTCGTGCTCCACTTTCAATAATCTTTCAACGTTTGCTTGCAAGTAATTTTCTGTCCACGAGCATTTTCTGAAAATGCAAGAAGCTTGTTGACCTCTTGGCATACAAACACTCGACTAATCTGCATCACTCGCTCGGGTTTACCACAATCAATACAACAGATAATGTAAACAAATACGATTAGACCGAAATAGTCTCGTTGATTGTTCCAATCACCGCAAAAACATACATACTTCTTGTTGTCCATGATTCGCTCATACAGCGTTAACAAAGCAATAACAATCACTTAGTAATAATATGTAATAACATAAAGCTGTAGAAAAGTGGTATACATGTACAGTAAAACCCCTCTAAACCGGAATTCTAGTTGAGAATCATTTAGATACTTTAACTCATTCCCCCATAGGCTATTTTTAGATTCAACCTCTTTTATTAAATCTACCAAAAAGGAACATTTATTAGAGAAAAGGAAAGTTTTAGAATTGTGTAGTTCTGAAACAATTGTCATAAATAGAGGATTTTGCACCTATGGAGCAAACAGTTTCCAACAGTGACTTTTACAGAGAGGCGTCAACATGAGGGAATGGGTTAAGACAGGTGACTGCTTAATGCAGGGTAAGAGTCCTGCCGAAAGTTCCTAGAGGAGATGTTTGCATGACTTTCACCCTGCATTAAGCTGTAATCTGTCTCCAAGACCGATATTGATACTAAATTGACCGTCCGGTTTAGAGGGGTTCTACTGTATATTAGCCCATACCGCTCTGTGAAAAAATAGTCTACTCAGTATTGGACTTAGTATAATTATGTCTCCCCCCATAATTATATGGGGAGACATATTGTTTTCGTGAGAGTTGTCTGTCTGTCTGTCTGTCCGTCCGTCCGTCCGTCCGTCTGTCCGTCACACTTTTTGTCCGGACGATAACTTCAATATGCCTGATGCAAGTTTACTGAAACTTCATATATAGAAAGAGCATAATGAGAGGAAGTGTCATGCACAAGGTCAATAACTCTGGCTTCTCTAATATAGGAGTTATTGCCCCTTGTAAAAAAAATTCACACTTTTTTGTCCGGACGATAACTCCTATTTGACTCATGCCATTGGATTGAAACTTCATATATGGAAAGATCATGACGAGAGGAAGTGTCATGCACAAGGTCCATAACTCTGGCTTCACTAACATTGGAGTTATTGCCCTTTGTAAAAAATATCACAATTTTTTGTCCGGACAATAACTTCAATATGCCTGATGCCAGTTGATTGAAACTTCATATATGGAAAGAGCATAATGAGAGGAAGTGTCATGCTGAAGGTACATAACTCTGGCTTCACTAATATAGGAGTTATTGCCCCTTGTAAAAAAATCACACTTTTTTGTCCGGACGATCTTCTATATGGCTCATGCCATTGGATTGAAACTTCATATATGGAAAGATCATAACGAGAGGAAGTGTCATGCACAAGGTCCATAACTCTGGCTTCACTAATATTGGAGTTATTGCCCTTTGTAAAAAAAATCACGATTTTTTTGTCCGGATGATTACTCCTATGTGACACATGCCATTGGAGTGAAACTTCATACATGGAACGATCATGATAAGAGAAAGTGTCATGCATAAGATCCTTAACTCGAGCTTCAATAAATTTAGAGTTATTGCCCCTTGTACATTTGTTTGATTCTTTCTTGTCCGGACGATAACTCCTACATGGCTCTTGTCATCGTATTGAAACTTCATACATGGAAAGAGCATGATGAGAGAAAGTGTCATGAACAAGGGCCATAATTCTGGCTTCAATACTTTTGGAGTTATTGCCCTTTGTTACATTTTTTGTCCGATCAATAACTCCTGTTCGACTGATGCTATTGGAATGACATTTTATTTTTGGAAAGAGCATGATGAAAGTAAGTGTCATGCACAAGGGCCATAAATCTGGTAATACTGGTATCAGTATTTTGGAGTTATTAGCTGTTATCATTTTCTTCTTGAAAAATGTAGTGTGGAAAACGCATAATGAGGGGAAGTATCATTCATCAAGACCATAACATTTTTAGTGATTTCCCTTTACATATTGTTTTTATTAGAGGGGAGACATCCGTTTTTGTGACAAAAACCTCTAGTTTTAACTACTTCCGATTCGATCGAGGCTTTGAGAAACCCTTGCCCGAGTGTCCGATAGCTTGGATCCCAAAGAGACGTTGATTTAATGACAGATTATGTTGTACGAATTAAGATTAATAAGCAATTAACACAATCATGCCCTGCTGAAAAATGGTACCTGCACAACCTCTGGCTTGCTACAATATTTACTTACTTTCGAATCGTCAAAACATTTGAAAAAAATTACCAAGTGTCAAACAGCTGGGACCCAGATAAGACACAGAGTTACTCGACGTCTCATCTGGGTCGGTCAAAAGTGTTTGTCAATTCCAGTCTTGTTTCTCTTAGCATGTGATGGGTTAAAGTGTGTTAGTTATGTGAGCTTAACAGAGGCACCACAAAACACATTTTTATTTTTTCTTAGTTTTCATATACATGTATCACAGATTGCAGTGTGCATCGTCAATCTTTGTAACTATATCCAGAGGTCTAGATACGATGCGTAAATTAAAACATTTTCAAGAATAACTCCTTTATTTCTACACCAAGAGACGATTCTAAAGAGTGGTCACAACATAGGGTTTGGTGGGAAAATGACGATTTTATTATTTGAGAACCTGTTACTCTGTATAACCAAACGTGTCGTGTTCGTTCCGTTGTTTGCATCCGAGCCACCAAGTCTGTGTTGCATTATATTTGTTTACAAACCTGGGTAACATTATTAGCAATTACTTTTACCTCTGTTTAACCCCACCCTTGGTTTATTCTTTGTTTAGTCTATTGATGTTGGATCCTCGGACCAATTTATATCATTTTGCTATGCGTATTCTGATTAATGCAATATATAAGATAAACAAATATGAATTCCTTCCTTCACTTGCTCTTGCTGGTGTTCTCAGGCGAGAATCAGTTTTGAGGTTGTTGCTCTATACAGTCAACTGCTCCCTTAACTATTTAGTTCATGAATATAATAAATGAAATAATTACATAATTAGTAACTATTTTTATAACAAATGCATTTTGACAGTGACAGAAACTGTAGACTCCGATCTATACCTTTTCATGGGCAAAGTAAGTTAACATTGGGTCTACTCTGTTTGCAAGGACGTGAAAATGCATTTCTACTAGGCAAACGGTTAACTCTTTTGCCAACAATCAATTTTCGTCTGCCAATATTGTCGTTTGCTTTAAGTTTCGGATTGTACTTGTTTTATCCCCCCCCCCCCAAACATAATAGGGGTGTCAAAAATGGACCCCGAATAGACGCCGAGTTACTTGGAGTCTTATCTAGTTCCAATCTATTTCAAAGGTCATCACTGAATGGACTATAACATCAAGCCTTTTCAGTCGCTTTCTGGCGAACCCGTTCCCTTCATATAAGCGCCCTTTGCAAACAGAGTAGACCCAGATCAGACGGCTCCTGTAGACGGATCCGTTTGCTAATGGAATATTTAATAGATATGTTTCTTTCATTTCTCTGTCTCTTCCCAGTCTCTGTCTGTCCTCAGGATCACGTCGATTGTATGTTTGAATAAATAAGCAATTTAACTCCCTGGATATTTATGGCAGACTTCACTAATTATGAACATTAACTCATTACAGTAGAACATGTCCTAAGCGGCCATTTATTTATTGAATGTAGGAGTCATAAAAACAGGGGTTTGCTTAGTGCAGGGCAAAAGTAATACAGAAAGCTCCTATAGGAGCTTTCTGTATTACTTTTGACCTGCATGAAGCTACCACCTTTATTACAAACCGCATTTTGATGACTGATTAAGACCGGTTCTACTGTACATGTATGTTATATTGTTATTTAAAACAAACAAATGCATGGCTGTGTCAAATAGTATAGAATCAAAATGTCCAGATATTTCATAAGAAAACAAAACAGACTCTATTCAGGGGCCGTCTGATCTGGGTCTACTCTGTCGGTAAATGTGTTAAAAGGGCGTCTCTGTATCAGGTAAAGGGTTAATATAAAACATGGCCAAGAAGTAGGTCAAGAACAATAACAAAGTCCATGGTCATTTACAAATTTTCATGGCAAAAGACATCCTTCCAAACATTATAATCGAATTAATCCTTCTGCTGCAATCCGCCACCTAACTCGCATTTGCAAACAGCTGGGAGCCAGATAAGATGCCGAGTTATTCGGCGTCTCATCGGTATCAACGCTATTTGACACCCGGTTAGCAGTTTCCCAAAAGCTTGATTGAATCGGAAGTAGTCAAAATTGCACAGGATTCAAATTTAAGAGGAATTCTTTTCACAACAGTGTAAAGATTACGATCAATTAAAGCACAGCTGCAACAATTGCATTGTGGACATTTGTTTATCCTTGGAATTTCTGGAAGTGGTGTTAATAGGTATAGTTAAATACAATGTATCATCTTTTGATTCTTGAAATAAAGAAATCGCAATAATTCTAAAAATAAGTTTCACTTTCAGTTTAATTATCTTATACAGTAAAACCTCTCTATAGCAAGCATTTAATTAATTAACATACGAGTCTTTAACTCTTTTGCCTCCAACTTTTGCCGTCTGCAACAATTTTCATTTTTCTCTATACCCTTCATTTTTGTTTCAAAACCAGTCATAGTAACAAACAATTTGGATCCTGATAAGACGCCGAATTATTCGGCGTTTCATCTGGACCCAAACCGTTTGCATAGGTAATCACAGATGCAACATTGGCAGATTAACCCATAACCTCATAGGCTATTTTTAGACCCAACATCTTTGAATAAATCTATTGAAAAGAAGCATTAACTAGAGAAAAGGAAATTTTAGAATTCTGTAGTTTGAAACCATTGTAATAAATAGAGCATTTGCTCCTACGGGAGCAAATGCTCTATTTATCACAATGATTTCACAAAGTGACTTTTACAGAGTCGTCAAACGCAATCCATATGAGGGAATGGGTTTAGCGTTAAAGGCAGATAATTGCTTAATGCAGAACAAAAGCTGATATGCATAAAACTCCTAGAGGATATTTCTGCAAGATATTTTACTTCATTTGATGCTACAACTTGTCTTCAAGGCTTCAATTATATCTCATTTTGGCGGTGGTTTTACAAGGAGGTTACTGCATATAAACAGTAAATCAGGTGGAGGCAGGGTCAAGTATGGTTTCCACATGCATTTAAAACTACCACCTGTGTTTCTAAGTGCAACATTAGCACTTTTTTATGTGAACATGTCTGAAGATTAATATTCTTTACACGTGTAGCATGCAGGATGTACAACTGTTTTCTAATTCAAATTTCAAAGCAGACTTTCTTCCATTACTTTTTAACCGTTTGCCTGTTATGTGTTTATTCCAAATTTCAATACCTGCTCAGTATTCATGGACTACTAGTTCCAGATAAATATGGAAGGTGGAACATTGTAACCAATTTTAACAGAGAGACAGGCATATCGGCGCTAAACTCAAGGTTTTGGTAGGATACCAACAACTACTCAATACCCCAAGTGTATTTATACTTCTTTACGTGGGTCTGAGTTCATTTTCAACCATCTGACCAGTCATATACATGAGAATGAATCAAGACTCAGACTCCAGCGTTTTATAACATCTAGGTTATAATTCTTCATCAGCACCTTTCTCCGAAGAAACGACAAACATAGAACAAATATTACGTTCAGTACCCTGGTGATTAGAGTCGATTATTACCCTTTAAGGCCCCAAACGACTCCGCCGTGAGTAACTCGATGTCTCATCTGAATCCAAACTATTTGACACTCGGAATAACTGATTATTTGTGAATGAGGAAAGAGACAATATTAACCCTTACCTTCATCTAAACGTGTTTTCACGCATTTACGAACAGAGTAGACCCAGATCAGACGGCTCCTATAGGAGCCGGCTGATCAGGGTCTGTTCTGTTTGCTTTTGACATGATATAGATCTGATTCTAGAGCTTTTGTCGAAGCAAAAAAATATTGAAAAGTTTATTTTATAAAAGTTCAGGTAATAAATAGTCATGATGTCATAATTTCTTACACGAATGCGTTAAATACGAATGATGGATAAACATTTGCTTAGAAGGCGAGAAGTTAATATCGAAGTACAAACGCGAGAACAGGAAATGAAAATGAATTGTTTCTCATGTAGTCATTTTCAATGTAATTACCCGCAAAGCTCGTAGACATGAAGGCAACATGGAAATGCATTTACAGACCACGAAACGAATGAGTTATAACATTAAGAAATAGCGAAGCATGAAACCTTTAAACTTTAGCTGCCAAATTGTGTCGTCTGCAAACTTTGTCGTCTGCAACAAATTTCATTTTTCTTCAGTTTTGTTTTTAAAAAAAAAATAGTCCCAGTAACAAACAGTTTGGATCCTGATGAGACTGTTTGTAATGGCAAGCACATGTGTGACATTGTCAGCGAAAAAGATAAACGTAAGCATGTTACAAGCTAACATGTGATTACCTTTGAAAACTGTTTGGATCCAGATCAGACTTCTAATCAGGATCCAAACTGCCAGACACGCTGAATATGTCTTTGAAAAGAAATGGAAGAAATCCCGCTCTGAAACGAAACACTTGAATTTAGAGGACTGGTCTGCACATATGAACGATATAGATTGTTCAGCAGGTTAAACATTAAAATGCAGCTAATGACGAGAAAACTGTAATTGGGTATCAGTGACAAGACTACAGTAGAACATGTTCTAAGCCGCGATCAGTGACAAGAATACAGTAGAACATGTTCTAAGCCGCGATCAGTGACAAGAATACAGTAGAACATGTTCTAAGCCGCGATCAGTGACAAGAATACAGTAGAACATGTTCTAAGCCGCGATCAGTGACAAGAATACAATAGAACATGTTCTAAGCAACCATTCGTTTATTGAACATAGGAATCTTAAAAAACAGTGGTTGCTTAATGCAGGGCAAAAGTAACGCAGAAAGCTCATACATGAGCTTTCTGCATTACTTTTGACCTGCATTAAGTTACCACCTGCCTCACAGACTCATAATAAGACCTACTTTTGATGGCCGCTATAGACAGGTTGTACTGTGCAGTTTGTGCACATGTTGTTTTTTCTTAAGCGTGATCTGGCTGACATTTGCAGGCAGATTGGATCCAGATCAGACGTCGAGTAACTCGGCATCTCATCCGGATCCAAACTGTTTGACAATAGTTACTCAAACGTTTTAACGAATCGAAAGTAAGTAAACATTGTAAAAGATCAGTGTTTGAGCGGTCTTGTTTTCAGACGACTAAATATTACGGTAAAACCTCTCTATAACGGCCACTAAATTACATAAAGTATTTTGTGTTAAAGGCAGATGACTGCTTAAAGCAAGATGAAAGTAAAACAGAACGCTCCTATAGGAGCGTTCTGTTTTGCTTTCACCTTGCTTTAAGCGACCACCTGCCCTAAATACCAAATAAATAACACAATTTAGTGGCCGTTATTGAGAGGTTTTACTGTACCTCTTTATGTGTAAATGACAATTCAAAGGAAGCCTTATGCTGGGGTTCTGAAGACGGTTGTAGTTTAATGATGGGCGAAAGTATTGCAGAAAGCTCCCTATAATTTCATTCTACATTAAGCTTTTGCTCATCAAGGTCTTGTGTTTATTAAAAAAGGTGCCACTTTAGAAAGGATCCACTGTATATCCAGTATAGTAAAACCTCTCTATAACGACCACTAAATTACATCGAGTATTTTGTGTTAAAGGCAGGTGGATGCTTAAAGCAAGGTGAAAGTAAACCAGAACGCTCCTATAGGAGCGCTCTTATTTACTTTCACATTGCTTTAAGCATCCATCTGCCTAAAATACCAACTAATTAACACAATTTAGTGGTCTTTATAGAGAGGTTTTACTGTATATCATCTCCAGCGAACATGCAGCACACATTGACACGTTTGATGTCTCATTTGATGTTTGATGTTCTGTTTCACGCAAAACGTTATTGCTTTTGTTCTTTTCTCACCATCATGTTATTGCTAGGCATTAACACCCCCACTAAATAAACCTTTTACGCCTTTGCGAACAGAGTAGACCCTGGTCAGACGGTTCCTGTATGAGCTGTCAGATCAGAGTTTGCTCCGTTTGCTTTTAATGTAATATACAGTAATTACCTCTAAACCGGGATTCTAGTAGAGAATCATTTAGATACTTTTAGGCAGGTGACTGCTGACTGCAGGGTGAAAATCAAGCTGAAAACTCATCGAGAAACAATCATTTCTGTTGCAATTTGTTTGAGGTTGGACGCTATTTCTGCGTATCGGTCCTGGACTGCTGCATTAAGCTACCACCTGTCTCCAAGACCGATAGTTATACTAATTGCAATGTCTGGTTTAGAGAGGTTTACTGTAGTAGTATGGCGAACAACAATAAAAACATGGACCTGTATCCATGCTTACAAAACTTTTAGTTGAGTCTGAGTTTGTTCTCAAGTTTTTGATTGGTCAGGGTTGAGCCTTTGGCTCAAATCTGACCAATCAAAAGCTTGAGAACTCAAACCTGACCAATCAAAAGCTTGAGAACGAACTCAGACACAACTAAAAAGCTTTATAAGCATGGACCTGGTGTTGAAATGAAATGATGGTTTACATCAGTGTTGTGTGTCAGGTCTATGTCTAGGGTGTCCTCATTAGGTACACCACGAGCATGTTTTATGTACACATCACTCTAATTACTAGGGGAAAAGCATCTTTGAACATTGTTTATCATGTACAGTAAAATCTCTCTGAACCGGAATTCTAGTAGACAGACGGCTGCTTAATTCATGGTGAAAATCATGCAATAAGCTCCTAGAGGAGCTTGCTGCATATTTTCACCCTGTATTAAGCTGCCACATGTCTTCAATACCGATATTTATACTAAATTGGACGTCCGGATTTCATGGGTTTTACTGTACATCCGTGTAAATCAGAAAATCAACGAATAGACGTTGTGCTGCATTATCATTGCACATCTAAGATATGTTCCCATGAACCTTTCCCACAAGACGTTCTGGAGTACAGTACATCTCACTAATTCGCACACTCAAATGGGTAGCATTATCGGTCTATTAGACAGGTGACATATCAAGACTTGGCTAAAATAATTCAGAAAGCTCCTTTTGGAGCTTTCTCAATGACTTCAATTCAGCATTAAGTAGAACGTTCAAATCATTTTCTACTGAGCATTCGAGGTAGGCAGGTTTTACATTACGCAATTAGTACTACGTCCCAATCCTTCTCTACAAAACATTCGAGTTCGCTAAGTTTTACTTTACGCAATTAGTAGAACGTTCCAATCCTTCTTTAATGAACAAATGACTCAGTATTCAAAATTTAAGCAGGTCATGTCTGGGACTTTTTAAAGAAAAGTGTAACCTGACAAACAGTAAAGACCTGACGAGAGGACTGCTCATCTTGGTTTACACTGTTTGCAAAGGACATTAGTGACTCGTTTTCTGCACTAAAATGGTTGATGCAGAACAAAGGCAATACATTTTTTTCGAATAAGCCCTTTGAACCATTCTGCGTTGAAAGGGTTTAACCCTTCTCTTGTTGAATTTTAAAATACATTTCTCCTTCTTTACCCATGCCCTGTTGTATAATTACATATATCTTCACTGTGTACAAGTATTTCGCTGTGGAGTGCCCTGATTGCACAATCAACTTGTAAATAGTGCAGACCCTGATGAGACAGCTCATGCAGGAGCTGTCTCATCTGGCTCTTCACTATTTACAGGTAGGTATATTTACGTGAATAGCAAGCGGAGGTTTAAAAGGCCACCTATTTTTAGCCTCAATCGTGGTTCCTTCATATAGGCCTAAACGCCTTTGCAAACAGAGTAGACTCAGATCAGACGGCTCCTGTAGGATGCTGGAAGCTCCTGTAAGAAAGCTCTTATAATGTTTTTGCCCTGCGTGAAGCAACCGATTGCGTTTTACAGTATCTTATGCTTTTTGTTGTTGTTTTTTCACCTTTTACCTGTTCAATATCCATGCAAGAAATAATGACATCATGAATATTTATTAGTTTAATTTTTGTAACGGCATCATTATTTACACAGGATATTTCGATATTGATAGAAACTGTAGAATCAGATCTATTCTAATTTCATAAGCAAACAGACCAGATCCTGATCAGACGGCTTCTATGGGTCTGATCTGGGTCTACCCTGTTTACAAAGACGTGAAAGGGCGTTTATATGAAGGAAACTATTAATCAATCATATACACACTTTAATGGCACTCGTTTGTACTAGTAACAGGGCTGTTACAGTTTCAAAATTGATGTCACAAAATAAAATATAGATCTACACAAATCTATAGTACATAAAACATTTATAACTTTTATATAAAACTTTTTAAACCACAAGCATATGGGGTTTATTCTCACAAACTATTAGTTATTGTCTACGTCGGTTAATCTTTGCTATCGTTTTGTTCTAATTCAGTTACGAGAAATTGCTAATCATGTCATGGAAACCTTTACTTATGCAGATTCAAATAAGTAAAACCTCTCAATAACGGCCACTAAATTGTGATAATAAGTTTGTATTTAGGGCAGGTGGCTACTTAAAGCAAGGTGAAAGTAAAACAGAACGCTCCTATAGGAGCGTTCTGTTTTATTTTCACCTTGTTTTAAGCAGCCACCTGCCTGTAACGCAAAATGCTTGATGTAATAATTATTGAGTGACTGTTAGAGAGAGGTTTATCCAGAATGGTTACGAAAATATTGTTGATCTCCTATACAACAGTCTCGCTAAAGTGACCACGTGCTTTCTTAACATAGGATATTGTAAAAGCAGGTGGTTGTTTATTGCAGGGCAAAACTGTTACAGAAAGCTTGTGCAGGAACTGTCTGTATCACTTTGTCCCGCATTAAGCTACCACCTGTTTTAGATATCCATAATTAGAATACTTCTGAGCGGTTGTATTATCGAGGCTTTACTATACAATTGAACTTCGATATCTCGAACTCGGATAACCCGTCTTTGGGATTACTCGAACAAAAAGGTCAGTCCTTCCAAAACAGAATTGCTCTAAAATTTATCACCACAGATATCTAAAACACATTTGACAGCTTAACACAGATCTAAAGTAATGCCGAAAGCTCCTGTAGGAGCTTTCAGCATTACTTTAGACCTGTATTAAGCTATGGCATTGAGAACTTGGTCAGATAATAAAATCGGATAACTCGAACTTCTGTTTTTTCGAACTAATAAGAATGGTCCCTTGAAGTTCGAGTTATCGAAGTTTAGCTGTATTTACGAAATAATGTGTACACGCATTACGTTTGACCGAAATTAGAACACACGACGAAATGTGAATATTATTCAGGCAAAGTTACAAACATAAATATCCTGGACAACGCAATACAGATGACAATTACTGGTACATGTAACTCTTATTTCTGCCAATGGCGAGTCTGTGATTATATACACAGACAGTTTAGATATTGATGAGATGCCGAGTAGCTCGGCGTCTCATTAGGATTTAGACTGTTTGATACCGTGATTATATTTTTTAAGAAAAGAGAAGACAATAAACATATGAAAATTAAGCAGACGACAAATTTTGCGGACGACACTGATTGGCAGCGAAAGAGGCTGCTGGTTACACAGTGTACTGCGATTGATGTAAAATGAAAATAAAAGAACTGGAAATGCTTCAAGTCTGCTACAAATAATGAGCACAGGCTTGAATTAAATCATTTACTTGATGAATTTTCATGTAAGAAATAATGACAGCATGAATATGTATTAGTTGTATTTTTATAATGGCACGTGAGCACAGAAACCGTACAACCATACAGAGCTCCAGATAAGATGCGTAAATTAAAATTTTCAAGCATAACTTCTTTATTTCTCCACTAAACTCTTTCTCTACTCTTTAGAATCGTCTCTTCGAGAGACGATTCTAAAGAGTGGTCACAGCATAGGGTTTGGTGGAGAAATGAAGATTTTAGTATTTGAGTACGCACCGTTATCTGTAGCTCTGAATTGCCCAGATCTATATTACCACATAAGTAAACGGATCAGACAGCTTCTACAGGAGCCGTCTGGTCTAGGTTTACTCTGTTTGCAGATGATGTCAAAAAGGGCTTATATCAGGTAATGGGTTTATAGATTTGATTCTGGTATCAAATACAAAATAAGGAATATTTGTGCCAAATAGCAGAGAATCAGATATGCAAGATACAGTAGAACATGTTTTAAGCGGCCATAAAACGAGGTCTAATTATGGGCGTGTAGGGTAGGCTGTAGCTTAATGCAGGTCAAAAGTAATGCAAAAGTGTCCTGTAGGAGCTTTCTGTATTACTTTTGACCTACATTAAGCAACCACCTGGTTTTTAACACTCCTTTGTCCAATAAATGAATGAACGCTTAAGACAGTTTCTACTATATAAGCAAACAGAGCAGACATTGACCAGGGGTTGTGTGGTCTGTGTCTATTCTGTTCGCAAACGCATAGTATGTGGGATTATCAAGTATAAAGGGCTTATTGACCAAAAAAATTCACTGGCAGTGAATTTGCAATAAAATACGCCAAAACAACTGAAACGCTAGGTAACTCGATGGCTCGTCAAGATACAAACGTGATGTCATTTTGAATGTTGGTTTTGAAAAGAATATCTCTTAGAAAATGTTTGTTTACAAAATTTGACGCAAAAATAGTTTTAGCAGTGACAATATTCCAAGTACAAAACGCAGCAAAATCTTTTAATAAGGCCACTGAAACGAAGTCTGATTCTACAGACGGTAGCTTAATGCAGGACAAAAGTCATGCAGAGATCAAATTTGCATAAAGCTAATCTGAGATCAAATTTGCATAAAGCTAATCCGAGATCAAATTTGCATAGCTAATCTGAAAATTGAATTTGCATAGCTAATCTGAGATCAATTTTGCAAACATTGTGGAGTCATCAAAGAGTAAACTGTTGGATGCAGTGAAGACATTTCAGCAATGGAAATTGGAGAAGACGACAAAGTTTGCAGATTATTGTAGAGTGTTAACTCTAATCCTACTCCATGCATATCGGAGATCGCCTTTACAAACTGTTTGGATCCAGATGAAAAGCCGAATGAGTTTGATCCAACTGCTTGACACTTTGGTCATGTTTTAACTCTTTACCCCATGAACATTTATGTAAGAAATAATGACATCATGAATATTAATAAGATAAGTTTTATGATTCACATAAGAACCGTTGGCCACGGCAGAAACTGTTGAATCATATCTATATTATTTCACAAGCACACAGAGCAGACCCTGATCAAACGGCTCCTACAAATGCGTATTTATGGAGTAATGGGTTAAGAGAAACAAACCATAAATCAAAAAAACTTTTCTCTCCATTAATACTCATGTAAGAAATAAGGACATCAAGAATACCTTAACATGGCATATACAGTAAAACCTCTCTATAACGGCCGCTAAATTGTGTTATTTAATTGGTATTTAGGAAGGCGGCTGCTTAAAGCAAGGTGAAAGTAAAACAGAACGCTCCTATAGGAGCATTCTGTTTTACTTTCACCTTGCTTTAAGCAGTCACCTGCATTTAACACAATATATTTGATGTAATTCAGTGGCCGTTATACACAGTTTTTACTGTATTAACACAGAATTTGTTTGTCAAGGCAGAAACTGTAGAATCAGATCAATATTATCCAATCAGCAAACATAACAGACCCTGACTCCTTTGGGGCCGTCTTCTCTGGGTCTACTATGTTTGCTGTTTACAAAGGCGTTAATAGGTGTATCTATGGAATACAAGGTTAAGAGGAAGCTATTTGATATCGCCGAAAGTTTGCTCAGCTAAATGTCAAAAGAACAAATTCTTGCAGGTACTTACCAGCGCAAAATAGAGTGCAATCGTTGGGCTGGAAATTCCTTTCAAACTGCAATTCGTTGCAGTAAAAGCTCACAAATGTCACTGCAGGGAATCTTCATGAAGTATACCTACTATTTTACAAACACCCAATACGCCACTACGTACAAACAACTCGGTAACACACCCACGCGTTAAAGCATTAAAACTCATCAATTAAAATAGTTTTCAGACGACTTGTTAATCTATTATCCTCACCTGCTGCGTAATCTTAACAAAGCATACGTCAATGGATCACATAAATTCAGTTGTTCGATATGTAAAGTATATATTTCCCAAGATATACATTCATACAATAAAATCTGATTCCAAGATATGATAATAAAATTATTAGACACTACTAGAATTTATTGTTTGCATTGTCTAAAAATAGCACATGTTTATAAGCTGCACTGTGGAAATCAATCATTACTTATTGCGATGTAAATTCTGTAGCAAATTCTTCACGAATTCCACTGAAACACACGTGTGAATTATCAACGTTTGCTTGTGCTATGTATACTTTGTACATCACAGCAGGGTCTGGGCTGTTCTGTCGATGTCTTAGGCAGCTATAGTCCTGTCTTAGCGCCGTCGTTTTTCCTTCCACCATCTGCTGTAGTTGTCCGTTTCCGATATATTATCCTATATAAATCAACAAACGACCGCAACATTGTCACTGTTACATTTGGAAGTCCTACTGCAACCCGTATGATCAACAAACAGTTTCGGGTCGTGCTGGACACCGGCTTCATCGGCGTCCGATCTGGATCAAAACTACTTTTCCATCGTTTGTCAGTTTTCGTGCCCTCTGTGAAGGATAATAGGTAAAAGAACAGGCATCTGCATTCTCGATGAGTACCTGCTAGGCGTTTCATGGGTAACCGCAGCTATTCGCTCTATTGAGACCTTGTTATAAATATAATTTGTTGCAATTTTCAAGAAACAATCTTCAGTCCGTATTGCTAAATTTCATACGACTGGGATTTTCGTTAACTCTACCATGCAGCTTCAAGTTGTGATCGTAGTGTGTTGGATAATTTCTATCGTACGATTTTAGCCTTAACTCGTACCCTCATATTGACGCATTTGACGCCTCTGTAAAAAGCACTCTTTAAAACCATTGTGATGAATAAAGCATTTGCTCCAATAGAACAAATGCTCTATTAATCACAATTGTTTCAGAACTACAAAATTCTAAACTTTTCCTTTTTCTATTAAATACTCCTTTTCAGCGGATTTATTCAAAGATGTTGGTTTAAAAATAACATAGAATGTGCGATAATTACGAATTATTACGAATAATTACGAATATCCAAATTGTAGCAGTTTTCATAAATTAGGACTTACGATAATTTTGGTCGTACGATCTGGGCTTCTAGTCACGTGACAAAGCTGGTATGGCGGTTTACAGCGTAGCGATTAACTTTGCAGTAATATTTGAAAACAATGTGGACCCAGACGAGACACCATATATTTCGGGAAGAACCGAACCCTACGATAAGCATTAATCAATACCAATTATGATTACGTATAGCATGTTCATAGCTAAAATATAAAACAAACCAGTTTGAGGGGAAATAATTGCAATTAAGTTCCAAATGTGTGCAATTACCAATGCAATCTTCAGTTAAATTGTGTGAACTGATTTCTAATTATAAAACACTAATACAGAATACATACACAGCGTTCAACATTCCTTTAAACCTCTACCTGATAGAGACTTTTCAAGCCTTTGCAAACAGAATCGACCCAGAGCCGTCTGATAAGGGTCTGCTCTGTCTACTTATGGAAGTACATATACATGTATATGATTCTAAAGTTTCTACGATGGCCAAAACATCCTGTGTTCATTTACAGCAAAAACT